>ML994704.1:0-403154 GCA_010093925.1 Zopfia rhizophila CBS 207.26
CTGCTGGTCGGATATACAATCAGCCGGCTTGGCACTTCTCAGCTGTATATAGCCTCTGCTCGCCCTCTAAATTCTGAGGTCCTTAATGCAATCTTGTTCAGTCTCTTAATCTCCACAAGCTCTAATCACGGTAACAGTATGGCTTGGGTTTTCTGCGGATAGAGAGGTGATTGTGTCACCGAGTAACGCCTCGTCATCTTTCTACCATCGGCCCTACCTACGATAGCTGATTATGTATCCTCTTACAAACTACCCTACGCATTATCAACCTCTGTTATGTATTTAGATCGAGTCGTCACTCATTCAATTGATGATAAGGTTGCTGCTACATCATTTTCTCTGCGTTCAGTGACAGTTTGTTGAGCGCAACAGGCGCGGCTTTCGCCATGATGTGAGGAGGGAGACGCCGCCGAGGATTACGGAGAGTAGCATGCTTAGTAGACCCATGGCCAGGGCGTCAAGGGTGCCTGAGTGCACACGAGAGAGACTTCGCTACAACTAATCAGGAAACAATTCGAGGGACGACAAAACCCGCGCTACAAAACCAAACACCTAAACAACGTGAGAGTAGGACTGAATTATATATGATGGATATTCAAGGACTACGGTATCTTCGAACGTGAAGTGGTGGCAGAGATTGAAGTCATTAACGGCGTGTAATTCATTTAGCACTTTTGCCGTGAAATGCTGCGGAACGAGGTATGTAACGAACATAACCATGAATCCCAACCCTTTCACAATGGGAAATATATTCATTCGTCTTAAACCAAATATTCGACCAAAATGAAAGAATCTCCCAGATAAACCGTATTTTACACCATCATCTCACCATTACGATGGAACAATTTGATCATCTATAATTGTGGTTCGGCTCCAATCTTCGAGGTTTGAAAAATAGTACTGAGCGACGTCGTCTCGATCGGATGAGAGCCGGTGCCTGGGGTGTTCAAATCGGCCACATGCGCAATATGATTTCATCATTTTATTGTGTATGAGAGGTATTGATGCCGGTACTAAAAAAAAGACTTATTTTCTGTAAATTACGTGATGTTTAAGACTCCGGGACACAGTATCCAGATCAAGGTAGGCTGAATACCATGATTTATCCTGGTCTTGTCGGCGGTATGTTAAGAGTTCGGTTTGAACGGCAGCCCAAAGGTGACCGAGGATATTGTTCAGTCCAAATACTCTGTATTCATCAAAAAAGAAATGAACCCCACATATTCCCGAGTAGCCGGGAACTAGATCTGGCTTCTCGTAGTACAGTTCCTGAAAATCCTCGGGTTCTAGATTAGTGGGGTCAAAACTTTCCTGATTTTTGATCCGATCAGACAAAAATGGAGCAACACCTTCTCTGAGATTGAACTTCCTTGCGTCCTTGCCCTCTTGAAGGATGTTGATTATCACCTCCCAGCCTCTTTCAGCTTCGGGGGACCACCCGACCTGGAAAGCGGATAATTTGGTGCCCAGCTGTTCCGGTGACATTTCTTCATGGGAGCAGGCGACCCCGTCACTCGTATCCAATAGCATGGGAATGGACACGGCTACTGCCGAACTCAGATTCAAATGTTCCCTCCCCCGGTAACGTTCCACAGCCATCAAACTAAGCAAACAACATACCATACCGAAAAGGTCCTCATCTCTTGTTCGATATTGTCCTAAGAAGAAGGCTGTGATGACAAGAGCATGAAAGGGCGTCAGTTGAAGCTTTTCGCCGCAAGAAAAGCAACGTTTTATATACAATCCACTCTCCTTGAAAAGATCTAGTGGAAAGTATAGGTTGATGCTTCGGATGCAATGACAGACAGCTTGAATTGACGTGTGGCAGAATTTGTGTCTCCACTCAAATGGAACAGTCGATTTCCCAAGAGACACCAGGGTCCGATAGCAGTCAGAATCGGCGTCCCATCGACCACATATATCGATTTCGTCACCGGCGAATTTCCGATCTTGATTGAAAGCATCATCGACAGCTCCTGGAGGAGTAGAGGAGTGATTTCTCAAGATGGCAATAAAGAGATTGTCGAGTAAGGTATGCCCAAGCCCATTGATAAGCATACCTTTGTCGAGAGCTTTTCTGTCCGAAAAGCTGCCCAAAAGTGCGAAAATTTGACAGCATGCTCGCGATCCATCCAGGTAAGTTATTGCTAAGTGGAGAGGATAGAGGGAGGAAATGTCCGATTCCTCCTCCGTCCATTGCTGGAGTAATTCCTCCACGAGGATCGGGTTGCGGCCCATGATGGCGAAACCTAAAGCTTCCTCAAAAAGCACTCCTGGGGAATGTTCTACGGCTTTGGCGACTGTTCCAATGGATATGGACAGATCCTCTGCTTTGAAGTCGCTGAAATCATTCGTTGCAAAATTATCACGGAGCCGCTGTTCGAAGGGCGGCTTTTGCCAGCCTGCAGGCCATTCTTTGAAGTGTTCTGGATTTTCTTCGGCGGATGAGCCTGGGGACTGTGGCAGTGGAGAGGAGACAGCTTCGTAATTACTCTGAAACACATGTATGCTCCAACGACAAAGTTGACTGGGGTTCGGGATATTCGAAACATGTGTTCGATGATCGTTCCAATTCTCGAGGGAGTTGACCGAAGAGTGAAAAATACCGGCCGGAGAATTCGCGTTTGTATTAGGAGACGGCCCATCGAGTGACAAAATATTACGTCCGAAATCCAGGTTCCTAGCGGTCCAAGCACGAGGTCCACGGCCCCAATGCTTTGCTGTTTTGAAGCTGAAATACCAGTATTGGTACAGCCACTTCGAGAGCGTCCTGCGGTCCGCATCAGCACACAGAAAACCCAGTGAGCATCGAAATCCTTACTCCTTTTCGCTCATGTCCAAATTTTTCAGAAGTTTGTCGTAATTTCCATCAAGGAGTAGATGTGCTCTTTGAATGGATGTTGTATTTCTTAATTCCTTGGAGAATGCAGACGGTGGTGAAGCATGTTCGCTTGGAGAATGCATCGAGACATCGCTTGGTGTCACCGAGTAGCGCTCTTTGTCATCAAGTAGTGCTCTCGCCATCTCTCACCTCTGACCCTTATGGCGTCAGCAGATTGCGTACACTCCTACGTACGCTCTTACGTACGCTCTTACGTACAATCCACCTCGATTGTGTATATAGATCGAGTCTTCCACTCATTTAATTAATCATGGGTTGCTACATTATTGATTCCCTGCACTCGGTTACACTTGGCGTTGACACAGACTGCCCAAATGGTGATATATGGTCGAAAGCGCGGCGAGCCTGAAGCAAGGCCCCATAGGGCAGGTTCCAATTAAGAAAGCTATATCTTTTAAGCGGTGGTCTTCTATACATGCATCTAAACTCACTGACATTCTTCTGCCTATAAGATTGCTCGACCCAAATATGTTAATTGGGAAGGCCGGTATCTCCGGGGCAGCGAGAGTCATCTTCATCCTTGTCGCCTTCTTCGCCTGCCGACGGAGTTGACGATCATCCACAGGCTTTCCTTTGTAGAATACCGTCGTTGGTTTGCCTAACTGGGCTCGACTTTGGCAGTATTCATTAATTTTCTGCTTCTTGGAGGCCGAAATATTCCTCTTCCAGCCCCAAACCTTGTTGAATCGATACTTGTATTGCGACTCACTGTGCCAGAAGTTGTTAGTACAGCATTCTAAGTATTGCCTTCTGTGGAAGCAGTGACTCACTTGGCATCAAAAAAATAGGGCGCCTGCTTCATTGTATCCATGACTTTGGCCAGACTGAGCTTTTCTGCCAGATACAGACGCTCAAGGTCAGGCTTCAGGCTTTCCCATCTTTCGGCCAATGAGGGCCGAGATGCTGGTCCAGGATCCATGTTTTTTGGAAGTAGAATATGATGGTGTTAAAGGGGGAAAAGGCAAGGAATTTAAAGATGGAAGAAAAGAAGGACTAGGCCACCGTTCCTGAAAACAAATCCAGGGTGGGGACCGCCAAGCCCTACAAAAAGAGAATCGCCAATGAACGCCGAGGGAAGCGCCACAATCTGCAAGTTGTGTAACAAAATGTTTGCCTTCTTGTTGGCAGCAGAGGCGTAGGTGGTGCGGACCAGCGTCAACGTACCAGTTACGGTCACAGAACCAAGACAACCAAAAGTAGAGTCTCCAATCACCGCCCACGATGTCACCCGCGTTCCTATAGCCTAGCGGCTGTACGGAGTTGTCGTCAGAATAAGGCCTGGTAATCGTTGAGATCTCCAAAAGCCAAGACGAACAAAAGTTGACTCTCCAATCACCTGCGGCCCTTTTTGGCTCCGTCCTACGACACCCTTCCCGTGCTAGTTCTGGATGCGTGTGCCCCCCGTATGCCGCCCGTTTGCCGCCCGTTTGCCGAGCCTGACAAAAGTAGAGTCGCCAATCGCAAGGAGAGAAAAGCATAGGCCGCCTGATCACGGCTCTATTAAATGACATTTACGGTCAGCGTGCCACCACTTCTGCACCTCAGAGTAGCGACATGATGCATAACCCGCGCAAATCTGAACAGAAGGTCCGTATTTCCTCCCAATTTGATGCGCTAGTGGCGGCCTTCAATTGAAACAGCTGTGATATGAAATCAAAAACTGATCGTATAACGGTACTCGCCTTGATTGGCGATCAAGCAGATGTGTCGGCGGCAGGTTATGCCCTGCATTGGCAAACCCCCTCACCATGCTGCCCATGAAGCACATTACGCCACTGGCATAGTCACCGGTTGGGTGAACCAGATGCTACGTGGGCCGCCGCCTTGAAGAGAATATTCATCCTTGGAGACTTTGCCTTTTCTCGAGGACAGCGCATATAAGACGCACTAACCTACACCTTGGACGACCATCTGCTCTCTGCTTTCCACCTCAGCAGCACTTTTCAACCCAAGTAAAGGTCATCCGGCTGATCTTTGTTCATCAAATCAAACTTTCATCAACGTCTTCCTACTGCGATGCCTTCCAACGGAGTCACCTTCGGAGGGAATATGGCGGCTGGAGTGAGGTTAGTCGATGGTTACCGTTGGCTAGCAAGGGTGAAACTTGCGAGATACTTACATCGCTAGAAGTCAAGCCACAGCCACCGCTACAGAGCATCGAAACCCGATGACCTCCAACCCGCCAGTGAAACCAGATAGGCACTGCTCATCAGCTGCGAACGACACGGATCAATACATGACAGCAGTGGACAAAGCTAGATCATCTGGCATACCAGATCTATCACGCTGCCCTTATCATAAACAGGTCTTGCAACCACCCTTCAACAACTATACCAATGGATTGACTCCAATGAGTCGCTTCATGATGGAAGGAGTGTCGGACCAACCTGCCCTCTTCCAAAACCAAGATGGGGTTGGTCTGTCAACCTCGAAGGTATGCACTTGCGGGGAAGGTATTAAGGCAAGAGAAAATTGAAGTAGATAAGGTAATGTGACGACGACGACAACACATATTGAGAAATGTGCTCATAGAAAAGATGAGAGCGACTGAAAAGAAATGACATGCAAATGAGACTTGGATGCCTGAAGTATCGTTGAGCCAGTTGAATTGGATGTCACTATGGACAGTGATGAATTGAGTTCTAGCAGCATAAAGCTAGTAGCGTTGAAGTTACCGCTAAGAGATAAGTAGTCGTATCTATAGAATAGAGCATGCAATGAATTCCAATTTTCTGTTCCCTGACGAGATCATGTCAGAGTGCGACGGCCTTCCCGCGCTAGAGGAAGTGCCTTCATCAGCATCCACGGGGTGTCTAATGAGGAAATTATAAAGTTGATGTTCAGAGCTCCACCGAAGAAATGTTGGGTAAGTTCCAGATCTTATTGAGATGGAAATTGGGGTGTGTGAGGAATTCATCGGAAAGTCCTTGGCAACCGAAGAAGCGGAGACGGCCTTGGCAGGCTAAACCTGATTCATAATGTCACGTGCCATCCCCCACCCCACTTCCGAAAGCAGAAAGATCAAATTTCGAATGGGGAGTCTACATATTCAGCCTTTATTCTCGTGAAGCAGCATTGAAACCTAATTCTAAGACCTGATAGGTTATAGGATTCGGGCTGACGTTCGGGCTCTTTTTGATGAGTACCGAGGCATCTCAGTGCTTAGCGCTCTTCGTCCCCGCGAGAGCTGTCGTCCAAGACTTGGACAAGCATATAGGTTCATCTACTTTGACGAAATTATTATTGTAATGAGCATACGCTATTTAGCAAGTGCTACGATCGGACAGTGCACTAGAGATCCCTTACTCTCAGTCTGTTTCCACTTTCGACGGACTTATCCTTAACTTTTCCCATATCTCTCCTCATCATTTCGTTCTAGATGATAGACAAGACGACTCTTCTGAATATCGTCTCTTGATGCTTTTGTTGAGATTGGAGCTGATGAGAGGAGTAAAGAATTCTGGACTCATTCTACTTTTCGATAGTGGTATCGCACGGGCAGCGACGTGCTGAAAGCCATTGCTCCAGGAGCAAAGGCTGTGCTCGTGGGTCGACCTTGTGTTTACAGGCTTAGCATAGAGGGCAAGCTAGAGTGAAACATATCCTGGAATGTATCTTAGCGGATACAGATAATTCACTCGCGAATCCTGGGCGGAAGAGCCTGTCTGATCTGAGTCGAGATGATTTGCTGGTCCTTCAACAGCCAGCAAAGTCGTAAATAATTAGAACAAACTAGAAGATATTATTTGTAACTAATGCTCTAGGATTGATGATGCAGACGGTGCAACAGCAATAGCTCTCCGTATTTGCATGCGTTGCAATGTACCATATGTGTAGAGGAAGGGACATACAGCGTGCCAGATGGGGGTTTAGTGCGCTCGCGTTGCTTTCAGCTAACTGCGTTTGGCTGTTCCACTCTTCTCCCTGAATACCTGAACAAAGAGAAGAAAGCCACTTATGAAGGATTGATGGCGTTCCTTGGCGATATCCTCATAACAGATGCCGCTCAGCATCACTCAGCACCTCCTATTATTGCGATTGGACGTTTTCTCTCCGAATTGCTGGCCGATCTGTCAAAGATCCATGGATCACCTTAACACTAACACACACGGCAGACAACTCTTCGAATACAGTATAAGAAATGACGATCTGGTGTAACGCGTATTCGCAATGGGAAAGGCGGCCTCGAGGTGAGACGTTCGAAGGCGTTCTAGAATCACAAGGGCGTTGGGCTAGACTTGTCTCTAACTCTCGGCTTTGGACAAACCTTCCCAGTCTTTGGTAGACCACTCCTCTTGCGATTTCCGCTTGAAAACACTAATTCGACCTCGATCGATCGCATTCTCAGGGTTCGTCTGATAACCCCATAGACAGTATAAACTCCTGGGGTCCGACATGCCACGAACCTGTCATTCAAAGGTCGTCCGCCAAGGCGTCTCTTATGCACTAAACCGAAAGCGGACCCCTCATTGCACGACGGCGAATATCCACGTTGCGCATTGCGGCGGATATCTCATTCATCGTTGGCTTCAGCTAACCAAATGGCCTCTATGAGATGGCCGAAGATGCCTCACGGAGTAACCCGGACGAGATCTAACTCTTGACAGAGTTTCTCGAATACCACGCATGCCCCATGATCATCATCGACCATGGCCACCCTTCGCAAAGGCCCGGAAGAAAAGCATATCTGACTATAATAATCCAGCCTGTATCTCCTGGCTTTATCGCGCTACTGGCTCTATATCGGGCCAGGCACGAGACAAATCTTATGAATGGGCAACAAATCCGGCGACCTGGGAGTTTGCGGAGCATACCAAGCGACATTCATGCTCCACGACAGTGCTGTATGGACAGCTTATGGTATTCGTGAGAGATGGGGCGTTCTTCAATCCTTACCCTTTCAATGACCACGCCAATTTTCTAGCTGTGGATAATGGAGAATCCACTAGGCCTCGTAAGCGAATGCGTCTATCGCTAACCCGAGAAGAACATTACACGTCAAAGACATTAACATCGAGTCAAGTATTTTCAACATACCAGCCCACTCCAGATCCTCCTGGGGAATCCATAGGGAGCTATCGCTTATTCCTGTAGATGGGACAAGGTACGACATCCTTGACCCGCCAGATTAGATCACCTTTCTACGCAACTTTAAATAGTGTTAGACGGCGATTGGTCCTATGAAGAACTGAAGTTCTGATCTTTGACGGGACGTCTTCATCATGGACAATCCGGAGCCAAGAGTAATTTCTGGTGTCGTGAGCATGCCATGATCTACAGTGAAGCATGTTCCAGGTTAGTTGGAAAGATGCATCCAGCAGCACTGGGTGTTTCGGGAGCGTTAGGGTGCGAGCCAAGCTGGGAGTACAAACGCCATGGTATTGGGGAGGTGATGAGAACTGGTCGGCCAGAGCTAGAATTTGAACACTACCATCCAATATCTGGGAATCAACTTGATGCAGAAGAATCATATTGGTGTTGGAACGTACTGCCGATCCTGGACGATGATGATTGCATTGTGGTAACGACAACGGAATTCGTTGAATCCATGACAGAGGTCATCAACGAAAGAAGGACAAAGACAGCGACACGAGTCGAGCAGATGAGTCCACCAAAGGATCTCAGAACATTCTAGTCCCAGGTCCTCGAGATACCATACATATTCCGTCCCGGATGGCCCGCAACCCGAAGACATTGGAGACGCTTCGGTCGGGGATATCATATCTAAAACATTCGCACTTGAAGGTATTGTGTGCCTTCATGACGACCATCCTCTCCCCATAGATCAGCTGGACATCACTGATTTTGAGTATCCCCCGACAAGAAAATTCAGGGCCGCCTGGATTCTCTCAAAGGCCTGTTCTACTCCAAACGAGCGATGGGTCATACCTGAAAGCCTGGCTATTTCAATCCGAGGTCGCGGTCTAGGAAGTAGATGTCGCTCAGCGGTTTTATGCCCTATTCCTCGTCTAGACAGCCCTGGAGCACTTGGATGCTTGCTGTTGGGATTGAACCCACAAAGAGCTTGCGATGATGAGTATAGAGGCTATATCAAATCACTAGTCGATCATTTGGTGAGGAGTTCACGAATGCCACGATACCCGGATGAGCCAACTGCGGAAGCTCATTAAGGTCTCGTCGCTGATGATCAAGACGGAACGCAGAGAATGGAAGGCGGGAAGGAGGGGGCGATCTGGTAGAGCCGCGTTTGCAAGGCCAAGTCAATGGCTGAATGCAGATGAGTTTCTCCACTGCGATCGCTCACAGTGAGGGTCATGAACATCTGTTGGGCGTTGAACTGTTTCCAGTTGAGTTCAACGCGTCTCTGATGATATCCCCATCTCGGGTGAGGTTGCTATCGCGGATGCCGGGTAATATGAATATTACTTGCTTGTACGTTATGGACTAGGCAGGGCAATATAAACCGTAGTGAGTAGTAGTAAAAAAGCTACTTGAAAGCTGTTGGTTTTGGAAATTTCTGGAATATATTCTCGCGTGGTCAGCTGCAGTGAAAGACTCTTCGCGACGAAGTACGGTGAGAGCTGCCAACATCTTACTGTAGCCTTGAACCGATGAGCTTCTAGATCGATTTGGACTAAACTCGCCCCACGGCTCGGTGCGGAGGTCCCACTTGCTGCCGTGCTTCTGCCATGTACTCCAAGTAAAGGATGTAACTCAACAATCTTCTACTTCAGTTACCCGCAAAGGTGCTTGCGGAACCGAAGCTGGGGGTCATAATACCGCAGTAATGTACATCTTGTAATACGAAGATATGTAACCGATTGCAGGGAATCAATGATGTAGCAACCCATGATTAATTAAATGAGTGGAAGACTCGATCTATATACACAATCGAGGTGGATTGTACGTAAGAGCGTACGTAGGAGTGTACGCAATCCGCTGACGCCATAAGGGTCAGAGGTGAGAGATGGCGAGAGCACTACTTGATGACAAAGAGCGCTACTCGGTGACAAGATAAGCGATTGAATAGCAACTATATCTGCTCCAGCGCTCTGTGCCTAACCATCCTACCCGAACTGTACTGCAAGTATTGCCCGTATAAATGTTAGAGGAATGCCACATGATCAACACTTCTTGTATTCGACCTGCTTGAAACGGTTACAACGCTGGGACCCTCGATCCTTCTTCTGGTGATGAAATCAATTCTCTCAGTTCAGTGTCCACTGTAGCCAGAACCGGGCTCTGACGAGACTCGACAAGCTGACCGTCTTGATATCTAACACCTTTCCTTCCCATGACCGACAGAATGTGGTCCACTCGTGATGCATCGCTCTCCAAAAGCATCGGTGATCCGAAAGCTTTCGCGGTCTCCAGTGGACTTAGCGTTACGGGGCGCTCCAGATGCCACCAACCCCAGAACAGCATAAGAGTGCTGATAAGAGCTGCAGCCATAACTGTAACTCCAACGACCAGAAACATGTAGTTTGCCTTGTACACGGCAGTCCGCATGACGTTGGTGCTATTAACAGTCTGCAAATGCTTCTCGCTTGCAGCAGAGAAACCAGTTCGAAGTATAACCTCGTTCATAGACCATATACTCCACAACCGCGGGTTATTGTAAAGATAGTTACAACTTGTGTTTGCCAGTGAGTCATCTTTTTCAATAAATACGTAAGCCAATGTATTTTCGTCCTTGGCTTTCAGATTTGACCCTTTCATCCACACATGAGTATTCAGAAATCTGGCAAATATTCCGTGGATACTCAGCATCAGGCCAGCATTAGAACTAGCTGGCTGGGACAGGGTATCGCCTGGGGTGGTGTAGTTGTCCACTAGTTGTGGCACCTCGGGTAGATTATCATAGTCAACGAAGACTGCTGTCCCATTGACGATTAGGGGGTACGTAATTGTGGCCGGCCACAGTCTGCACCTTTGAATCATTCGGATTCCGGTACAGTCGGGATCAATGCTTTCTATATGGGCCATTGAGAGGGAAAGCTCAGCTGGATTCGTCCCATTCCGGATGTCCAAAAAAAGTCTGAAGAGTGTTGAATTAAGCGAATTTGAATCATCAGACGGTATTTCGGACATGAAATTCCTGGGATCAAGCAGGTTAACGGACTCGACTTCCTCAGAGCAATCGGACCCGATCCCAGCGGCCGTAACATTCAAATAGCATCGACTACCCAATGGGCACGAAAAGCCCCTCTGATCCGTCATTTCGACAAATCCCCCGACATCCAATTCTTCGTAACCGGTGTTGTGAAGAGTAACGTTAAGGAAATAGTCTCGAAATGCTATTTCTAGTGGAGGGTAAGTTGCGATATTCGCAAATCCATTACCGAGGTCTAAGTGTTCTCCAAGCCAGCCATCCTCCAGTCTTTTGGGAACTTGGATACGTAGAGGATAAGTTGTAATAACGTCCTTGGTTTCAGGCTCAACCGCCCGTTGCAGAATCGGGTTGCTTGATAACCGTGCGAACAGAACCAGCAGCGCCGCGAGGATAACTTTCCAAGTATCCCATCCCCAACCCGATGCGGGCTTAAAATAGAAGCCTGCACCATAGTTCCATATGACATGCAAATTCCTCAGATCTGTTCCATGAGTGGCACAGAGCCACCAAGTCACGACAACGCCCAGTCCTAGTAAGCCGCTCAGGGACAAGTTCGAGACAGCTGATATGACGGCCAGAAGAACCGACGGGTTTTTTGCAAGTTGATGGTCGATTGCAGAGTTGTCGACAGAAAGTACAGTGACGGTAATAGCCGATGCGATGCAGAGGATAACCAGTACTGCAAGAACGAGAGCCACCCATGGCGCTTTTGCTAGAGATTTCGGAGCCTTCTCGCAACCGTTGGAATATGGTGGGCTCGACGAAGTTGATGATTCTATTGTTCGATATTGGGCTTTCAATCTATTACTGGCCATTATTGATAGAAGAAGAGAATGGGATATTCGATGATACAATAGACATGAAAGGAGTCATCCCGAAGTTGCAAGCTGTATGGGAGGATGCGTCATGAAATTAGGCCCATGAAAGGACCACGAACGACAAAGCTGCGTCATGCGAGCAGTTGGGCAGTCTTGTCATCTGAGAATGCGTTCGCAAGCAGTGCGAGTATGAAGGTCCAATGAAAAAGCGAAGATGCAGCTGTTGCTCAGCTCGGAGCGCCATTGTGGATGCTCAGCCCCGTGCTGAGATTCTGATGGCACACTACAACCACACAGCCCCTCCGATGAGCAATGAAACGTAAACCACCTCTATCCAAAGTTAGAAAATTAGCAGTCTTTTTTTTGATATACGATACAGCGGCTAAGGAAAACCGGCTTCCTCTAAGGACGCTTCGCAGAAATCCATCACAGATTGAGAGATTATTGCCGTGTCATACGCAGATGCTTTGAGGAAGTAGCAGTGATAAATCTCGCATGTGGTCCTGATAACCACCTGTTTGAATGCTCCTCGCAAAAGAGAGGAAGCCGATTCAAAACCAGTCATAGAGGTCTCTGTAGGGTTGAGTTTCGTGGTCAGATGATGGCCATGGTGATAGTTAATCCACGCACGCCCTCTGTGCCACTCGCCTTTTTGAATGAGACATGTGCCTTGCCGCTCGGGAGGGTTTCGACCCGGCTTGGATCCAGTGCCCTTAACAATTCAACCACCCAGCCATCGGGAAGTTTGAATTCGTTGTCGTGAAAACTCGAGTACTTTAGCTCTGGGGACTTTCCCTTGTGACAACCACTTAGCGCCTAAGCAGCTGTGCCGGGCCGCTCCGTCTTGATATTTCTAGGACATGTCTGATGACGACGGCATATTAATATCCAATGAAATATGGCCACGCTGCCTGAAACTGGCGAGGTGCAGACAGACTTGCATGAGCCCTTCACCTTCACATTGGCATCGCGCATTCGCCGTGCATGGTGCGCCAGTCTCTTGAAACCCTGGCGAATCAACACATATCATTGATTTTGATTCAAGCCGTGGTTCCAGCCTCGACACAAAATTTTTTTCCTTTTGCATAATATATGGCACGGTTATGATATATCTTATATCTTGTTTGCGGTATCATATCAGCTCCTCGTGTTGGCCGCCAGCCTTCCTTAAATACAACGCCACCATTGCTTCTTGCTATCGCTGGGTTGGTATCTCTGCTATTACGGGTAGTGAGTCTAGCTCTGCTATCAAATGAAGCAAATGTTCCTGCTCACAATTTTACTTCCCGATTTTGCTCCACGCCCGACGTTAAGTCATACCAAAATTTATTCAACCTCTCCTCTACGACTAGGAGATATAGCAAGCCCTCCGCCATGCGACCGCTGCCTGTTTCAGCTGTCCGCTTTCCGTCACCCGTCTTGGGCTAGAGCTATAAGAGGGAATGCCCAGTCTCTGCTCAAGAGGGAGCAGGCCGGCTTCTACCTCTGTTATCAAGAGAGCAACTGTGGGGATCCCTCCTATAACAGCTTGCGCCGTGATCCTCTGTGCCTGCTCAAGGAACTGAACCGGCCGAACATTGGGATTGGAATGCGTAACAATTTATTATTTTGAGCGATATGAATTCCGGCCGTAGAAGTGTTTCGCAAAATGGTGGTGATGCGATGGCGGAGAGATGATGAAGGTTGATGAAGACAGGAAGAAGAGGAACCCTCCAGATGCCAAGCCGCCATCACTGAGGAGAAAAGAACGACGAAGAACAGAGGGTATCACAAGTGCCTAGGTAATAGGTGATATAATCCATGATTGTTCTGATAGATATTGAAATCTAGTTGATATATTTGCACATCAGGTTAAATTATACATAATACGTCTAGTCTCCATGATACATGCCCGACATCACCACCAAAATCCTGCCCATCCAAAATTTTCAATGTCGTAGGTATCTCTAAATGCCGCAATCTAACTCCACACACTAGATGCGCCTAAAAAATATATATAGACACCTAATAATGCTCCCAGGTCCCTATCTGGTTCCCTAAAACCCTAGTTTTCGTCCAATCGACTCCATACCTGTACGGCGCTAAGATAGGCTCCTCATCAATTCCACAGTGATCATCTCCATCTCTTCCGCTGAACCAACCCAACGCATAGGTTTTGCCTTGGCGCTCCAAATACCTCGTCATCTGTGCGCTGGTGAATTTCTCAGTGTCGACGAAAGTCACTAACATCTTCGATTGGTGGATGAAAGCGAGGACGGACGCCATTGTTCCGATCTGACGCGGCATGAATTTATGACTCCTGCGGAGATAGACGAGACATGCGACGGAAACGAGGCAGAGAAGAATGCCGATGACGAGAGCGAATGAGATCCAGAATGAGCGAAATGTTTCGTCGCTATTATACCGGGTATCGGAGCCCTTACGTGGGTTGGCTTCTTCGTCGTGGCCATGCCCAGGGATAAACTTCTTTCCATCGACCGAGAAAGACGAGACACAAACGGTAAGAATTTCAGTCAAAATAGAGCCTATGCCAACAACCGCAACTAAGTAGTGCTTGTTGAGGAAGGCCTTGATCGGGAGCCAGGCGGGGTTAGTGCCCGTGTAGTCGAGCGTGAGGGTTCGAGGTGGCGCACGTCGGTTGGAGAGTATGAAAAACGGCTCCAGCATACGAATGTCGCAGTTCATAGTTCCCCAAAGTAGCTTGATGATCGTGGCAAGAGCGGTCAGCAGGAAAGGAATCGTCTCAGTAACCGTATTGGCCCCGTCAATGAACATGAATATGGGTATTGAAATAGCAAAGAGTATTATGAAGGAGATGAAGGGCACTCCAGCTCGAAGGCGAAGCATGAGGGGTCTTGGATCGGTCCCGTGCTCGCGCACCCGGTCAGCGCCGTTGCGGATGTACTCTCCCTGCCAGAGGGAGCTCTTGTGAAGAATGTAACGTCGATGGCGCAGTTGTTTGTGGATCTTGTGCAGCGGTGCAGTGTCCAAACCATGAAAATCAGCGAGAATATGACTACGGGTAGCCATGGCTGCGACACCTGCGATTCCTTTGGGATCTGACTGCAGACCACTCTTGCGCCGCATTTCATACATGAGGACACTACCGCAGATAGCTACGAAGACTAGGCAGGCCGAAACAGCTCGGGACCAATTGGGATCGATTCGGATGAATTTCAACTCGCCTTCCTCTCGCTCCTTCTTAGGTGGATACATATTGACGGATGCAGATTGTAACACAGGAACCAAACTACTAGCAACCAAGGTCGCAAGGGACGAGTAGATGACGGCGTACTGTTTGTGTCGAAGAGCCCTCAATGGGACCAACCATGACATGAAGGTGAGATAGTCCATGTTGAGTGATTCGCCGGCTGTGGCTCCAGTTTTCTTTGAAAGCTGGTAGAACGGTTCCAAACGCTTGACCTCGAAGTCTGATATCTGCCACAGAATACCGTAGATAACGAAGACAAGCACGGGGGCGTATTTCCAGGTAAAATATTGAATGGTTGAGAGCTCTCCCGGTTTTGTAAATCTCAGCAGGCCATCTTGTTTTTCAGCACGGCGCATGGACAGTTGACAGAGGAATTCCTGAATACTGGCCATGGCGAGCGCTATAACAGTTAACATCGTTATCCACGGCCAACCCATAGAGAATGGCCGCCATGACGGCATATCGGGGTCTGTATGAGGTCAGAATGTCATCGTTCGAACTCCAAGCTAGTAGCATACCCTCAGGAAAATAATAACTTGTCTTTGATCCATCACTGTCAGCTTGACCAGTGGTTAAAACGCTCCGTGTCTCGAAATCCGCACCTCCAAAGGATTCGCTGATGTCAACTGTGATCTCTGCTTTCAAGTTAGCTTTGTGATGCAGCTCGCGGGGCAAGAATGGAATTTCATAGGGTCAAAGTGAAGGCAGACAGGCTTACCTGCAACGGCGAGAATTTCGCCAGTCTTCTCGGCCTCCTTCTGCGCATCCTCGCGGGCCGTAGCATCTACACCAGAAAGACCACGACGATGACTAATCTTCTGCTCAGGCTGCGGTTGGTGACTGAAAGGAACTTCGACAACCGATGTCATCCCCGCCCCAAGTTGCGCCTCTAGTCTCTCATATTCGGCGGCATACCCGGCTTCATTGAGGTCACGCTCCGCCTGAATTGAATCCGCAGTACTCGCCACCTTCTTGGCCTCAAACTTCTTCATGGGAAGTCCATCATAGCCACTCAGGTCGTATCCGACAGGCTCATCCACCTCCTCCACGTCTCTCAACCGTGCTCTCCCGGCTCTCCCCTCCTCAGCATTCTCTAGTTTGTTGTACTCTCCTCCCCGTGTCCGCGCCGATCGCAGAGAGGTAAGGCGATCTAGCAGACGCTTCGTTCCGCTAGATTGCAGAGCTGGTTGCGCATGGCGTTGGTCGAATGGATCTGGACTAGGGTCGTAGACGGTATTCTCTGAGAAAGAAGGGGGGGCTGGAGCGCGAGGGATTCGGTAGGCGGGATCGGCGGCGGGGGTGAGTGGTGAGGGATATGATGTTCGTCTCGAGGAAGCGAGATCGGGGCTGATTGAGGCGACAGAGGCGGGGCGAGACGGAAAGAGTTGGGAGAGCCTGTCCGAACCAGACGTTCCTCGCCGCGCAAGAGACGGCCGACTTTGCAGTGGTGGGTTTCCATGCTCCACAACCGGAGAGCCAACCCGGAGTGCTTCAGGAACCTGCTCGACTGACGGCTTCCTCGTCGCTGCTGGAGATCCGATGCGAAGAGGCGAAGGCACCCCTTCCATGATTGATCTCTGCGCAAATACCCCTCCACCGTATCTTCAAGTATTCAGAACGCAAGAAGTTCAATCCTCCAGCTGAAGTCGGGTCGTAGATTATAAAATAGATCGGCAGGCACGCGTTAGGGTGATGCAGGGTTTATATCTAGCGAATGTTGTGCGAGATTGGGAATATGTTCTGGTGCGGCTGAGGAGAGTGCCTTGGGCCTGGAAGCCAATAAGTTCAGCCTCGTCGCATTGCTGCGCATCTCCCAAAGTCTATGCTGATTAAAACGAGTGTGAAGTCTAATCAGGAAACTATATGCCCAGATAATCGTGATATTATCGACAAAAGAAGATCTGAAGCGGGAGACGCCTCAAGCTCAGGGTCGTCGTGAAATACGACTCACTGGTGGCGCGCGCCTTTCGAATGTCGTTCAGCGCTGGAATATTGGACAGACCCAAGCCGATGCTGACAGGAGGATGGTGCTTCCACGAACCAGGTGGGCGGGGTCAGGGGAAAGAGAACCTACGTTGTGATGGCTGGAGAGCAGAATAATGGTGAAAGAAGCAACGCTCGAAGTCGCGATTAAAAGCCCCCTCCTTTCGCGCGAGTCCTCAGCCATGATCTCCAAACGGGTGCTGATTGCTTGCTCGTGCTAAAATTACGATGCAGCCTCGTGGATAGCGTCGGTACGGGTTGTTCTTTGCTACGCCGCATGGGGAATACGGAGACGAGAATTGGGGGCTGAATGCGGGAGCTCCCAGCCGCAGGGACCTTGGGACATCGAAAATCGAGTTGCTGCAACATCGAGAAGGATATAGGATGGGCGATGGAGATGGTGGAGAGGTAATTGCGACTTGCAATGAAGCTTTTCGCCAATCTCCTTTGTCCGGACGACCCTTGCTTGTTTTGCTCCGTTGGCGATGAGATTGATGATGCACGTGATCACGATAACCCTTACATTGCACGAACAGGGGTATGTTTCCGCCCATCATGTCACGAGCGTGAGCCCAAGTCAAGATTCAAGTATCGCGCTGCTGTGCATGTACCATCCTCAAGTCATGTAGGGAACCACCGCGGTTTTTTGAAGTTCTAGAGACAACCACTATGACTGGCTATGATCGTAAGAAAAGATGTAATTACTTGAGGAGTTCTACGTAGAAGTCGGCAAGGAAAGCCTTTTCATCCCTTTCTATCTGCTTTACCCGCCGACATCCATTTTCAGAATCCCCGCCAACTCCCCATCCACTTCAAAAACCCTCTCAACCGGCACCAATCCCCTCTCCACCAACGCCTCATCGCTAACCTTCTCCCCACTCCCCTCTTCATCAATCACCCTCTTCAACTCCCTCGCTCGCTCCGTCACATCATCAATCCCCACAATCCCCTCCACCCACTCCGGCACCAGTTTGCCCGGAATCCCAATCTGAATACTCCTATACCCTAACCTCCCCAGCCTAACCGTCCTCTCCGGGTCCCACTGCACTCTCACACTATCTGGTCTCGCTCTTCCCTCGTTCTTCGTTTTCTTGTTAGAATCAGCTTCCTTACTGCCCTCGCCGTGGCTGAGGACGGCTTTGGAGAGAAGGGAGAGAAAGGCTGAATGTGTCATTTTGAGGGCTAGAATGTGGGTTTGGCGTAAGTCTTTGTAGGAGTAGCCTGAGCGATAGAGCATCCAGGCCCAGCTGGGTTTTATCCATGTCATGCGCGCTGTGCTGAATTCGGGGGAGGCGTTAAGTTTTTGGTGCTTGACGGCGGGGACGGCAATGCTGGCGGAGTAGGCTTGATAGACGGTGATTGTTTCGTCGTCGTAGTGGGCGCGGATTTGGCGGTAGGGCGTGGATGTGGATGGTGTAGAGGACTTTTTTGGAATCTCGAGGGTTGGAGTTGGAGAAGCCATTGGAAGAGAGGTTTTAACGCCAGAAGTAAATCTATCCATTTCTTGATGTTGTCAAGCACGCCGTTTATAACCATGGGTGTGTCTTTGGTCTTGGCTGCTGTTGAGTCATGTTGCACCGCCCTTTTCAGCCCCAGGTGGCTCATCACAAGGTCAGCGTGTGAATACGAGAAGGGTGTTAATTGACTGGGGCGTGGGGACGTTGAGTAGACAAAACCGCAGGCGTCAATTGAAGAGAGAAATGCAGACCTCGGCATACCCTTTGAAACTGGGAGCAATATTCGCCTTCGAATGCCAAGAATCAGGCTAATCTTGAAAATAACTTACACCAATAGCTGGTGGGGCGGGGATGAAATGACATTAAAACTCTTAAGGCACTGGTTAGAGGCGAATAGAGATTGAATATTGGCATCGGTCGAAAGATTTATATGAGTATGAAGGGTATCTAGAAAAAGGTTTGCCCAAAATGCTGCTTTCCCGTGCCAAAACAAAGCCATGCAAGTGTCATCCATTCGCCTCGGGATCATGACCGTCGAAACATAGCAAAAGACAACTGGATGTGTGGAAAACATGGAGAGTAGAACAGCAAGAAAAAGAAACACACTCGTGGGAAGGGCTTAGTTGTAGTGCAGCAGCGTCAGCATGAAGAATTGAAGGCAGAGTTTGATCCTGGAGACCAACCAGATGCGGGAAGCACCGCACGAGTCACTCCACTTGCTTGCCAATTCATTCTAGCTCAAGCCCACATTCAACCTCGCAGATGCGTGTAGGATCGCCAGGCCATCTTATAGCAGCACGGAAAAGGTCCATGAGATGTTGGAACGCAGCCTCCGAGCCACGGGCTCCTCGTTCGATACGGCATTTCCCTTCAGGAGATAGGCACCCAGAAGGACGAAAGAGCAGCCAGCTGCAGTCTGACCCCATATTCTCACAAACCTGTGCGAAGCAATCATCTGCAGTGCCATCTCCGTTCAATGGGATGCTTCCGTAGGGAACGACCTTGAATGTTGGAGCAGGTTTGCCATACAGAAGCAGTTGCACCTGGATATCTTCTCCGCGGGCTTTAATCGGGCGGCTGTTGACAATGCCCTTCTCCTTGGGCGTCGCACGGGTATGTTTGCTAGTGACAGAGTCATCAGAGTCAACCCCGGCATCAGATGCACCGATGCGAGATGCACGACGATGTGAAACTGTCGAAGCCGGTCTTTTGCCACTCTGCAAACGGCCTTTTCTCTTTGAGATTGATTGCGGGGTCGTTGGTGCGGATTTGGTGGCTTTGCCCCGCGAGGTGCGTCGCTCGCCCTTCTTCTGGATGAGTGAGTCAAGATCAGTATCTGGGCGCACTTGCTTGTTGAGTATCATGTTTCGGATATGTCGTTTGAGGCTATTAAATATCAGTATGTCGACATCAGCTTGAATTATTCTCAGTTGAGCTTACACGTGACTGTCTCGAGGATAGACGAGGTCGGATGGATACTTGGTGCCAGGCTCTGCGTCTCGTAGATGCGATCTGTCTCCAGAGCCTGGCTCTGGCCAGATCTGCGGGCCAAGTTCCTCGAGAACTTCATCTAACTCTTTATCGAACAGATTTTTGTCTTCGCGATCCATTGTCTTGCCGTCGTCGCGAATAAGCTTGGCGAAAAGATGTGGTATCTCGATCTTGTACAGTCGGAGCACAGATACATGATTGAATACGGGTCGTCGAATCACGAGTGTCGGATCAACTGTCTCTTTTCCGTATGTTCGCAAGCCCAGGGCTTCGATATACTCGATGACGCCCGTGTACGGCATGGCCGCATCTAATTGAGGCGTGTTATGTTGGGAAAAGTGGTCTTTGAGAGATGAAATGAATACCCACTAGAAAGGAATTGATCCCAGCGAAACCTTTGCAGTGAGTTGTATCGTCCCTAAGCTTGCGCAACTGCCCTTCGTTGGTGCAAGTGAGTGGTGGAGCCAGGTGAAGGCTAACGAGTTCGAAGCCTAGCGCCGAAGCGGCACGGGCGTGATCCCAACCCCCCCCCCCCCCCCCCCCCCCCCCCCCCGTCACACCACGCCTGGCGTTCACCTTCACCAACTTGTAGTTGAGCCGCAATACTATCGCGCGAAGGCGAAAATTTGGCCTTCACAGCGAGTTGCGTTGCACGTCTTGCTCTATTCAAACCATCGTACGTAAGGCGTAATAATACCGCCCGACGGGCGGAGCCAACACCGCCTTATTCCAGCCTCAGCACCCACCAGACTCAACCTCGTCAACCTCATCGTCAGCCTCATCGTCAACATTCTCACAACTCAATCGCACGTCTTTGTCATTCTTCGCTTGTTTTAATACTAGTATTCATCTATACTCGAAACAGCGATCGCATCACTACCCTGCTCTCGTATCAGATAATCGTACCCGCGCAAACGCCCGCTCCATACCCAGCTAGTCTTCTTCACTGTATCGTATCGAAACCAGCATTGGCACGTTGCCACGCCACGCCTGCACCCGCGGCTTCCTGTTGCAAACTTCAGTTTCATACGCTGAGTCTATTCATAGCTCCAGTCGAACGAAGCATCCGAATTAGGCCAGTCTTGATTAGGCTGTGAGTCTTTTCTAAATTCTACCTCTATATTCATACATACATCTCGTTGTCAGCGGCAACCATTTGTCGAGCGGAAGTTCACAGTTTGCATAGTCTTGTTCTTCCTTTTCTCATACAAACTTGCTTTATATATTCTATGCTTCCACTACTGCTACAGACATAGCTTCGAAAGCACTTTAAATTCGTAGTCATGAATCCGCTAACAGCTTTTCAAAGGCTTATTCTATCGTCACTTTTTTTCAATCAATCTCACTATGGCCCCAGCATTATCAAGGGCTTATTCCTGTATTACCCAAGGCACGGGTCCGCGGGCACATCTTAACGCGGCTCCAGAGTTGCACGACGCAGGTGTTTGGGTTGGTTACCTCGATCCAACGCATCGTGGCGAGTCTTACAAGGGCTTGCCCTCCTTCAATGAACTCAAGAATAACTTCAAGAAATTCAAACATCCTTACCCAACTGCACTCCCTGGCGTCGTGTCGCAGGAGAGAAGTGCGATATGCCGAGGATGCCATGCCCGTAATGATACCCCTGTGACCCTAAGGGAGCTTGGCTTCACAAATAGGACTGTACGTAAACGACCTCCCTCTATTTGCGTACTCTGTACTGACGCAAAACAGAAACTTGTCGTCTTGCCCCTAGTGGGAGAAAATAATAAACGACTGTTCTGCATCCTCGATGCCCTACCGAATGATCGGTCTCTGAGTGGGATTCAGGCATATCGTCCATATGAGATTCGTGAACATCCTGAGGAAGTCACAAACAATTTCATGTTCCTCGCACCTAGGAATTCAAGTCAGTCAGTTGGAGCTTTGGTAATGATACGC
Organism: Zopfia rhizophila CBS 207.26; assembly: GCA_010093925.1. Taxonomy (NCBI): domain Eukaryota; kingdom Fungi; phylum Ascomycota; class Dothideomycetes; family Zopfiaceae; genus Zopfia; species Zopfia rhizophila. Next base: position 21,857 of record ML994704.1, read on the forward strand.
GAGACTTTGAACTCTCTGGACGGTGAGGATACTGGACGTGCGAAGATCATGACCGAGACGCCAACGAGGAAGACAGACCGATCTAGTGGCACCATTAATGGCTCTTCGGCAGAGAAAACCGCATGCTCCACAGCGAGTAAGTTCAAAATATGCTATATTGCGCTTTTCATACGCTGATCTATGATATAAAAGCCCACAATACACACATAAAAGAGAGAGCTGCCCCAGAGATGGGCGAGTCACCGGAAGGCGTCCAAACACGGCGGATGACGCGGGCTACAGCACCAGAAATTCAAGAAGGACAAGAAGGGCAGGGATCTCCATCCCAAGACAGTTTCTCGGATATCTCAAACATAGCAGGTGCTTACCCAGACGTCCAGGCCAACCCGAATAAGAGGGCCATTCCCGGTAGTTACATGTATACGCCACCGCGTAAGAAGGCTATTAATGGACCAAATTCTGCGTACTCTACCAATGAGCCAGGAAACAAGCAGCAGAAGCAGAATGCCCCAAAAGCGAAGCTAGCGACTTCGCTTTCCAGCAGTGCTCCCCAACATGTGTCCCAGGAAAACACAGATGGAGCTAGAAGCACCCCTAGTCGTTCCAGTCAGGAAAGGACTAGCGCTTTGAATCATACCACCCCACCCACGTCATCTGGCTCTGCGGGACACAGGTTCACTGGAAACCAGTCCATCACAGCGGGCAACCCAGCTATTGCCCTTAACCTCACTGAGGACCAGGCCAAACGTGTCTACTTCGTGTGGACATTTGTTGATAAAGATGATATCGAAACTGAATATGTTCGGTCTCTCCTTGAAGGCCCGTCGTTGAACAGTCTCATGAATCTGCTACGCGAGGATTCTCAGCTTGATCCAGATGCAGAGACAGTGTTTAGCGAGGCGAAAGGGTGGCGCATGCTGTATCAGTTCCCGAACGGACCGAAGCGGGCTATGTTTGTACGACTAGACAACGAAACTGCCTTCGACCGCCTCAAGGATGCGATTGCACAGGCCCCTTTCTGGACAGATACTAGCAATAGCAAGCTTGAGATCGAACTCAGGCCTGTCAGAGATCTCCGAATGGTCGCAATATGATCGGCGACAAGGATGTGGCGCTTAATGCATCGATGACATACACGTCAGCACATTACCATTATGACATGTAGTGACCTGTCGGCTTCATGGTGAGTATTACCCGGTCAGAGTCATTGCGTCCTCCACATAGGCTCCCACACATTGTTATTTATTTTCATTTCAACTACGAACGGTATGTTGCATTATGTTGAGGGGATGGGTGGCGATAAGAAATACGGAAGATTCTGGTCAACAGGTACCGAAAGCGGCGGCCGATGGAATGGTATCATTTTCGTTCTTCTCAGCTCATATTTTTGGATTCATGTGACTAGCACCACCACAAATAACCTTCAAGACCTGGTTTGCCTTTTTTGGCTGGTGACATCCGTCTTTGCGGTTAGCCACATGTTTCTTGTAGTGCTCCTAATCCAGCCTTGTCGGCTCCGCACATCCCATAGGCCACTTTTGGATCTACCCCTTCCCCACCGCCCCCGGCTTAGTGAAATCAGAATCCCATATCTTAGAAACCTAACTCTAGTGCCCTAAAGCCTCCTGTAGCCACAACAGCTGTACGTGTGAAGACCTGGGGATGCTACTGGCAGCAGTCTGGGTTTCAGTACACCATTTTAGACGCCCCCAGTGTAGCAAGTTGCGTAAACCCCACTTCCTATATCACTTTCTTGCCCCGTCACATTCCATTTTGGCCTCTACGGTCTACCTTCACAGACCGGTCCAAGGGTAATCACGACCCCTCTTCCTGCAAGCCTAAGTCTGGCCCTTCAGAGCGTTCTGTAGTCATAAAACCCTTTCCATGTGAGGATCCAAGAATGTGTTTGGCGGCAGTCTGATTCTCAGTACATCATTTCGGACGTCCCCTCCCCTGCGTGGATCTTATGTGTAACACAACGCACGCCATCCCATTTCCCACCCTATCACAACTTCAGACTTCAACACCACAACAAATGACGACATAGGTATGCAGTGGACCTTTGGTGCCGAAAGTGACATGTCATTTTTTTAATCCAGCTCCCAGTATACTGTCTGGACGATGCGAATTCCCGATGAGTAGATCGCTAGTTCAAGCTGCAACAGCTTTCCGCTTTGCATGGCTTGGGTCTTGACGCTATGATCATTTGCAAATAAGAGGCCAAGGACATCACAAAAGTACACCCCCTACCATAACTATCATCGAACAGCACCGATTGGTTCTGTAGCCTACACTGGTTCCCTCTGCCTACACTAGCTGCTTGCAGGCTACTTGCAACCTGCTTGGCACTCATCCGTCTAGTCACTCCTTTATGTATATCTATCACCTAGTTAGCCCTCAATTCATCACGAGGTCGCAGCTACATTGATTCCCTGCACTCGGTGACAATGACTCTTCCCCAGATCCTGCACGCAGAATGATGTTGCTGACTGGATGATTTGAAGGGTTAGAAAACGGTACACTGCCTTGAACACTTTGACCACAGTACGGCGGTGTTCGATAGGGGTCAATGTTATCATACATGTTCTTCGTTTTCGGCGTGGGACTTTGACTCTCCAGGTAATACTGTGTATTCCTGGGCCATTATTTAGTGTTAGTTCTGGCGAGTCGCATTTTAACGCGATTCGCCCCATACCCATTATCGCGCAATGGCACGCCCTCACTTCTCGCCGCTTTGGAAGGTTTCAAGTGGCCACTAAGACAGTTAGTCGTCTTTAGTAAGTCGCTATATGGCTGTCAAAGCGTCTCTTCGGACACTCAACTGCGTTCATTTTCTAGATCTATGGTTTGTAGCTTAGATACTTTTCGACTTAATTGTACTATGCCGTCGCTCCACCATCGATTCCGATAAGCAGACCGCTAGTTTCAAGTGGAGCAGCTTTGCATGGGTTTCTAGACTATAGTCGCCTGCAAAGAGCCTTATAGCTACAGCACACACCGGCCTTCAACCTACATGCTACACTGTCTTTCCAGCCGAACCCGGAATGTCTTGTATAGACCGCCTAGATCCGCCCTTTCAAGGCTCCCTGTAGTCATTATTGTAGGCAACCTATCGTCGAAGGTTTTGGAGATCTGTAGTCTGTAGTGTCCCAATGGAGGTGGATAAGAGCAGGACTCTTAGGGTGGCAACACCGCGCTGTATAAACTTTGACGAGTCCCGTTCTAGGAAGACCGTGCCCATGTCCATCTTGCCGTAATGGCCCGCCCCCGCTGCTCGCTGCTCAAGAAAAGTTGCACGCAGGCTGTTAAGAGAAATTGCGACGGATCTGTAGGCGCCTTATGGTACGCGTTTCTCTGCCAACGCGTGTCAGTCGTCAGCGTCACTGTATGCTCGATATCAGCCCCTGCACCAATTTATGCATCTATCGGCTGCAGGATAACTGTTGGGTTGTTCACTTTACACTGCACTCTGTGGAGGGTTTCCCTTTCTGATTTCTGTACGAAGGCCCAGTTAGGTACCGTTTTGGTTGATCTTTGCGGGGGCAGTTGGCTCGTTCCATATTTACAATCAAAACGACTGGCCCTCAAGGAGTCATTTCTGTACGAGAGCTTACAGTGTATCAGCCTTGTACAAATCGGCTATCAAAAGTCATTCGTCACCTATCGAGCCGTGCATACGAGGTGGATAATCCACCTATTTAGGAGGCTTATATCTCGGTCAATTATCAACCAAATTTGAAGCCGTTGATTTCTATGTAAAGCGTGTATACAGGCCCTTGTTCTGGTGCTAAATTAACTCAGCAGTGAGTCAACCCTCCCTTGTTCTTAATTACTTCCTTTATATACTTTGATCAACTAGGTGTACAGTTCCTATAATCATCGGGTGTTAATTTAGCCTACTCCTCCTTCAGGATCCTCACTATATCTTCTCGGGAATGTAATATATTCTCTTCTCTTTGAGATGCGAAGCTTCGTAATCCTCCAAAGGTTTCTCAATTAGATTTAAACCAGGGCTTAAGGAGGCCAGTCCATGCGCAAAACCCCGTGATCATTGAGATACTTTTAGGTCATCTTTAAGGTGTGAATTGAAGCCCCATCCTGAATCCACATTGCAACCCCGCGCGACTCAGTCAACTTCTAATAAAATGGAATCCCAACATCGTGCAGAATCTTGATATAGTGCTAAGAGTTGTTCCTTTTTGCCGTTTTTGTTGATAAAACAGCTTTGATTTGATGTCCAGTGAGATAACTCCAAAAACACAGACAGTTGTCCTGCCAGACTTGAAGGTAGGCTTTAAAAATCGACTCTTATACGCCTGGCTTTTTTCCCAACGTACCTTGCGAGGCGTGATATCAATTCTAACTTCAAAAGTTGCTTTATCGCAGAAGGCCACACAGGCTATATCTTCATCCTTCCAAAATTGGTGTATTCAAGCGAATTGGACTCGAGTTCGGTTGTGAGTTGGTGGCAGCTAAGGCTTACGGCAAGGACGGAAGGCGTAGGCCGTATTTATTTTTTGCCAGCCATCTCCTCGTTTTACTAACATGGACCTTGCAACTGGTTTTTAACGGCGTGCTTAGCGTCTTGATAGTTTGAAAGGGATGCAGGCCTACATGCTGAATAAAAGTGTCTTTTAGTGCGCTTATTTAGCTTCCGAGGCCTCCCTGTACGCGGGGCTTTGGCGTACTGTTGCAAGGGCTGGCGTCGCAACCGGCGGATGATTAACGTAACCTCGACTTAGGAACGCTAAGATGCTTCGCGATTTTGCCAGCAGATATATTGTAGAGGTGGAATCGCTATATTGTATTGACAATTGATTCAGAATGCTCTTCTCTTGATGATTTTAATGAGGTGTTCATTTGGTGGAGCCACATTTATTCGAAAAGGGTGATGTGTGGTGGCTTGCCCAGCCTTCGGCTAGGTGGCCAATGACTTTTGGTACCGGGTTTTACCGCGTAACGCCCGCTCCCACGTGACGCACGATTTTTAAGCGAAATCGCTACCAACACCAAATTTTTGACATAATCCTATCTTCACTAAAATGAGCCCTCTCGAGCTCGCGCTGGATGAATTAAAATCCTTGGAACCTGGAGAAAAATTTAATTTTACTGCGACAGCGAATAAATATGGCTGCGACCGATCAACGCTCTCGAAACGTTTTCGCGGTGTGCAACGCTCTCGTGAAGAAAAGCACGAAAACCAGCGACATCTCAACAATCAGCAAGAGAAATCGCTTCTACAATATATCGACGATCTCTGCAAACGAGGGCTACCTCCTACACACCATATGTTGCAAAATTTCGCAAAGGAAATATGTAGACATCCGGTAGGAAAACACTGGCCTGGGCGCTTTTTAAAGAGACACAATTACTCAATTTTCTCAAAGTAGACTGATGGGATGGACAAGGAACATAAGAGGGCTGATTCAGCGTTTAAATACACCTTATATTTCGATCTGTTGGAGAGGAAGATTGCTCAGTACAATGTGGATCTATGGCTTATGTATAATATGGATAAGAAAGGCTTCCTCATTAGGGTGCTTACTAGAATAAAAAAAATCTTCTCAAAACGGCGGTATAAGGAAGGGGGGGTAAAAAAGATAATCCAGGACGGCAATCGCGAGTAGATTACACATATTGCATGTATATGCGCCGACGGGACCTCTCTTACGCCAAGCCTTATATATCAGGCTGTCTCTAGAAACGTACAAGACACTTGGTTACAGGATTTTGATCCTTCACTTCATAAGTGTTACTTCACTTCATCTCCTAGTAGGTGGACTAATGAGGATATAGGCTATATATGGCTTACCTAGGTGTTTAATCAGAAGACTAAAGAGAAGGCGCGAAGGTAGTACAGGCTCCTTATCCTCAACAGCCATGGATCTCACGTAAATATACGATTTATCGAATACTGCAACAAAAACAAGATTTTACTGGTAATATACCCACCTCATTTGACACATACGCTACAGCCTTTGGATGTTTGTCTTTTTAAACCTCTCTCAACAGCTTACACGGTAGAACTCGAAGTGTTTATGGACGAGTGTCAGGGATTCTCTAGCATAACTAAAAGAGACTTCTTCTGCTTCTTCTGGGTGGCGTACAAGCGCGCTTTTACTAAGAAAAATATTCTCTCTAGCTTCAAAAACACTAGTTTACATCCTTTCGATCCAATGCGTGTTATTAAAAAGTTTAGTGATTTAAATACTTCAAGGCCTTCATCAAGCTCATCTACCAACTCTATACTTAAGGCTGAAGATTGGCGCCGCATTGAGAAGCTGTTACACCAGGTTATCAACGACGTTTGCGATAAAAAGGCCAAACAGCTTAACAACACGATTCACGCTTTGACGGTCGAAAACATGCTTCTTAAAATGCAGAATCAGGGCTTGAAAAAGACACTCATTAATGAGAAGAAGCGTAGAAAGCGTGGCAAACCTCTTCTACTTGAAATACAGGGTGAGGAGGAGAGTAATGCGATATTTTAGAACCCCAACAAAGTACAGCAAGCACGTGATCGACAGGCCCAAAAAGAGAAAAAAGCAGAGAATGAACGCCGTCAAAAAAAGGAAGATAAACTCCGTAAGGAACAGGAGAAGGCTGAAAAGCAGCGTTTATTAGAAGAGAGAAAGGTTATGAGGGCTAATGTGAAAGCGCAGAGGTTGTTTAAGCAGGAGAAAAAGCAACGTAAGAAGAAAGAGGCAAAATACGCCAAAGAGGCTGAAAAGCAGCTCTAAAAAGACATGCAACAAGCGAAGAAGGATAAGCGGAAGGCTATCAGGCCTATTATAAGTAAATCGGATGAAAAAATTGAGGGTGCATCTGCTGATGAAGTGGTGGAGGCGACTCCTATACAGAATCATCGCGGGCGGAAAATAGTTCTCCCACAGCAATATCACAATTAATTTGAATAGCTTATAAGCTTCTCCGTCATCGATAATTTATTACTCTAAAAAATTGTACAATTTTATCAATTTTATGTGGCTCAAAAGCTTCATGTTCACACGTCTGAGATGAGCCAAAAACGTGCGTCACGTAGAACCGGGCGTTACGCGGTAAAATCCGGTAGCTGATTATACAGCCTTTTCTTAGACTTGATTTGTTTTCGTTCCACAGATGAGTTAGTGCGTTAAATATATGCAGCCCAAATTTCAGGGATTGAACACCCCATTTCAATTGGAAGGACATCTTTCCCCTTGGCTTAAAAACGTCCGGTTGACAAAGCTGATTTGGAATACTGCAGTGCGAGTATTCACCACTACGGTAGCCCATCCCCCTAATGTAGGGTCTATACCCCTAATATAGGGGGGTACATCACCCTAGTTAAGGGATAGATTCCCTATTTATGGGGATAGACCGTATATAGGATGATGCATCTTCCTATATTAAGGAGTCATCACTCTAATGTAGCGTGATATAGGGAAAAAAAATTCTTTACGCGAATAGACGTTTAACCGCGTGGGGGAAATTAAATAGTATGACTTTAGCATATTGCATACAGACAGTCTACATTTAGTTTATCTTCTCTCTTACGCGATTAGACGCCTAATCGCGCGAGTAAGAGCGGTAGGTATGAAATGAATATTAGAACCTATAGACAGCGCCACACCATTTTATTCTTGCTAGACCAGCTGCTGGGTCAAGTCCCTATTAATCACAGATGTACTCTGGGATGCGACTCTAGGTTGCCACTGTAATTAGACGTCTAATCGGGTGGGCAATTTAGGGTCGTGTCTGTTTCAACATTTATAACTTGCTAAGGTTAGATGTTACTAAGTAGCACTGATCGGTGGTATAGCCTATCCTAGTCTATTGTCGCCTACGCCAACTCTCTACTACCTAAACTACCTATTTGCAACCTACTTGGGGCTTATCTACCTAGTCACCTCTTTAAGTATTATACATATATTACCTAGATAGCTTCTAATTTATTATGAGGTCGTTGCTACATTGATTTCCTGCACTCGGTGACACTAGAAGGTAGGTCTAGGCGGGACGAACCATGGAACAGCAGAGAGATGACCTTAACACTTCAAGCGCTACATAGGACACCTATCCAGGACTCTCCTTTCTGTACAAACTCATCGTCTTTCTTGCAACACCATTAAGTTTTGCTAAGTTTACCATAGTGCTCCTTTCTAGGCTCTCCCTCCGAATCCCGCCAGCGACCTAGATGTCTACCTATCGCGTGGGAAACCGGGGAGGCAGGGAAAAGAGAAGAAGGACCTGCTACTGTAGAAATTAGAAGAAGCATCTAATCGCGTGGAAAATACAGTGTTGATAGATGAATATAGCTTGTTTCTTTGAAAAAAAAAAAAAAAAAAAAAAAACTTGGAAATAATATTGTGAATTTAATTAATTGATTTACATCTTATCAATATTTTATCTTAAAAGTAGAGCGATCTATACCCCTAATCCTGCACAGATATAGACCCTAAATTAGGGAGATAGGCTATATCCCTATGTTGGGGGATAGGCTACCGTAGTGAGATGGAGGACCATGAATATCCAGGAGGGATCGCAGAGCATGCCTCCCGAAGACCTCTTGTGCAAGACTTTCGCCGTGATGACTAACACTGATGGCACGGAGGACTTGTTTAAGGACGAGCTGGCGAAACTCAACGATGATCTTTTCAAGCTTTTACGGTCAGATCAGATGAAGATTCGTATTAGTGAGCGACCCGGTCCAGTCGCGGGCACTCTCTCTAAGAGCTGATGCATCCCTGTAGATTTTGTTAATGTCTGCGGTTAAGATATTTGCGTTCTGTGGGTATGTATTAACCTTGGAATAGCAATTAAAAATGCATCGCATACTGTGCGGTGGGCATACATTAAACAACTCATTTAACTGGCATACATCGCATGCGTTGATGGATGGATAAGACACCTGAGGGCTTAGCACGTTGTGTAACCGAGCGTCGTCGCTGATTCCCCTTGCTAATCCTTTTCTTCCCCTGTCGATCCTTATACGGATTACAAATCACTCTCAGAGCTCATCTCCCTTGTTATTTATGTACGATAGCTCTCCATAGTTTTCAATTCATGGTGTTCTCTCCAACTTCTTGTGTACGTCCAAGGTTGCTCGGTGACACGTTGCAAAATACACTTCGGCAAGGGACCTTCGCCATATCCCGAATACGGCAAAATGTTTGCCAACAAGGTGATTTTTTACTACTAGACCTGAGTATGTGGGAGCGAGCAACCTAGAGATGCACGAAGTCGATGAGCAACTTAATCGATTGAGCGAGCGGAAAGCTACCCTACATAAATGACTGATGACACAAGTTTTGTAAGCAGTAAGAAGATTAGAAACAAGGCGTGTTAGAACGATTGTTTGATGTAGCTGATGGTGCTGCTCAGTTACTGTTACCGAGCAGCCCCGTTGCTGGTCGTCCTTGTCGGCCTTATTTCTCTCCGGTTGATCCTTATATAGCTTTCCAATCGGCAGAGCTCATTTTCCTGGTTATTTATGTAGAGTAGACTGTTCGCTCGCTCAATTGATCAAGATGCTCTTCAATTTCCCACCTGCTCGCTCACAGTTACAGTATGCAAACAAAAAAATATTTCCAGATTCTAGAGGTACTGACTGGTAGAAGAGAAAGACAAAGCATAAATTTGCCTCGCGTTTGATCTTCAGCATATCTGGCGTAGGAGCCACTAGGCCGCTTTACCTCTACACGACAAATAATGTCTAGTGTACGGTAAGGTAGGCGGTATTCACAGCTACTGATTCGCCTTTATGCGTGACGCTCCTACGTTAAACACGAGAAAAAAAAATTTCGTGTCCATAAGCTCCCGGTAGCTGCTCTTGCAAAGGCTATAAACACACATATTACTCGACGGATCTCTGAGACCTGATCTTTTACAAACATCAGATCAATCCCACCACTTCGGAAATACCGCTACCTGTCACAAAGCGCAGAGAAAATGATGTAGCAGCAACCTAATCATGAGTTGATAGGTCAGCTATTCTGTATATAATCAAGGGAGTGTGACTCACAGATCTAGAAGAATCCGTACAAGGCATAAGAAAGGATCTGAGATGAAGCAAAACAAGAGAAGCGACAGTAGGAAAACGATGTAGAAGTATCACCAGTAATGGTGCTACCGAGCTTGAGGCACTTGTTAAACTCTTATGAACTCAACATAGATGAGGATACAATTGGACGCTATGCTTCATCAGTTTGGTTTGCCGATATGGGGAAGGTATGCCGACAGAAGGCGTTCGCTAAGGCCGTCGAATAGATCAGGTGACACGTTCTACTTCAAAGCCTTGATTTTCGGGAATAAAGAGGATCAAGATCTGTAAATTTTCATTTTACCTTTACTTAAAATGTTTATCTAACATAATAGAATACAACCCCATTGCATTAACCAGTATCTCTCAAGGCTTTCCACCAATATCGCAATGCCAGGCGAAATTCAGAACTGAATTATTCCGGTTTCCAAGATGACACAGAAATAAAGGAAGATCTAACCATCTTTGAAAGGCTCACCAAAACCCGAAGAAGTTTACTAAGAAGGACTTTATTGAAATCACGCCCAAGAAGAGTACCCCTGATCTCCTCGAGAACATCTCTTACTGTGCTTCCACAGCTCCGATGTATCCTATTAGTACGGCACATACGTCGACGCCCAGTCAAGTTTCTACAATCAAACCTCAGCTCGCCTCTGACTTCAGTACAAAGCAATGGCACACCCACCAGGAAGCGTCTTACTACGGACAGTCAGCGTAGTGTATCGAATAAATTTCGGGGAATGTACACCGCACAGTCCACTCCTAGTCAAGGTGGGAGAGTGAGTCCTAATCAGTCTACCAATGCTCTCAATCGTACAAAATGAAGGTACCATAAAGGATAATTCTGTCATCTTTCAGCATGAAGAAAGTCATGCTCCTAGTCTTTTGGCTCAGCAGGTGCTCCAAGTGAGCAACCATCATGATGGTAGAACTGATCGCGAAACTCCTAACGGTGATGCCAGCCCGCACATGGCTGTCACTTCATCTACCACTGAGCATCTGAGCTTGATACATGTTGCCATAAAAGCGACCTCCTGCCGGTCGGACATACAATCCACCGGCCTGGCATTTCTCTGCTGTATATAGCCTCTGCTCGCCCTCTAGGTTTTCAGGTCCTCAATGCGATCTTGTTCAGTCTCTCAATCTCTGCAAGCACCGATTCTGGTAGCAATACACTATCGACTTTCAGAAACACTCTTCAAGTATCTCTATGGTCTCTATCAGCGTCAAATAGCGAAGAGTCGTTGCTCGAGGACCTAGGGGGAACACCAATAAAGGGGTCTATCGCTGAGGGATAGGCGATTCCTATCAAGTCTAAGACCGTGTCTTACTCGGAGGGATCACAGACTGTCGCAACACCATGACGCTGAAAGCGGCCATTAATCATGAGCCAGGCATGCCGGAATAATATCTCGCACTCAACACTTTGCGGATAGCGTGTTCAGAATGGAAGGAGAATAGAGTCCATATCGGCGATCCGTCCCGTACGGTTGAAGATATTCTCTCTGAGGTCTTTAGTAAAAATGCCCTGTTAATGGCAATACCAAATTATTCAAAGTTGGGCAGGTGGAACTAAATGAGCGGGAATTAGGAGACTTGTTCCCGGTGAGCTCTGAACTTATTATAGAACAGAGTCATGGAACGGTCTCTCGTTTCTAAGTTTCTTTATACCTAGCCCAAAAGTGAGTATTTGATTGTTCCAACGTTAATTGTAGAGGTCATGCTGATATTTATGGTCATAGGTAGCTTAATCCACGGCTTCGCTTCATACTACTCCAAAACTTCACTTCTTAATCTTCATAGCGCCTAGAGAAACGAAAAATAATCTCAATTCAACAATTGTGTATAATAACATACTCGGAGTGCATGTGTATAAGCGTGCCCGCAGGTAGGATATTCTATGTCTCAGGTTGAAGCTGGCATTGGCGATTTTCTTTGTTTTGCTCTGGTGGAATAAATCCGGAAGCAGGTAGTCACGCAACTTGGTTGAGAGCAGAGTTGCTAACAAGCAAGTCAAGTCGGAGAGCTAGATTTTATCAAGCAAGTCAAGTCGGAAGCCTCGACTTGCTTGACTTGCTTGATATGAACTTGATGAGATTGGTGTGGATAGCTCGAGGGGGGATCTCGGGGTGATCTCCGAGAGATGCACTAAGTTGCCGGGTAGGTGCCGCGGAGCTCGGAGGAACCCCTTCCGAAGCGCTAATTTAGCCCTTCCGAGGTTCACCCAGAGAACCTGGCATTAACCAGAGCCTCTTCTCGTTAAGTAATCTACTACTCTATAGCTATACCTCTATCAGTTTTTATTAAATCTATTATTGTATAATAAACTGTAATCTTGAAAATGCCTTTTAATAGTAAGTCTGACTAGAAAACTGTTAAAAACTACTCTAGAAACCTAAATCTACCCTTACTAACTACGCTGCTAGTAATTTACCTAATATAAATAAGATTATAGATAAAGTAGAAAAGGACTAGTATTAAGGTCTTAATTAGTTAAGAGTATTATATCTCTTAAAGCCTCTGTATAAGCATAGGCGGGGTAAACTAAGCTAAATTTATAACTATAGTTATCATATTTAGTATAAGAAGCAGAATAAGCTATTTTAGTTATATAGATACTATTATTAGTATAAAAGGCTAGGTAGTAAGTATATAGTTAGTAGAGCTACTATCTTTATATATAACTATCTTAAAGTGAACACTACTAGCCACGGCTATAATAGTAATAATAGAATTAATACTAAATACTTTTATAACTAGAGTGTTATGAGTTGCTTTTATTTAATAATATATTTCACGTTAGTAACTCTATCCTAACTAATATTCTAATAGAACTTTAGCTCTTTTTATATTTAGAATAGATAGCCCTAAGTTTAACAAGTAAGAGTTTATACTTTATTACAAAATAAAAAGAGAAATATATAATAGATTTAATAAAATAGTATTAAACTATTTCACTTAAATTCAAGTCTTAACTTAGAGAGAAGATCTTAATTTTAGAGTAACTATAAAGAATTATAAATATCTCTAAGCTGTTTTATGTCTTATATTTATAGGAAACTCTTTATACATATATTATATACCTACTAGCAGTATATTAAATACTGCTAGAGAAAATAATAAAAATAAGTCTAGTCTTAATATTATCTTTCTTATTTATACTTATCTACTAAGTTTCTTTTAATCATGTGTGCGACTACTCCTAATCTTATAGCATAGTTTTATATTTCTATTCTTACTTCTTAGCTTGTATTTTAGTTTATGCTAGTATATTTTATGTCTACTTATAATTCTTCCTTTCTAGCTTAAACATACGTTTTTATTCTAAAGTTTTATTAGCTATTATGGCTAGTTCCTTTAGCTCTTTAAATATAACTGTTTTATTATTACTATCTATAATACTATCCCCCTCTTCTAAGTCTTCGTCTTAGAAGATAGTTTCTTTTTTCTATAAGTAGTATAAAGGTAGTAGGTCTTTTACTTAGTGTTTTAAATTATAAGACTTTTAACTCTCTTTTCTTCCTGCCTAGCTTTTTAATAATAATATGTCTTAAGTTATCTCTAATACGTGCTCACTGTTTAGCTTTTTAGATCTATAATAAACTCTATTATATACTGTTGCCCTGTTCTCGCTGCCGTAATAATAGTTATTACTATTTAGTCTATCTTTTCTTTAAGTGTTACTTTAAGTGTATTGACTGTAATATAAAGTATAACCTAGTTATAATCTAGCCTAAGTAGAACTAGTTAGACCGTAATAAGAAGTGCCTTTATTATTAACTAGAAAAAGCCTAAAATAATCTTCTTAATTATTATTGTTATAAGAAAGAGTTAAGAGCTTATAAGCATTAGATCTATTATAAACTAGCCTAAATAAATTCTTAGAAGAAGGAGATGTTCTAGCGTGAACTTACCTTAGTTAATAAAGTTTATATAATAAAAAAGAAGTAAATCTATTAGAGTTAATCTAGTATACTATAACTTATAGTATCTAATATTACTTCCTTCTCTAGTTTTGAATAGAACGTTCTGTATTCTTTTTATGCTTTAGATTTAGTTCTAAAGTAAGCCTTTACTACTTCTTTTAGTAATACTAGTTAATTAGCTTTAAACTACTCTTTAAGTTCCTAACTAGCTCCTAGATGTTATTCTTAGGTTTGTAATCTTTTTATTTAACTAAATATTTCCACTAACGCCTAAACTATTAGTAGTCTAAAATCTATTAAACTTCGTACTTAGTAGTGTCTTTCTTAAGTTTAAGTTTTATCTATAATTTAGCATCCCGTGGTGCTGGTTCTAGTTTAGAGATATAGAAAACTAAATAAATCCTTATATCTTTAGGTAATTATAGTTCGTAATTTATAGGTTCTGTTTATTATTTAATCTTAAATAGTCCCAATTTAACGTGATTTAGTTTTCGTAATAGTTGTTTTATTTCTAAAATTTTCTTTTTTAAGAAAATTTTATCCCCCTCCTTAAAGATTGGTCCCTTAACCTTAGATTTATTCTTAATTTATTTACTAAGATTACCTTTATAAGTAATTTTCTGTGTGATATTCTTATAAAGTAATTATAAGTCCTTAACTTTTCTTTTTATAAGTTCTAATATCTTATTTAGTTTCTGTGATTCTTAATAAGCCGTAGGCTCATAACTATAGTTCATATAGAATAGTAATTTTCCTATTATTAATGACTTTATAGAGTTGTATACAAACTTAGCTATTAGTAGTAAGTTAATTCAATTATCTTATAATTCATTAATATATATCTATAGGTATTATTCTAATATTTAGTTTATCCGTTCTGTTTATCTATTCGTTTATAGGTGAAATACTGTTAAGAGGCAGTGTTCTACCTCTAGTTGCCCTATAAACATCTTCTAAAACATTAACGTAAATAATTTGTCCCTATCTGTGATAAATTCCCGTAGCATTCCATATCATGCAATCAAAATTTTAATTAGTAATATAGCTAGTTTATTTACTTTAATTTCCGTATAGATTAGTTTAAAGTAAGTGTACTTCGTTAGTCTATTAATAATAACCAGTATCATGTCATACCATTAATCTCTTTAGGTAGTAATTATTAGTATTCTCGTAATAAAGTCTATTATAACTAATTTCTATAATAGACTTAGTAAAGATATAGGTTGCATAAGTCCATACTCTTTATATCTTAATGCTTTATTCTTTTTGTAATTAATATATTCTAAAAGAATTTTCCTAACCTTACTTTAGATTCCTGGAATCTAGAAGTGTCTATTAATTCATTCTACAGTTTTCTTAATTCCCTAATATCCGTGTATTTCTGCTAAATGTTAGTCTTTAATTAATTTAGTTTATAGTTTATCTAGTACATAGATTGTCCCTTAGTCCAGATTCTATAGTAATTGTCTATTATTAAATTCCTTTATTTATTTTTCCCAGGTGTTTTTGATAATAACTATGTGTTTAATATTAATTTATAAGTTTCCCAAGAATCCATCCTATCTTTACTTAAGTATTATATTATAGATTTCTAGTATATTCCTTATATGGTCTGCTTATTAGCTAAGTGTGTTAACTACTATATTTTCTTTTCCTACTTTATAAAGTATTTAAAAGTTAAATATAGAAACTAATTCCTATTATCTAACTTATCATTAATTTAACTTCTTTATTATTATAAATGTCGTTAGATTCTTGTGATCTGAATATATAATAATCTGGTACTTAGCTTCTTTTAAGTAATATTTCTATTTCTTAAACACTTAAACTATTGCTAATAGTTCTTTATCATAAATATTATAGTTTAACTTAGTAGTTATAAGTTTATGAGATAGAAAGTCTACTAAATATTTACGCCTATTATTCTATACTTATAGTAGGATGGCTTTTGTAGCTCTGTCTAATACATCCGCATATATCTCTATCTAAAGTTATAAATTAAACATCTTTAATATTAGTAGTTCCTGGAATATTTTCTTTAGATTTATAAAAGCTTCGTCTTCTTTAGCTTCCTACTTAAATTATTAGTCCTTTTTAAGCAATTCCGTTAAGGGTGCCGTGATTTTTAAATAATCCTTAATAAATTATCAGCAAAAGCCCGTGAATCTGAGAAAAGAATAAACTTCTTTTATATTTATTAGTATAGGCTATGATAAAACGTCTTTAGCCTTATCAGGGTTAACTACTATTCTATCTCAGAATATTAGGTATCCTAAGAATTTAACTTCCTTCTTATAGAACATATATTTTTCTGTTTAAATATATAGGTTGTGTTCCTTAAGCTTTTATAGTACTTTCCTAGTATACTTAATATGTTCTTCTAGCATCCCGTTCATGTATACAAGCACGTTATCAAAATATACTATTATAAATACGTCTAGATATTCCCTTAGCACATGGTTAATAATTGTCTGGAATATTATTAGTGCGTTCGTGAGCCTAAATAGCATGACTAAGTATTTAAATAACCTATATCTTGTCTTTAGTGTAGTCATCTATTCATATCCTTCAGCCATTCGTATCCTATAGTATCTATTCTTAATATTAAAGAGACTAAACCATTTAGCTCCTCTGAGTTTATTTATAAGTTCTAATATTAGGGGTATAGAGTAACGATTTTTTACTATAGCCTTATTAAGATGTCTGTAGTCAACACATAACCTTTAGTTTACTATTCTTTTTTAATATAAAAAGTGTTAGTAATGCCATGGTGCTCTTGCTTTCCCGTATATATCTCTTTTTTAAGTTTTTATTTAGATATCATCGTAACTCTTCTTGCTAATTAATAGATAGTTAATATAATAGTCCTAGTTTTAGATCCGTCTCCTTCTTAAGAGTGATCTTATAGTTCTAGTCTTAGTACTCTAGTAATTAGTCTTTAGCTTTCTTAAAGAACTATTTTCTAAATTCCCTCTGGTATTCGTTCGGCACAATAAACGTGGTATCGTAAAGAGTTATTTTCTTTATCTATATTATGACTTATATTTATCTGTAGTAGTCCTTCCTAGTTTCTATAGACTTTATTCTCTAGTTAATTAGTAGATTCTATTATGCTAGCTAGTTCTATCCTAATATAAAATCCTTACTACCTAAATCCATAATCTTAATATAGCAGTTATTTATGTAACCTGCTGCCTTAATAGTTACATTCTCTATTTCAAGATTAATTAGATCTTTTCTGAATATTACTGGATTATTATCTATGTATACTACTCTTATAGGTTTCTCTAGAACTCTAGTTAAGCTATAGTATCTCTATATTTACTTATTTAATATAAGTGTTTTACTAGCCCTACTGTTTATGAGCGCTTGCGTCTAAAAGCTGTTAATATATACGTCTACATATAGCTTATTTTTATGTCTTCGTTTAAATCGTGTATAGTTAAATAATAACTCTTATATTTTAACCTTAGATTAGCCCTCCAGCGGCATGGTCGTTGCTTACTAGCCTTCTAGTTTTTTATTAGTTATTAACTTCTAAGTAGCAGTCGTTTCTTTAGTGTTTCCTCTTTTAGTTTATGGATAGAATATTACTGGAGTTAGTATTAGTCCTATAATAGTATCTTATACTTATTTCTTGTTTCTTCTCCATAATCTCGGCACTTCTATCCTAAGAAATATTTCTTAGTTATTAGTTTAGCATGTAATTCTGTGGCTAACTATTTATCTTGGCGGCGTTTAGCCTGGTGATATTGGCATCCTAGTTAGCACTTATCTCAGTCCAACTATTTATGTTTTTCAGTCTTCAGGTCCTGAAGTTCTTCTTTGGAATCCGTGTAGATTAGTTCTTGCTATATATTAAGTTCTTATTTCTGTGCTATCTGTTTTAGTACTTGTCTTATTATTAGTCCTTTAACTCACATGGCATAAGCTGCCTATCTATATTCTTATCTAGTATACATCTTTTTTCCATATATCTAGCACTTCTTTTATATGGTTCTCTCGGCAGCTTCTTCGTCTTATACCCATAAAGTAGGTAGGGTAGGTTCTTTTTCTGGTTTCTTATTCCAGTCCCATCCTAGCTCTAGATGTCCAACAGGGTGGTAGTAGGTTACATGACTTATGAGTAGTGTTAGTTCTTATCTGTAAATCTCATTTATCTACGTGGCTAGTTTTTATCCACTAAGTCCTCTATGCTGCTTATTACTAGCTGCCTGTAGTACTTATCAGCACTTATACATCCTATCTCCTAGAGTAATCTTCTAGTGCTTAGTAACATAATATTCCCCTATATAGTATTCTGATCTGCAGATTTAGTAGTGTTCCTAGCTTACTTGTTATCTAATTATTATAGACATTAGCTCTTTACCTTCTATTGTCTCTTAATCTTATTGTTATCTGAATTTCTGATCTTCTGCTTTGAAGGGTCCTCTCTTTTGTTAGATTATCTTATAGAATTAGTTGGCTTCCTCTATAGAACTGGCCTGGTGTTATCTAATGGCTGCTCCTTATATAATGGTAATCATGTCATTAGCCTATTCCGCTAAATAATCTTTAACCTGCTAATATAGTATTTCGCATTCTTATCCGAGATATATGTGGCTTTTATAGATCTAGTATTATTCCTTCTAGATTTGTTATGTGATAGCCTCCTTGGTTATCTAGTCTCTAGCTGGTTCCATTTAGACTATAGTAATCTTAACTGGTGCCTTGGTCTGAACATAAGCCTGCTTAACGTCCACTCTTTGTTATTTATAGTCTTTAATAAAGTGTCCCTTTTTCCTGTAACCAAGACATGCTTTTCGTGCATATCGATCCATTTATTCTTTGGTTTATTTATTTTGTTTTCTTTTGTTAACTTATGCGTTCTTGATTAATACTTAATCGATTTCCATCGCATCATAGGTTCAGGTATCCTTCCCATTTTTTCGTGGTGCGTGGATTACGGGCCTAGCGTTGTTTTTCTTTTCTTACTCTCTCTAGTACTAATAGTTATCAATAGTCACCGCTTATTTGATGATTCTTAGAAGTGTGCTAGGTCGTTTTCCTTAGGAAATTTCATCCTTAATTCTGTCCTTCAGTCCTGCGTAGTATATCATGACTAGGGGTTGATCTGCCCAGTCTAGTTAAGATTAGATTTGCTTGAATTCTGCCGTGTAGTTGGCTACCGACGTGCATTATCTGAGTCGTTGGAGCTTCTAGATTACTTCCGTTTCTTTATTGATTTCTCTAAAGACTACAATCATTTCCTTCTCGAAGCTCTCATAGTTTTCGAAGGTTCTTTTGACATTGTCGTTGCAGTTCGTGAGTCCCGCCGATCCTAAGTTAGGGTCTCCTTTTGCCAGATAATTCTTTGCAAGTGGTTCGAACCATTTCATGGCTCTTCCTATCATGTTCATGCCAGCTGCCAAGATCCGATCTTGGTCAGTCATGAATGAAGATTGATTGAACTGACAGTAGAGGTCCATTGCGGCCATAAAGGTTTTGAGTTCGTCTCTATTGCCGTTAAACTTCGCAGGAGGTTGTATTTTTGCTGTTTCTCTCCTGCTAGTCCTGCCTGCTGCTACTTGTTGCTATAGGTTGACTAGGGCGTCGCGTAACTCTATAATAGCTGCTCCTTATTCTTAAATGATTTGTTGCGCACTCTTACTTCCTCCTGATGTACTTCCGGTAGTAGATAAAGGTCCCGCCATGACTTCTTCTTCACTGCTACTTTCTTCCGACGAATAAAGTTCCTGTTCGTCCTTATAGTGGGTCGTCATAGACCGTAATCAGAAATTTGTTATTAGAATCAATCCAACGTCCTCTCCTACACTTTGAAAGGGTAGTTATAATGTTACGAGTTGCCTTCACTTAACGGTACGTTTCACGTTAGCGACTCTGCCCTGACTAATGTTCTAACAGAACTTCAGCCCTTTCCGTATCTGGAACAGATAGCCCTAGGTTTAACAGGTAGGAGTTTGTGCTTTATCGCAAGGTAGGAAGAGGGATGTACAATAGATTCAATAAGATAGTGTCAAACTATTTCACTCAAGTTCAAGTCTCAACTTAGAGAGAAGATCTCGATTTTAGAGTAACTACGAAGAATCATAAATATCCCCGAGCCGTTCCACGTCTCATATTTATAGGAAACCCTTCGTGCGTACATTGTATACCTGCCGGCAGTATGTTGGATACTGCCAGAGAAGATGATGAAGATGAGTCTAGTCTTGGCGTCATCTCCCTCATCTGCACTCATCTGCCAAGCCTCCCTTGGTCACGTGTGCGACTGCTCCCAATCTTGTGGCATGGTTCCGTATTTCTGTCCTCGCTTCTTGGCTCGTACCTTGGCCTGTGCTAGTGCGTCCCGTGCCCGCTTGCAATTCTTCCTTTCCAGCTCGAACATACGTTTCCATTCTAGAGCTTCATTGGCTGTTGTGGCCAGTTCCCTCAGCTCTTCGGGTGCAGCTGCCTTACTGTTACCGTCCGTAACATAGAGCTCTCTACTTACAAGCATATAAGACAAGGGGATTGAAATTTCTTAAGAAGTAGCTAATAAGATTACAGGTAGTTTCTCCCCCTTAAAGTTTCTTAATGCTGTACAGGACTAGGTAATTAGCGATAACTAGGCTCTCTAAGTAATTAAAATACCTATTTTTTAAGCTATGATAAAGGTAGCTAGTTCTCTAGCTAAAAGCGCCCTCTGGAAGAACCACTAAAGCCTTTATGATTACATAATTACTAAGTATAATGCTTATATCCCCTCCGTTGTTGAACACTTTAGGAAGTCGAAAACTCTTATACATATTAGCTTTAATAATTGGACTATAATTGGTGGCAGGTAAGCTTTTACAGGAATATGTGTATACCACATTAATACAGAAGGAGAGATTTAGGACTACCTTCTTGGCCTTCCTCAGCTACACGGTCAACACTCTGGCAAAAACATTGCTTTAATAGTAAGCTCTATACTAGAGACGTTTCAAATTGATGAGAAGTGCCTAGGCTATTTTGTACTCAACAATGCTAGCAATAACAACTCTATAATTCAGATTCTTAGCAACAAGTTTAATTTCTGTACATCCCACCGTCGGCTACGCTGTACATACCACGTTCTTAACTTAGGGGCCCAGGTAGTGCTTTGGGGTAGAGACAAGGACTCATTTAAAAACTCACAGGCAAATTTAGCAGTAAGTAGTATGACTAGAACTAATTCTCTACTAATACCTACTAATACCTACCAGGCTGAAGAAAGACACATGGCTGAGTGGCGGAGATTTGGCCCTATTGGTGTTTTGCTTAATGTTTTATTATCAATTTGCACCCCCCAGGCCTGAGAACTACTAGAGAGATTTTAGTATGAGGAAGCTAAGCGCCTCAACATTACCAACTTCAAACTAAAGGAGATCGTTAAGCTAGTAAAGACTCGCTGGAATTCCTACCTACACTACTTTAAACGCGCCGTCACCCTTCAGTCCCCCCTTAACGACTACATGCAATACAAAATAGATGAATACAGGGTAGATACAGCCTCTAGGCGTCGAGATCGAGCTAAGAGACCAGAGCTAAGGCTCTACATTCAAGAGAAAGGGCTTACACCTTAGGATTAGGCTACTATCACTAAGTACATTACCCTACTCAAGCCTTTTGAGGAGGCTACTCACTGGCTTGAGGGAAGAGGCAAATCTGGCCTACACGGAGCTATCTGGGAGGTTCTAATTACGTTCGAATGGCTGCTGAGCAGGCTTGAAGAGCTGAAGAGGTCTCTAGCAGAGATTAACTACAAGGATCCAGATGCTCCAGAGGATCACCTTAAAACTAATTGTAACGCAGCCTGGGCTAAGATTAATGAGTACTACGCTAAGTTTGATAACGCTCCAGCTTACTACGCAGCCACACGGCTACACCCTCACTACAAGAGCCACCTTGACGCCCTCTGGAAGATCCCTGATGATTACGACGAGGACAAAGATGGGCCACATCCTAGGCAAGGCTGGCTGGAGCAGAACAATAGAGGCTTTCAACAACTTTGGAAGAGTTATAAGGAAAATGCAGCTAAAGAGTCTGCGGCTACCAAACCCTCTTCTCCTCCTACTAAGAAGCAGCGTGTTGGCTTTGCCTCAAATAGGGCCGATTTTATCACGGCTACAATGAGGGCGGCTGCTAGAGAGATTGAACAATCAGCTGGAGATGAGTACGAGCTCTGGAAGAAGGAGCCAGCTCTGCCTGAAGACCATGCTCTCGCTCTCGATCCTGTACGCTATTGGCTGCTTCAGGAGAGCCAGTTTCCTGTATTGGCGCGCTTTGCTCTCGATATTTTTGCAATCCCTGCCTCTAGTGCAGATTGTGAGAGGACCTTTAGTGAGCTCGGAAATCTCCTGGGTGAAAGGAGGCTTAGGATGCGGCCAGATCTCCTATCAGCACTTCAATCCTTGCGGTCTTGGAAGAGGATAGGCCTTAAACGCGCTCCAAGACCTGGTGAGTAAGGGATTTATTACTTATTGACGCAGCTGACGACTTCCTACACTAGGCCGTACACCAACACCATGCCAAGATCTCACGATAGAGGAGATTGACGAGCTTATGGAGCAACTCAGCGATCTGGACTAGGCTTATGTAATCTATCAAGTTGTCAAGCAAGTTGTCAAGCAAGTCGACCCAAATCCCCTCATCAAGCAAGTCAAGCAAGTCAGAGAGCTCGATTTTGTCAAGCAAGTCAAGTTGGTGGCCTCAACTTGCTTGACTTGCTTGATAGCAACTCTGGTTGAGAGGTATATATCGCATTTACTGCAAGAGCGCGGCTCGGTGCATATTTGTCGGCCTGCCTGAGTGAATACTCAGAGCTTGAGCTTTGGCCAACCTGGCTGCCGCCGTCAACCATTCACTAAGGCAGCTGGCAGGCATTATATAAGCAGACAGCCTTATATAAATCGTCAGTAGTTAGTTAGCTTAATACAACAATCAACTGATTTCACCAACTTTGCCTACCAACAATATTCAACCATGTGCGAGATCGCCAAAAATCCAATAGAAGTCTTCTGGTTAGTGTGCACGGCCGGTTAGCGTGCACGCTTAGTCATCCACATCACCACCTCAAAAATTGAGGTTATTCGCAATCAAAGAATCGTCAAAATTGCTTCAATTATGGTGTAATAGGAAATCGAGATCGGCGAGTTAGCCTATCTCAATTATATCGTCTCTAAAGCGAGCAGGAAGCTTCTTCACGCGGCCTGGGCGAGATGAAGGGAGATCCACCTCTGGGGGACTATCTTTCTCACCCACATCCAAAAGAGATTCTGTAATAGCAGTAATTGCGGTAGATTTCTTCTTCCCCTTACCCTGCATCGATTTTAGGTCATTTTTAAGTTGCTTTTCAGCTTCCTTAGCGTACAGAGCTTCCTCGCGCGCAAGCCTTTTCTTCTCCTGTTCCACCTCACGCTGGATCTCCTTTTGGATCTTCGCAGCCTCACGTTCTCGCTTTCTCTGCTTAATAGCAAGTCTCTCTTGCTCCTTGGCTATCGCCTTGAGTTGTTTTTCTTCTTCCTTTCTTACCTGTTCCTGAAGAACAGCCTGTTCCCTCTTAGTTTGAAGGTCACGTGCAAGGGACACCTTTTGGGGGCTGAGGAAGAGGCAATTACCTTTATCCACTGCTCAAAGCTCTTCAAATAAGCCCTTCTACTTCGTTTCTTAGCAAGTTCTTTGCATCCGCCAGTTCCTATATTGTTGATCGGAGCTGCTTCCCTTCCTGACTAGTCCTTGAGGTTGTAGCATCAAGTAGCTTCCGGATCTTCTTTGTATCTCTTACTGATAAAGGCATAATCGGTTCCTGCTGTGGAGCAGGTGTAGGGACCCGTTTTGTGCGCTTTCTTGGCTGAGGGTTGAGAATTACCTCAGGAGCGAAGGGATGTAAGCCAGTTCTCTGCTATCCACTAAATACGTTATCTTTTGTAAAGGCCTCATTGAAGGTAACCTAAAAGAACCTAAAGAAGTCCCGTTTGGTGATACTAACAAGTCCTTGCGTCCAATGTACGTACTGCGTCACTTCCTAGGTGTAATAATCTGATAGTAGCTGGAATAGCCCTACATCAAGTGGCTGAAGCGTATAAGTCGAGTGAGGAGGGAAAATAAGGATTATAATGCGATAGGCAATCGCCTAATTAATAAATCATATATTAACATGAGATCTATGGCCGTTAATAATTAGTAAGCGCCAGTCCCTCCTATTCCTCACCTTTAGCTTTAAGTAACGATCAAACACCTTCGTTAGCTACTCAAATCCTAGGTCGTTGTTCGTCCAGCTAGTAGGAGATGCAGCGAAGAAGGCCTCTTGGGATAAAGGTTCATAATCCTGGAGCCATGAGTTCTGTATATCCCCTGATTGGCCCTCGTAAATAAGCGCTGGTGGAAGGTAAGACCCATCTGCACAAATTGAGGCTAATACTGTAATCCAATTCCTGTTCCTATCTTGCCCAGCATCCTTAAGCTTTCCTAACTTGTAATCTGACCTGCAGTAGATTCTTTTCAGCTTATTCAGTACCCCAATAAGAAAGCCTTTCTCATCCATATTGTACATATTATGTGGCTGGATGTCGTATTTAGCGATCTTTTTCTTCATAAAATCAAAGTATCGACTGTATAGAAAGTTATTGTCAGCTTTTGTACGCTGTAAGTCGATTGGCGTGAGATAGGAAGACCCCAAGACATCTGAGTGTTTCTTCCACCAATCAGTAACAAAATCCTTGTGAACCCAATGTCCTGCAAGGTCGTGGATGAAGTTCGCCACCATTGTATTCGTCAGTGGAAGGCTCATCGCTGTCAGCTTCTGTATGTAAGAGATGAGATTGTTTTCTTGCTCCTTGGTAAGAATACTGATGGATTCAATATAGGCCTCGCGGGAGACGGTAACACCTCGGTGGTAGCGCGACAGCGTAGATCGATCGACGTTGTACTTTTTTGCAGTTGCAGAATAATTTGGATAATCTTGCAATTCTAAATCAGCAAGCGCGGCCTCAATAGCGTTCATTTTGGTGGCGGGAGGTTGATTTGAAGATAGACGAATTTTGATGTTTTGTGTGCACGCTGGCGGGCCGTGCACGCTAACCAGAAGACTTCTAACATCGATGCACAATGAAAACAGCTATAATGAAGTCTAATGTTTTAAGCAAAACGCATGCAAAGGAGCATTACTGCCTTACTAAAGTTGCGAATCTTTGCAGTCTTAGAACATGGGCAAGATTGAGGTGTGCGGTCGTTATCCCTTGCCTGGGATTCGCTTCTGATTGGTCGGCCGAAATGTCAAGTTGATCGTGCAGCGAGCGTGCCCTTTGTAGGAAATCTCCGGATAAAAGCCGAGAGTTCGATTCTCCACAACACTACTTTTTGCACGCAAAATAGCAATCTTATTGAATAATTACTAGCTAATACTTTGTTGCGCGACCTTCTGTACGCTCTATACAGTCATGCAGCCTTTTTGGGTAGGCGTCAATCGTCTTATTAATCTTCTCAGCCTTCAATTCCCCCCAGCCTTGATAGAATCTCCGTATACCAGCTGACCACTAGCACATCTTCTTTGATAGAACGTCTGTCTCAAAGGCTTTACCCAGGTCTCCATTATAGAGAGATCTGGAGACGTAGGAGGGCTTTCAAGGTGGTCCATTCCGTTTTTATCCATCCAATCAAGAGACCTTTTAGAGACGTGAGCAGAGTCGCGATCCTGCCACAAAACAAGCTCCTTTCCAAGAATCTCCTTCTGCAACTCAGGTAGTATAGAAAAATAAGTCGTTGAATTCATTTTGCCATTTGAATTGCCTGCGTCATACTCAATTGCCCATGCAAAGTTATATTCAATAACTGTAAAAATGTGGAGATTTTCTTGTTTCTCTGGATCTGAGTGCGCGTCCTTATTATATTGTATATTTACTAGCCTAAATCTCTCCGCTTTGCCAGGCCTCCTTTCGATTTTTTGGACGTATTTTGGACCAGTACTCCAATGGAGCTCGTCGCACCAGATAACCTGTCTCCAGTGTATCCCGTGAGGACGTTTTTCTAATTGTGTCAAACACCACTGAACGCGCTCATCTCTAACTCGAGGTGGATGGTCTTCTTTGACAGCAGCAGTATGAGTTTTGATACCAGAGACGTCTGTGACAGGTTTCTGTATTGCCCACATTGAGAAGTTCTCCTTGTTAGAATCAAGAGGTATAACACCAGCCTTATACGCAAGTTCTGGCAATGGATCGCCTCTCTCCTCGAAATCGCATTGGCGTCCGAGTTCGTAAGCTGACGAGGCCTTCCGCGAGTATCTGGTTCGTCTGAGTTCTGGAGATGACGTGTGCGCTTGCTTCGAAGGATATCTCACGACGTAGGAGGAGGGATATTAAAGTGTTCTTGAAGCTTTGATAGAGGACAAGAGATGCCCTCTTGCTGGCAGAAGTAGAGTACTGCAAAAACAGCAGAGTGTTGTGGAGTCTCGAGTTGCTGCTGGTGGTGCTTCTCTGAAGCTTGTGGAGCCACTACCGAGGGCGGAGTTGACATGCGCAGCCTTTTTGGCATCGTAGAAAGACAGGTAGGAACAACTAGAGTTGGAAAATAGGTATAAAATCGTGTTTTTGTTGTGTATAGGTGTCTTGTGTTGATGCGCGAGTGCACGGTTCTACCCTGACTCATCACCTTTTATCCGGAGATTTCGACCTAATGAGAGGGCCTATTTCTAGCTGGCGTTGAAGGTTGAGGCGTGAGAAATGCGAGAGAGGCTTGGCGAGTGAACGCCAAAAGTTCTGTGATACGGAGCAGTGTTACATACTATGGAGCAGGAGCCTACTCAATTAGTAGGATTTAGAACCGTAGTGATAGCACGAGATACAAAGAGGCATAATTTTCATTCGTATGAGTAACTCAAGATGTGGGTCTGGCAAACATACACCTCACGTAGAGGCCTTGCCCATATCCCGTATGCGATGCGATGTTGCCACCAGGATGGTTTTTAGGGTTAGATTCTGAGTCTCCCATGAACTGCCGGATACGCTGCAGGCTTGGTCAGCAGGAACATCAAATATTTGGCAGCCTTGAATCATGTTCTTTTTTCGTCGACTCTTAAATTTAAGTTGTATGAATAGTATTTATATTCTATTTTTACTTTTCAGTGTCTTTCATATAGTTTTGCGGTTTGATCAAGGGGGTTGATTTTCTAGAGTATATTACAAGACATGAAGCCACAGCCTCTGATTGGTTGCATTGGCACTTGGCACATTTCTTTACTCAGGCTGCATAACGTATTCCACAACCGAACGGGTCTGCCGTGCCAAGACCATCACCAAACACTCAACACACTCTCTACACGAACAGTATGCCACGAAAAGCGAACAAGCAGGCCCAGGAAAGACAAGGAAGGCTCCTTATAGCTATGGACGCGTATAAAAAGGGCCAATTTCCTGATATCAAGGCTGCTGCGCGTATGTATCGCGTGAGTCCTGAGACCCTACGATGTCGTCTCAATGGTCGGCAACCACGCGACGCAATCCTCGCAAACGGTCGAAACCTCAATAACGACGAAGAGCAGACGCTTACTGAGTGGATATTGGACCTTACCTCTCGTGGTTACCCTCCTCGCAAGCGAATCGTGGAGGACACAGCCAATATGTTACGGCGCCTCCAAGGCAAGAAGCCAGTAGGCAAAAACTGGGTAAACAACTACGTTTTACGCAATCCGGAAGTGAAGCTTGCACAAAGCAAAAAGTACGATTACCAGCGAGCAAAACAGGAAGATCCTGAGGTAATTAGCGAGCATTTTCGACTCTTCAAGAACGTGGTGAATAAGCACGACATTCAGGATAATGATATCTACAATATGGACGAGATAGGCTTTATGAGGGGTGATATTGGAACTGCTAAGGTTGTCACAGCTGTTGATGGCCCTAAGTACCATATTCAGCCTGGCGATCGTGACTGGATGACTGTAATTGAGTGCATAAGTGCAGCCAAACACGATATTCCAGCCATGGTTATTGCTAAAGGAAAGGTCTTTCAAAACATCTGGTTTGATGAAGATGCTTGCGTTCCAGAGCAGTGGAAAATTGCTCTTAGTAAAACAGGCTGGACCAACGACAAATTAGGGTATATCTGGCTCACCCAGGTGTTTGATCCTGCTATGAAGGAGCATACAACAGGAACGAAGCGACTACTCGTCATGGATGGACACAGCAGCCACTGTTCTGAACCATTTGAAACATACGTAAGAAATAACAACATTATCCTGTTATAGCTGCCCTCCCATTCCTCACACATTACGCAACCGCTAGATGTTGGTTGTTTTAGCGTTGTCAAACGACGCTATCGTCAAGGTGTTGAACAGTTAGTTCATAGTGGTCAACATCACGTTGGTGTGGACGACTTTCTTCGCATCTACGCTAAAATTCGTCCTGAAGCGTTAAGCCACAGCAATATAGAAGCAAGCTTTAGAGCTACTAGTATTGTTCCATTTAATCCTAAAGAGGTGCTCGTCAAATTAGGAGGTTTCTGTGTTACAACACCTGAACCGGTTCTTGCTTCTTCGACGACAAATTCAGTTAGCAACACACCTAGAACAGTACGACAAATTAAGAAGCAGCAGACAGTAATTAAACGTCGTCAACATGATCTTCAACGGCGTTCAACTTCACCTACAATGGTGGCCTTTATGAAGGCCACAAAGAGCGCCAAGCAAGCTATTCAGTCTCTCGCGATCACAACTGAGCGATTAAAGCAAGCAGAAGCCACCAGCGCTAAGATTGTCAAAAAGCGTAATATACAGGTCAAATATATTACCCAAAGAGAGAGCCTTACAATTAAAGAGGCAATTGAACTATCACAGGAGGCTACAGCAGCTATAGCAGTCACCAAAAGTGGAAGTGGTGGTGCGAAAGCTTTAGCTTCAGCACGAGCTCCACGCCACTACAGCGGCTGTGGATCAACAGACCATACCGCAAGGACTTGTTCTACACTCAAGGAAGCTTCAAAGAGTGTCCTCTCCATATAAAATTAGGTGGTGGTGGCATAATTTAAAGAAATCTACATGTTGTTCATCATGCCAAGAAATGACAAACCCGTTCGGTTGTGAGACCCGTTCGGTTGTGGAATACGTTATCCGGCAGTGCATGGGATAAAAACTAAGCGATTTAAGATTACGGAGGTTTTGACATGCAGTGAAATTGGTCAAAGCATGGATGGAGTTGACGTTTGAGAGGCAAGCACTGTCCGTACTGGAGCTTCACGTAGATGCAACTGGCCGCCTAACGCCTACAGTATCATAAATGTTAGGTGAAGGCAGCCGGCGACTTATGAAACAAGGGTTTTCGGTCTAAGCTAACCTAAATGACCTAGCGTGTTTTGCCGCCTTCGCTCTAACAAACGCTGACACCTATCGCGCCACCGCGCCACCTCGCTCAACGCGACAACCTCAACTGCATTCAACATGAACGGCTCCTCAGCTACTGCAGATGGACTCTCCCAGTACTGGAATAGGCAGCAGTGGGCTTCTAGTCTATCGAGAAAAAAGGTTACGATACGACATATTATTGAATGTCTTGGCTTCAAATTGGCTGTCAGTGCTGCTGGCTCCAACAAAGGCATGGTGAAATTCGACGAACCGAAGGTTACCAGGCTCGCACCAGGGATCGAAAAGCTATCGGAAACCGTACCATTGGATCGAGATGGCCTCCTCGATGCCCTATCAAATCGAGCATACCTAGAGCCTGGGGTGGACAAGCTGCTTGAGGAACACGGGCCAGGCATTTGGGGACAGCACGTCAATCGAAGCCACTTGTTGACCCCTAGAGCGGATTCCTTGTATCCCAAAGATTTGATATTCGAGAACGCGGATGATAAGGATATGTAAGCTTGACATTATCCTTGATACGATTCCTTCCTGACGTACTCTTTAGGATACGCATGCATATGCACCGCTGGATTGGCTTCAAGGCATGCCATCGGCACCGTAATAATCGGGTATCTGACGTAACAGAGATCGACAGGGAGCCTGACACGGCCTCAGATGCAGAGATATTAGGATCGCACACGCTCCGACAAAACGAAAAAGTCGGTAGAACTGCCAGGACTGCGACTCCCACGATTCGTGAAAACGGCGATTCTCGTCCTGCTACTGCTCCGGCATTCCAAACTCCTGTGGCTCAAATTCTCCCTCGATCTTTGAACCCGTCGACCAAACGTCAGAATTCCGGAAGTCAGCCTAGCGCGTCAAAGAGAGCACCAAAAATCTCCGGTGTACAGGATACTCCTAGCCGGGTACCAAATTCCAGCCAACCCATGGATTCTAGTGTCAACGATCGGAAACTGCGGCGTCGTAAACTTGCCGACCTTATTGTCAGGTATCTATACCGTGTTGGTCAAGAGGTGAATGAAAATTTCGTACTCGAGTCACTCGAGAATGAGTTGAAGAGGAACGAGGCTCTATATCGGACAGAAATGGGCAATCTCTACGAATGTCAGTGCGAAGTCTTGCGAACCTGGATCGATATGCGCCGGAAAATCACCGCAATGCAAACAAGTACGGAAGATGCGGCGGAACGGTTCATTGCGGTCAACAGCCTCCAGGTTGATTATGTCGTGTGGGAGAGTACTAGGTATGGAGAGGAACTGCTCACATCGGACGACCTGTTGTGTAAGGCCTTCAGCACTGTTGCCATTGGAGTTCCCAAGTTCTTCAGTGACGGACTTGCCAAGCTCAGCGAGCGGGAAAAGGGACTTTTGTTCTCAGCTAGCGCGGAACTAGGCTTGGATCAGGATGGTTTCTATTCCTAGGCTTGGAGTGTATAATAGTACAAGGGTTCTGAGGCAGTGTATATCAGTGCTTGAACGAAGGACTCTTTTCATGTCAACGGGCTGTCCTGTTCTAGGTAATGGAGACAGTCACAGCATCCCCAAAACATCAATATCACTGTTTGTAGTACATGTAATCCCCTCTCCATTAACATTTTCCCTAGGTGAAGATGATCGATAAGGAAGAATAGAGCACGGCCATGACTTAAGGCCTGACTGTACACCACTGTGCTGGAGTCAAGATCCCTCTGGCAGTGTGCCTAATTTCGGACTCACAACGCTGCATGCAGCCGCAAACCCCAAGATACGAATGTTCCAGGTTGTCGTTGGCTGGGGTCTAGTATTTGCTGTCGCGTCTCTCACATCGCTCCTTCCACCTTCCCAGTGAGATGCCAGCGTTTCTTCACCCCCCTCCGGGAATGAAAGGCACGACTATGTCTTCGATTTCCCATGCTGACTCTATGGGTGTCTCGTGTCCTGAAGCATGGCTTTTTCGTACTCTAAAAGCCAAGAGTTCAACTCCTTCGTTTGCTTCTCACCACAGCTATCTCTAGCGTTTCCTTGAACCGTTCACTTACCCTTCGTACAACTTCTCAGACTCGACCCTTCTCACACAATAACTCTTCATCATTCACAGTTTTAATCTTTATTGACACAATATCCTTCTAAATGTTGTTAAGATTCTAGGTAAGCTTAGTCCGTATGTCCCACGAGATTTGTTCGTTTGCCCGGTATAATTTTTAGTATGCATGAGGGATCTCGAAAGAGTAAATGGTTTCAATATGCTTCTTAATTCTATGACTGAACTAGAGAATGCAGTGCATGTCGGAGGCACGTCTATGAAGAAATTTACTGCATGATTGTCATCATGTCTGTTTGCATAGACGCAAGATTAATTGTAAATGGGAAAGCCACAGGCTTTATTGAACACACGGACCCATTAGCCGTGCAATGCTCGTACGGGCTGACCAGCTCAAGAGACCTTCTTAGAGGGTCCATCAGAGGTGGGTTCAATTCGACTTCCCCGTCACTGCGTTTACATTCTCGAAGTTCGATCCACGCTTCAGCACACCCGTTTCATCTACGGCATCGTCGCTCCACCAGCCCTTCTCATCCGCTTCCTTCGCCAACTTCAGCGTTTCCTGCTGTAATGCCAAAGCTCGAGTCTCACGCTTCCCTGTCACCGCCTTTTTCCTCGGATACACTGGCGGCGCATCTAGTCCGGTCCACCATCCCTCTTGCCCACCTCAAAGTTCCAACTCTGCGGGAAAATACCCTTCGGATCACATAGAATGTTCTTCCACTCTCCACTCTCGAACATCTTATCACACAAATTCAGCGTGTTTTTCCTCAGGAACTCTACATCTTCTTCCCATTGTATGACCCTGCGTTCCGAGTTCTTTCCGCCGCCTCGGTTGACTTCCTTCTGCAGAGCGTAAAAGAGTCGATTCTGCTCTTTGGCGTTCTTTTTCCACGCCTGGTTGGACCGAGTATGGATGAGGTACTCTGGGTCATGTTGGGCTAGCTCGATGAGGCGTTCTCGATTGTTGACGGAGATATGGATTTCGGATAGGAGATCTTTGATAGCGTTGATGCGGGCCGTGCGACGGTTCGGGACCGAGGGATTCCAAAGAGATGGTTTAGGGGCCTGTTCCTGGGAATCTTTCTCTTTTGGGAGATAGTGGTCTACCCATGTTGAACTCTGTGAATTTTGTTGAGTGTAGGAAGACGTAGTATCAGTCGTGTTGTTCTCGAAGTGCTTAACTTTAAATAGGTTTTTCATCTTCATCAACGATGGCATTAGGCGCTGCAATTCTAGTAGGCTGCGGTTGCTTTTGGTTTGTGGAGTCGTTTCGACGACCGAGCAGGGAAATGGAGGCAAATTGTACTACTATCGATATATGCATAGCAGTATGGTGAATTGTGCGGAGTACAACGATGGTATAGTTGAATCACCTTACGAGCATTGTGTTGCACAATTCATTCGCCTTGATGCTTACAATGGTAACCAATGCTGGTACAAATTCATCGTGCTATCAAGGTAGGAGCTCCTGTGCTGTCTACTTTCTGACCAACAAACTTCCAAATTGACAGGTATGATGGAGAGTTCAGAGAAGTATCTAGAGTGGTAATTTCTAGGGCAAGATTGGCTAGTTTGATATCTGCTCAGCTGGTTTCCTTTATACCTCGAATCTGTTCCTGTACGGTTCTTATTCCAAGCAAAACATCACAAACATTTTCCTAATGTCTTCCATCCCGTCATAATTCATGCTTACAGCTTCGGCGGGACGCACAAGGATACATCTTGGCTATTAACATATACCTAATGCTGGATTCTTTTTTGATTTAAAATCTTCCTCTCTAGGTACTTAGAACTAGCCTTGCAAAGCTTTCTGTAGCTGTAAATACAGATAGGGTAGAGACAGAGGAAGGGTATTGGAAGTGATGTAGTTTGTGGTGGCCCGCCGGAGCCGGAAGGGTGTGGTACTTACTTTACTATCCAAAACGTCATCATCAGTATCTCGCACCAGCGACATTGCCTCCGCCCCTGCATACTTTACTAATCGCCATCAGCGCATCAGTAAGGTGGTAGCAATTTCCCGCATCCGGGAAGAGGTCAACTTAGTCAGCACGGAGATAGTGGAGAGTAGTCGGACTTACAGACTGCAGCTATCAGAGTGGTGAAGAATGTTGGTACGAGAGAATTGGTCCGGTATTGAAAATGGAGTGGCAGAGGGAGTTTATGGCAAGTAGGAAAGGTATAAAGTGAAGGCGGAATGCGTCCAGTTTAGAGTCGTTTTAAGTGTAGCATCAAATCCTCTCGAAACAATCATACTTAACCATTTGTGATCTCCATATGATCTGCTTGATTATTTAATGCTCAAGATTGAAAAATGGCAAACCCAAACTTCGGCTTCGAGACTACGGCTGAGGAAGTCGCATCCACATACGCCGACCAGATCAAGGGCAAGACAAGTATTCCATCCCCGGCCAACCATCTTCTTCACCTTTACTTCTTTCCACCTAACGATTTATAGTTCTCGTCACGGGTGTATCTCCCAACGGCCTCGGTGTCTACACTGCCAAAACCCTCGCACTTCACAATCCCGCTCTTCTCATCCTGGCAGCCCGATCCCACAGCTCCCTCGACTCCGCCGTTTCAGCCATCAAAGAAGTCGCCCCCAGTTGCCCAATCAAGCCCTTTTTCCTTGATCTCTCATCCATCCGCACAGTCCGCGCTGCAGCCGCCGAACTCAAATCCTGGATCGACGTTCCGAAAATCGATATCTTGATCAACAATGCGGCAATTATGTGGTCGCCATGGGCGGTGTCTGAGGATGGGATTGAGCAGCAGTTTGCTACAAATCATATAGGGACGTGGCTGTTTACGAATCTTATTATCGAGAAGATTATTGCGGCAAAGGGGAGGGTCGTGAATGTGAGTAGTGCAGGGCATCGACTTAGTGGGGTTAGGTTTGATGATGTGAATTTCAAGGTATGTGACTTTCGTTTGGCGGATGATCGGGGTGGATAGATGAAGGGACGTGGTAGAGTCAGAGAATTAGCAGTCCATCTGGAAACCCAAGACGAGAACATTTTTATAGCAAGCTAATACCAACCTTATTTCTAGGATGGCAAAGAATACAAACCCGACACCGCCTACGGCCAATCGAAAACCGGAAACATTCTCATGGCCATATCTCTCGCTTCAAAACTCGCTTCCAAAGACGTGACGGCATATAGTCTGCATCCCGGTGTCATTTGGACAAATCTCGGACGCCACACGCCACTCGAAACCTTACAAAAAAGGGGCATTATGGATGAAAATGGAAAGCTAATCGAAGGCGGCGGCGGATACAAATGGAAAAGCCACTCCCAGGGCTCCGCAACAACACTAGTAGCAGCTCTGGACCCGAATATAGTGGATAGAAGTGGTGCATATCTCTGTGATTGTAAAGTTGACCATAATGGGATTATGGAGCCGTATGCTTTCGATAAGGAAAATGCGGAGAGGTTGTGGCAGTTGAGTGAGAAGCTTGTTGGGGAGAAGTTTGAGTTTTGACGTCTTGAAGGTGGGCGCATGGTGGGACTTTTCAACGATGGAGAGGGTTGTGTTTAGAAAGGGGACTGGAGAATAGATTCTAGGTCATTAAGGAATTAGATTATTTTATAAGACGGGGACTATGTGAATTCAGGACCTACTTGTAGCCAAAGCTAATAATATTGAGTGGCTACTCTTATCTATTACCTAAGCTAGGTAGGTAGAGAACACGAACAAGGAAAATCCAAAGACCAACTCCAGTTAACGGAAGATACACGCATTCCCCGCCCTTATACCCACAGAGTAGTACATACCGGGCAGCGCTTTCAGATACGCAAGCTTCTACTTCACTAAAGTTAACCTCAGCACTACTACCACCAGCATCACCAACAATCGCTTTAGTGAAACCTGTGGGGCATCTCCATACTTGCGTATGCCCTGATACGGGGTCTCACTGCCCCGATCAGGACTAAGTTTGAGTTATTACCGTCCTTATCCCGCATGCACCGCAAGACGGGGTTCGGAGCAAGAGGTGTATTCTAGCTTGATGTTGCAGCTCTTGCCTAAGTGGACCGCTGAACTTATTATTGGGGGTGGGGCTAGCAGTATAGTAATTTTGAGAACTGCCGCTTGTGCCGTGATGAGCAAACGCAAGATCGCTCATCCTACGAATCAACTCTTTGGTAACAGAGTACATGAGCTCCGTAGTCGTACTGCTCAGAGACTTAGCAGAACCATAGCTGGTCAACGGAGCGTCGGACTAGAAAGGCAAACGAGTCTCAATTTGCGGTACACGCGGAGCCGCAGTTGCCGGAGGGTGAGGAGCATCAACTTCAGGCATCTCCATAGGAGTAAAGTTAAATCGCCTCGGATATTTCGGACATTTGCGCCCAACCTTTGAGGCTAGAACGGGACCAGAGTGCGATTCACCTTCTCCCGAAGGAATTAGTACTAGATGTTGGAGTTCGCTTCACCGCATTTGATCGCTGCAAACTAGCCATAGAGCCCAAGGGAAGCTTGGAAGCGATTGAGGGCTTCGAAATGGATCGGTTGACTACGTTGATCGTGCCTGCAACGTAGAAGCACCAATCCTGCAGCTCCCTAGAAGCACTGAAGATGCGCTTTCCGCTGTCGTCCCTCAAGGCGCTGACTTCTCCCTCGTTGTTCACTAGCTCGGAGAGGATCAGGTCTGTCATGTAGCCGCGGGGCATGCAGACCGAGAAGAAGTTGAGAAACTCATCGTACAAGTAACCCGGGAATAGGTGTGCAGCTGTCGTACTTAGGAGCGCATGGAAAGGAAATGCCGGCCTCTCTGTCTATGTATTTATCGGACGTCGGTAGTGAGTCGGAAGGAGGTTGAAGCGAGTAATCTGCACTGGAATGAATCGATGGCAAGTGTTACAGACTTGGCTCGAAGCAGCTGACTGTCGTGCATGGGTGCTTGCGACAGGTTGGCTATACTCACGGCAGTTCGGGCCATAGGTTCCAAAACGCTTTGGGTTGCTCAAAATCTTTTGATCGTCGGTTATTTGCTCCTCAGCCTTCTCCCCCTTCGTATTGCCCTTTCCTGAGCTTCCTCGCGTCGAACCAATTACAGCCACGAAGCAAAAGTCTGTTCCCGCGACCGTGCACTGCCCCTCAACACGAAATTGACACCAAACTTCAACACCACACTACACCACCAAAATGAGGTCCTTTGGGACAGAAATTTCTGGCAATCGTGGCTGTAACGATGAGTTATCTCCTGAGGCTCGCGCAGCAATTATTTCGAAACGTGAGGCTGGTGTTTTAAGGAAGGACTTGGCGGCAGAGTTTCGCGTCTCAGAGAAAACCATTACCAACACACTTAAAAGGTGGAAGTCTCACAACACAGTTGAATCCTTACCTTGAAATGGACGTCCTCAGCTTACTACGCGTCGTGAGAAACGTTTCCTTTAGCATCTTACTCAAAAAACTCCCAAGATTCAATATAGGAAGCTTATAGAGGAAGCAGGCCTTCTCCACCTTCATAAGGCCACTATCTATCGAATCCTTAAGGAAAAAGGCCTCACAAACCACCGTTGTAAGAAGAGACCAAAGCTTAATGCGGCTGCAAGAGCTTTAAGGTTGAAGTTCTGTCAAGAGTATCGCCATTTCAATTGGAAGAGAAGAGGGTCAAGTTCTCTGATGAGTGCTCTATTCAGAGGGGGTCTGGCAAAGAAGCAGAGTAGTGTTTTCATTACCCGTAGGAAAAATGGAACAAAGAGATAATACAGGAAAAAGACAAAGCTAAACAGATCTCTCAAATGGTGTGGGGGGCTATCTGGCTTACCCCAAACGGAAGGGTTAGAAGAAGTGAATTAATTATCATGGAGAGAGATCCAGAAGCAGAAAGGGGGGGCTACTCAGCCCAATCTTACATTAAAGCTCTGGAAGAAGGCCTTCTTCCTCATTATAGGCCTGGGCAGGTGTTTCAACAAGATAACGCTCCAATTCACAATGCTTTAGACACTCAATTTTGGTTGGAAAGTCACGGGATCTGGACGCTTGAATGGCCACCGTATTCCCCAGATCTCAATCCCATAGAGCACCTCTGGTGGGCTCTTAAGAAGCTTGTTCATAAGCTTCATCCAGAGCTTGAAAAGATGGGGGCTTCTCAAGAGGCCTGGGATGCTTTACGAGCTGCTTTGAAGGAGGCGTGGAAGAAGCTCCCAAAAAGGCTTATCCGACAGCTCATTGAGAGTATGGGAAGAAGGCTGGCGGCAGTGAGGAAAGCGAGGGGATGGCAGACGAAATATTGATCTCCTTGAGCTAGTACATCAAAAATAGGCCTTGTATAGGCCTTTCAGTACATTCGAATTGCTTCCAAAGTTGGGGTGATTTTGGTGGGGAAACTGCTTAGTAATGTGGCGGGAACAGACTTTTGCTTTAGTACTGTAGCTGAGACAGCTCAGTTCGCGGCCGTCGGGAAAGAAGTCGGTCTGAATCAGAACTGTCATGTTTCAGGGTATTTTGACCGTCTTGCTTTGCGTCTACCTCTGATGAATTTGAAGCCAGCAGCGTCGACTCGTGTTCGGATTTCCATTTGCCTAATGGCCAGAATGCGCGCTTTTTCTCTCCAGAGCCGCTGTCGAGGTTAGCGGAGTTCTGGCTCGTTGAACGACTCCGACTAAAGGAGAAGCTTTGGCGGCGCGATCGGCCTCGTGGTCGAGAAGAGTCGGCGCTCTCCGAACGGACCTGCCCTTCGGAGGAGCTCGTACTCGCTGATCGGCCTCGTTGCTTGGTAGCTTTCGGCTTCACAGACCGGCTCAGTCCTTCGGAGTAACTAATGCTCGTCAATGTAGCCTCCTGTGCGAGAGTACGATCTGTGCATGTGTTGAGTTGGGATACAAGAGCCATACGCCGTCCGTCTTCTCTACGCTTGAAATGTGTTTGCAAGCTGCGGCCAAGCATATACTCTGGATTACGTAATGAGCCGATGACTTTTGATTTAATTTACGGACGCGATGTCTCGGACGCCGTTGGTGGTTGAGGGCTCATGTTGTAAAGAGTGCGCAAGGGAATGCGAGGTAACGAGACCGGCGTAAGTATGTGACCAAAAGCGCGAGATTTGAAATGATTATTTATGAAGATTAGTTTTGACGGAGCAACAAAGACATTGTAAACAATGCTACTGCTCTACACCACACCATCGTTCATTAAGATGCTGTGAGATGTGAACAAAGAATGTCTGAGACATTGTATAGCTACGCTCTTCTGATACACAGACCTGGCGGGATCTCGGCGTGATTATGGCGGAGCATGAATTTACTTTGTAATACAGCTTGAGCAGAGGGGAAGCCATTAGGATTTGATCGATCTAGAAAAGGAAAATAGTGATCATGATATGATCGGGTATCATTTACTGTGTAGCACAAAAGCCCTCGGAGAGTGAACAGCCTGTCTCCTGGATGTGTCCTACAAGGGTAATCCACAAAGGGTAGCGCACCTGCTGCTGTTTATTGAATTGATGATTTTGGTGACTGGATTCACTCCTCGCCATTCGAAATTCTTCTTCTCTCCACCTCCGCCTCGACCTCATCCACAGTCATCGGCACCTTTCTCTTTTCCCACTTCGCCTTCTCTTCCGTAGCAAACCCTTCCATACTTAGCAACCCTACTACCAAGAATCCAAGCTCTTCCCTATCCGTATCAAACACTTCCCACCAATCAGCATCCGGCAACTTGATTCCAACCTCCTTTGCAGCTAAATATATTGCTGCAGTCGCCAGACACGGTGGCTGATGCGTTAGGTATAGAAGCTGTGGACTAAGAAGCGCGGTATTCAGATGTGCGAAAGCTCGTTTCGCTAGGTCTGACGCGCGAGCATGTGTGGTGAAGACATCGAGGGTCTGAAGGTACGTAATGCAGAGAGTATAGGGCAGCGATACATGCAATTGGAAGCCTAAGGTCTTAAGGATCTGCGATTCCATTCTCAGCAGTATTGCTCTACGCGCCTGGTATGGGCCTTCGGACATAAAGTATGCCTCAGCATCCTTACTGCGCAACTTTTCGGCGTCTATGAATGTGGAGGGGAATGAGTCCAGGTAGGCGAAGACGTTAATGATGCTTCGTGGAGATTTCGGGTATGCGGACAGCTTTGCCATTAGGTATAACGAGCTTGCAGAAACTTGCTATGACAGCCATCAGCTTGTTCCAGTATTGCAAAATGTGAACTTACCTCCGCACCATACTGAATCAGGCTCCCTCCTTCAGGGCCAATCCAAAATCTCGTGAAGACAATTATCGCTTGCGCTATGATTTCCTGGGGCAATCGAAGAAGAATCCCGGCAGTTTGTGTGAGCCTTGCACCAGCGAAGCGAATTGAGTCCTCAAGGTCGGCCGGAATGCCATCAAGCTGTGACCCTGAGCTTTCGAGCTGGGCCACGGTCGCCAATGGGTTTGCAAGTTGTGAGGTGTGCATAATGGCGTCTGTGAACTGGTCGGTGACGTTGTGTTTTGCAGATAGCGCAGATATATGGGCTGGGGCGAGGGGTGCGAGGGTGCGAGTGTGCGAGGTTGCAATTACCTAGAGCCTGGCTTGGCGACGCTAACCTATTACGCTCACGACAGGTAAGCTATCACTATAGAATGGGTAAGATTAGGAGGATTATACACGATCTGAAGCACGAATAAGGGAAAATAAGCATGGATGAATGTCATGCTATAGATATATCTGCTGCAAGTTTTGCAAATCATGCTGACTGGGTCGTATTGATCTACGGCCACATAGCATACAGTTTCCATCAGTAAAACCAAGCGGAGATTTGGCAATGTGTTTTACATAAATAAATCAATGCGCTGAACAGCGATCAGAGCAGAGACTTAAAAGGACACTTCTTTCGCAGCTCGTCAAGTTGTTTCAGGTCGCGCGAAACTATATGCACAGCCCATACCTGCTAAGATTAGGTACTAATATATGCAAAGGCATAACTCGCCATGGCAGAGGACCGCTGATAGAAGACTGCCCGCAAATTAGGCCCTGTGATGAAAATATATTTATCCGCATATCGGCTTTAGGAGTTTTAACTTGAAGCCATGGCAATTAGCATTATCTAAGCAGTCTAGTCTAGGCGTATGCTGAGCATGACATTGGTGGAATATTACTATAGATCACATTATTGCAGCATTTTGAGTGGTCTACACCGTAGAACACATCAAGGAATTGCTTGCTTATTTCCCATCGACGACCTCACCACACTCCACTGCCCTACCTACAGAAACATCCCTTCCCTCGTGTTCTCTGGTGTCGATTCCCCTCCTCTTGCCAATTTCAAGGTACATTTTCCGAAGTAGACGTGTTGATATGTGACATCGTCCCTCCAGTTGCATATCATCCTCTGGACACGGTGAAGGACCTAGCTTTAGATTGATGTTCCCAGGAATAGAGGCAAGCAGTTCCCTGAAGAAGGCGCGGAAAACAAAATGGGTGCTTTCCCAAGTCTTGAGTTCGGAGTGCGCCCAATCGTAATACCGGGGATGGAAAGTCGGAATAATACGGAGAAACCTCAATGTAGAGAAGGCGCTGAAAAGACTGCCCCAATTGA
Organism: Zopfia rhizophila CBS 207.26; assembly: GCA_010093925.1. Classification (NCBI taxonomy): domain Eukaryota; kingdom Fungi; phylum Ascomycota; class Dothideomycetes; family Zopfiaceae; genus Zopfia; species Zopfia rhizophila. The sequence continues at coordinate 62,702 of ML994704.1, forward strand.
TGTAGCGGTTCATCCTTTGCGAATCTTTAAGCTGCAACTCGATCTGCATCCTAGTGATCTTGGAGAAGTCCCAGCTTAGAGGAGCATCGATTGTAGATTTGATGTCGGTGTAACAGAAGTTGTCCAAGGAAATGGCGAACCAATTGTTTTGGTACATGCAGTCACCGGCTTCATGGTAAAGTTGCTTTGACGTCAGGAGAATATTAGAATGAATGAATGGATCCGCGGCCGATCCTCGGGGACTAATGGGAGGCCGTCCAGCTTGGGCTCGCTTTTCATTAAGCCTTTCGCGTGTACGCTGTGCCGAGGCACGCTTCTTCTGACTGCGTAGAATAGCCTTGGCTTCGACGACGGAAGTTTTCCGCTGACGACAAACTACAAGATAAGAGTACACGTGATCTCGAATTTCTCGAGGCAGATCACAGAACCGAAAAGGTTGACCAGTGTTTGCGTAGACTTGACGGGATTTGGTGGATTTGCGCCTTCTCAAAAATTAGTGACCAGATACTGCTTGAAGATGCCCAGTAAGACGTACTGATATTTCCGTGAGGTATCAACAGTTGAGCTCGGGTCGACATTGATGTCCTCGACTGTGATACTGCTATCATTCTCGACGTCCACCACTGGATCCTCCTTCCTGCACTTTCGTTTGGGGTTCCTTCGTAGAGCCATCAGAGCAAGTTGAAATTGATGGAACTGGTGGACATTAGATATCTACTTGTCAAATTGCAGGAGGCGAGGGTATAGTTTTTCATTACCTTAACTAAGTCACAGCAACAAGAAATGCCCTTCAATATGGAGTGCACTGAGGGTGGCCCAGACACACTATGAGTGCGCGTAGGTACTCGGACCATGGTGGGTTGGAGGTCCGGCAATCCCAGTGTCCGAGGGCGACCGTGCGTGGGGGGACCAAAGGCGAGGTCGAGAGTCGGTCCATCGACTTCCGTCGATATTTTAAGGGGAGCGTGCACTACATATGATCGGAGTATAACCATCTGAGATATGCAAAACAAGCCTGAGACTACCGACCCTGTTAAGGTTCAGCTTAGAGAACAATAGCCATATGTGAGATACAGTATTAAGACTTAATGTTTCAGACCTGAAATCTTATCGGCGATAATAGACGTGATATATTAACGGCGGAGTATTAATAGAAACACTGTGTCTATTCGAGGAACGTCATGACGCGGCTAACCGTCCTCTCCTACCATTTTCGCGTGTCTGAAGTACTTCATACCCACCCAGGCCACCACAACCCATACCCAGGCCATGACCGCTGTACATACCATCAATGCAGGATAGTAACCCGTTATCGGCAAGGTTGGGTCGTCTTCAAGTTCGGGAGGGGCATATGGCGTCTCTCCTACATCCCATGCCCAGCTCCACACACCAAGGCATGATCCCATGCCAACCACGAATACAATCCAGGTCGCTATGAGCACCACCCAGCCCCACCACTCTGTCTCGCTGTAATCCCATTCGTCCTCCAAGGCAAGATCTGCCGGCGTGTGTACGATAGTTAACGAAGAGTTTTGCCCCGCTCGATTGGATCGGCGCCGCTGCAGTGATGAGGATTGACCGGGTGGTTGTAACTGCACTGGGCTGTACGAGGAGCTGCTACCGGACACAGTAGGACGGAAAAATGACAGACCCTCGTCATCATCAGTTGTGGATGCGTAAGGGCCAACTGGGCTCGTGAGAGGCGATGCGAGGGCTCGAGGGGTTAGGTGGTCGTGGGAATCGTGAGCATGGGTGCTGTCGGTGGAGATGGAGAGTTTTCCAGGAGGCCATCCGCTGTCGGAAGACGAATTGAGTGACGCATTTTCGTAGCTGAAGCGGCGGGGAGTAGCCTCTTCGTCGGGCGAGGTGGCGTCCATGGTGGCGTTGATTGCGGCGGGTTTGGTGGGCGACCTCTTGTCCAGCACAGAGTTGCGGCGTTCTCGCAGCTTCCCGGTGCCGAGTATGGCAGTCTTTCTCAGCGACCCCTTCCGTTTACGCCCCGTGCTCTGGCGGAAGGCATTCGCGAGGGCCGAGTTGCGCTTCGAGCCTTCCTCATCAATGTCCCTTTCATCGTCCTCCCGCTTCGGTGGTGATCGCGGAGCAGCATCTTTGGTCGACGACCTCAAGAACGGTAGACTACCCAAGATGCTGCCAGATAAGCTTCGTTTGTGTCCCCCTTGGCTGTCATTGTCGTCGGCTTTTGCTACCTCTCGATTCGCGGATCCATTGGGAAGCGCACTGTCGCCGCAGTTTCGTTTTGCGTCGGTCCCATTTTCCATCCTCCTCGGGCGTGCGAGCCATTCAGTTGCTGATTGCTCTCAGCGGTGGCTACTCATGGTGTTGAATACAATGCACGATGCGGGGAGGTCATGGCGAGAGTGGCTTTCGAAATCACCCGCTCCTGAATTGATTGCGAAAGCGCCAAGATCCAGCGACATCAGCCGCACTAACCAAATCAAGCAGAACTTATCTTCTCCACCACTCCGCCTCCGCGCTCTCTTCGGACTTCACTTCCCTTTCCTTTACTCTGCAAATGTTTTACGTGTAACATTCATTCCTTATAGTCACTCTTTTAGTCCTCAACAATGGCTTCAGAAATGCCTCTCCCAATCCCACCGCGGACTCCAACACCACCTCCTGAAGATGAGCAGCCAGTCGGCCTTGGACTTGAGAACTCCTTCTCTCCCGCGAAGTTGGGATACAATCCAAATGCGCTGTCTCCTATGTCAGCGACCTTTCCAGAGCGTTATGGGACACTCGGAGGACCGAATGATTCGCTCTCCCAAAGACCGACCCCCAGCACTGTCTTCAGCCCGATGAGTTCGACATTCCCCTATAGCCCTGCGAGTGCTGTCAGCGGTACGAGCGAGAATGAGACGCCGTCGCTGAGCGGATCTGAGAATGTCCGCAATCCGTTCAATTTCCAGCCCGCACAGTACGTGCCTGGCCAGCCGCAAGGAAACAAATCCGTGCGAATAACATCCACTTTTCAACAATCTTTACTAATAACGGCAGGATGTTGGACGAAGACGCGGACACAAGTACAAGCATAGCAGTGTATCACACCAGATATTCCTCGAGCCTCCTCCACGCGCCCCTCTCCAGTTACCCGCTTCCCTCCCAATCCCTACATTTAAGGAGTACAGGTCAAGCATGTCGAGAGAGCAGTCACTAAGAGGCGCATGGTGTTGTTGTCACTTGTTTGTAGCCGGACTTGTACAATGGGGTGCACATGAGTCTTTGGCTCTCACGGTGCTGTCGCGACTATTATTCTATGACGCTCTTGGAGCATTTCTCTGCTTTGCGGTTGACATGGGGTCAAACTTTGAGGTCTGGAAGCGGTCGACTATTCGCCATCCTTTTGGCTTTGAGCGCTCGGAAGTGGTTGCCGGACTGGGCATGTCCGTTGGCCTCCTTTTCATGGGATTGGATCTCATCTCGCACAGCCTCGCGCATGCGCTCGAGGATAAGGGCGGACACACTGCCCATCACGCCCATGCCCACGAACGGGTGTCCCCTGGTAGCATCGACTTGGCTGCTTTGAGCGCAATAGTATCGACGCTTGTGTCCGCGATTCTGCTCAAAAACCATGCTCGCATCGGCAAGGTTATGAGGTTGAGCGCTATTGCCAATCTCCCTTCTGTGCTAAGTAACCCTTCTCACTTTCTCACGCTGTCCTGCTCGGCCCTCCTGCTCCTCCTCCCTCTTCTCAGTATTCAGATGTATGTTTGGCTTGACCGGACACTCTCATTCACTGTTGCAATTGCAATGGTCGCATTGGGCTGGATTCAGGGCTGGACGCTGGGGAAGATGCTGATGATGTCCTACTCGGGTCCTGGCATATCAGCCGTGATGTACGATATCGAGACGGACCCAGTGGTCACTGCTGTCGAGGAGGCCAAGTTCTGGCAAGCGCATTACGGGCTCTGCCAGGCCAACTTCAAGCTGCGGGTCAGGAATCTGGAGGAGATGGGGCGGCTGCGGGATCGCATCGGAAGCATGGTTCGGAACCGTTTGGGTGGAGGGTATGGGAGTGGAGGACAAAAGTGGGAGGTCTCTACGCAAATCACATTGGAGAAAGACTAAGAACTTTCTTCTTCATATTTTTGGGCAGTTTTGCAGCGGCTTGTAGATTTTGGAATTATACCCTCGAGTTTGCATGGTGGCATTCCAGCTTGCGAAGCCCGAAAGTCGCCGGATGAGGAGGAAGGCTTTACCTTACGACGACTGTTTGCTGTGATTGCTCTGAACAAGTATGGGACAACGTAACTCTGCATACATGCCCGACACCTAACACTTGACACTTGACACTTGACGTCCTGACATTCAGTCATCTGCAGTCACTGTTGAGACAGCTGGCAGACCTTCTCTCCACTCTGCTGCACCTGACATATAACGGTTGGATCTGGCAGTGGTGTTGGTGTCGGCTTTCGCTTCCCGGTCCCTGTCTTCCCGCTAAAGTGACCCTGAATGGTTGCACGGATCAACAGGGTCTCCGCTCACCTCAGAGAGTCAGACTCACCGCCCGACCAGCGCCCAGAAAAGTCTTGACTCGTGCGCTGGTCAGCTCTCGCTCCGATCCAAAATCGGTCGACAGCCAGCTGCTGCAGGTGCACGCTGTCAACCATCGCACCAATCTCTCCGCACAACTCACGGCTTCACGCCCCGCACCACCTGCACTCCTGCCTGAGCGTCCGCCTGGTGTGTCTCGCAAGGCTGGCGTGAAGGTCCCACTTGCATATATCAGAACCCCATAGGAATGGCCAGAGATCGAGACGATCGAAATTCCAGGTACTACTACGACGACTACTCTGACGACGACCGAGAGAGGGAAAGGAGGGGCCACCGACGGCGGCACAGGCATCGCAATCACAGCGACGAATATTCAGCCGCCAAGCGAGAACGGAGGGAACGAAGAAGGGCAGAGGAGACAAGGAGGGAAGCAGAATTGGATATCAATGAACTGAGAGCGAGGCGGGAGTCCTATTACTCAAGACCCGAGCCCGAGAGGCGTCGGGAGTCTCAGCGCATGGTACAGGAAATACGTGTTAGGGGGGAGAAAGCAAAATCGAGGAGCAGTCATAAGGAGGTGCGAAGGGATGGGACGAGGCGCAGGAAAAGGAGGGAGCTAGTGGATGATGACAGGAGTGATGACTATGTCTATGGGAGGCCAAAATCTAGGGGAGTAGTTGAAGAGATCATAGTCAAGCGATCTGCGACGCGGAGAAGAAGCGATGAAGGCGGCTCATCACGGCGGACAGCAGACTCCCCAAGGTCAGGTTCAAGAACAGTTTCTATGCGGAGGGTTGAAGCACCCAAGTTGAGCAGGTTCGTCATCTTGCATTCCCATTAGGCTGTGTATTTTCTAATGACTTATAGGAGCATGTCCGCGAGAGAGCCGACGAGAGTCTACATGGCGAGCAGACCATCCGTTCGACGGTCCAGTCTCAAACTTCCTACAGCCACCGCCACACCTGTCTCGAGAACACCCACTGTAAGGGATTCCACACAGCGGAGGAGCACTGGAGGACTGCTTGCCAATCTGTTCAAGGCCCCAACAAGAGCGCCCACAACGGTATTGCACAAAGAAGTACCAAGGTTAGTTGAATCCTACCATGATTATCATGTATCTTACTGATGTTCCCACCAGAGTTGAATGTCTCGTATGCATGAATGACGACCTTCCCGCCAACAAAACGGCCAAACTCGGATGTGGCCATCGCATGTGCCACTCTTGCCTCAAACGACAGTTCTCCCTCTCCGTTAGCGACCCTCAACATATGCCTCCCACCTGCTGCACCTCTGAACATATCCCCCTGAAACACGTAGAGCGTCTTTTCGATGACAAGTTCAAGAGATTATGGAATAAAAAATATCAAGAATACACGACCGCTAATCGCCTGTATTGTCCTACTAAAGGATGTGGCGAATGGATAAAGCCATCGAAGATACGCATGGATTTGGCGTCCGGGATGAGGTATGCTCGGTGCGGCCGCTGCAGCACCAAAGTCTGCGTGCTCTGTAATGGTAGGTTCCACACGCGGCGAGAATGTCCTAGAGATGAAGAGACGAACCGCCTTGTGCAAATGGCGAAGGACAAGGGCTGGCAGCGATGCTACAATTGCAAGGCAATGGTTGAGTTGAAGGAAGGTTGCAACCACATGACTTGGTGAGCACTCTTTACTTTTCTCAAATCCACTCTCGCTAACGGAACCATAGCCGCTGTACAGCACAGTTCTGTATGATCTGTGCAGCTCCCTGGAAAACATGTAATTGTCCTTGGTTCAACTACAACCATCTGGATGACGACGACCGGCTCAATGATATGCGCATCCCTTACATTCCCCAAACGGGAGTTGTCGAAGCGGTAGAAATTCCCCATGAGCCTGCTCCACCACTGGTTCGCCGCACAACCACTCGCTTCCGCCACCGAGACGATCGAGATCTCGAGCGCGCAGACGAAGCTCTCGCAACGCACCTACAAGCCCAGCTCATGCTCGACCCTAACCCAACCGCTTCGGAAGTCCGAAGAAGCGACCCCGGTGTCCAAGTCTACGGTCTCGGCAACTCAGGCAACCACCACATGAATGACTCGTACTCGATACGACCTCTCGCCTCCGCAGCAGCACGAAGCGCTGTCCAACGATCAACTCCCGGAATTTTCAGCCGAAGGGTTGTACGAGAAGTTGTACGGCCCCAGCGCTCCATGGCGCCCGCCACAGCATCCACAATGGCTGGGTTGTCGCGAGACGGAAGTCGTCGTGGTGCAGGTAGAGTCGGAACATGGTTGCAACACGTGCAGCTTGATACCGAGGCGGTGTCAACCGCTCCTAGACACGTCGAGGTGGATGATTGGAGGGCAGAAGGGACGATAATTGGCATCGACTGAAGAAAGGCGGTTTGGGACGTTGAGATATTTGTTGGAATTAGCTCATGTTTGTATTATGACGCATTTGGGGTTTGGATGGCCGGGATTATGCCTTTCGGTGTTTTGAGTTGGGATTCTTGCAAACGCCATCTTCAAAAGGATGATACCCCTGATGTTCAAGCGAGCGTAGTCATGAATATGGGGGTATTTTGGTACGAAAGCCCCGCTGGGCAAGTCGCAAATCGGTTGTGGATTTGGGAAAGAGGCAGGAACAGTGCGGACGGCATCGTGATGGGGTGTGACGTTGAATGTTTTTGAGATAGCACATAGGATCAGACGTCTTGGCGGCCATGTTGACATAGTGATGTCATCAACAGGCGAGCTCCCCGCAGCTCCAACATACCTAGCTCTGCAATCCGTCGAGCTCACCGTAGCACTAGGCCACGACTACGAACTCGCGACATCGATCTTCGAAATCTTAACAATTCCCCAAACAATCATTGATTCGCCAAACAATACCTTAAAATGTCATTTATACGACCTTCCACGATGCTTCGTTCAACAGTCCTCCGACCAGTTCTCTCAACCGCCCCACGAGCTCGAATCCAAGCACGCTTCGCCTCCCAGGACTACGGCAGCGGCCAAGGCAACCCAGCGGGCGAGAAACCCCAGCAGCAAGGCAAGAACCCATCAGAAGAGCTTGAGCATCCAGGTCCGCCACCACCGAAAGTTGGGCAGCGAAAGTCGCCATCTCCAAATGAGAAGTCGTCTGGCAAGGCACAATCATCGTCCGAGAGTAAGGGGAATAGAGAGGGCAAGGAAACCTCTGGGGCAAGCAGCAAAGGAGTCAAAGGTACGCAGCCGAAGATCCTGAATGAGAATCCACCGAGGGAGCACGATGAGTCTGTCAAGCAGCACAATGAGGAGATGGATCAGAGGGCGGAGAAGGCGCATGAGCGGGTTAGCAATGAGGATGCGAAGAAAGATAAGGCGCCGCCGGGGTACTGGAGTGGTGAGTTTTGACATTTGGTCGTCGTTCCGCTTGTAGATAGTTGTGTTAGTTGTGTTCATGGATGCTAACTTTTCTAGGCTGGGGAGGAAGGGACAAGGAAGCGTAAGGCTCGAAATTGAGACGGACAGTTTGCATGCGGGAATGGGTTGTATGATATCATGAGCAGACAGCTACATGCATCGTGGAGATGGTACCCATTATCCGTCTATCGATGCATTGATGCTTACGAATATACTGCTGGGCGATATGAAAGGCCAAGTTGCTTTGTGCCTGCACCCGCATAGAATTCTATAGTTAGGTAATTTTCATTGCATGATGATACAAGTTGCATGGGTGAATGTGTGTCGTGCATGTGGCTGGTGCTGTGTCTGTCTGGTGATGTCAGTGGCTGTGACGCGATTTTCCCCGCAGAGTCGCGATGGTGATGCGAAAATTCAGAATTCCAACGGCAGCGATGCCGCATAGCTCGCCTCCTGCGTGTTTTGTGATTGGCTATGACGGTGATACGCAGCAGGAGCTTGTTTCTCGTGCTCATGGACGTGACGGCTACGTCACGAAAATACCTTTACTTTGTTCCCTCTTAAGCCACCCCCCACCGTCTAATTTCTACTACACTCCACCACCCTCGCCGCCAACCACCTCAATCTACTCGTCTCAGCTCTATTATACCTAACTATATATCTCATATTAGCTTCAAGCAGCCTAGGTTGTTGACGATAGCCACCGAATATGAAGTTCCCCCTTACTTCCACCCTCGTGGTGGTTCTCGCCGCTCAGGGCACTGTTGCCAGCACCTGGTTCGGCAAAGCTGGTGCGTATCGTACGGCACAGTTATTTTCTGGACCCCTCTGTCGGCCTTGGTTTTGAAATATATCCTAATTGCTTCTCGCAGTATACAATAAGTGGCATGAGACCGAGCTCGAGCGATGGCTCTCCGACCACAACGTACCCTATCCCACCCCCTCGGATCGGAAAGACATCGAGAATCTTGTCAAATCGAATTGGAATGACAAGGTCGTAACTCCCTACAATAGCTGGGATACCCAACAGCTCCAGAATTACCTGACCCTCAAAGGCACGCAGCCAAAGAAGGGAACGGAGAAGAGCAAGGATGCCTTGGTCGAGCAGGTTAAGCAGTACTGGACTGAGACGGAAGACTCTGCCAACCAAGCTTACGGAAGTGTTCGTGACTGGATATTCGATACGTATGGACTCTTATCTGCATCATTCTACGTTGCAGTTACTAATGTGCTCTAGCTGGACCGACTCCCAACTGAAGGCCTTCGCCGACAGGAACGGCATCCCGGTTCCTCAACCCCGAACTCGTGACTCCCTCCTCAAGACCGTCCGCGAGAACTACCAATCTGCTGCAACCAAATTGAACGAATACTACTCCTATCCTGGTGACTGGATCTACGAATCCTGGTCCGAATCCGACCTCAAGGCTTGGCTGGATGAGCGTGGCATTCCAGCTCCTCAGCCAAGCTCCCGTGATAAGCTCGTTGCCTCCGTACGCCGGAATTCCCGTGTTGCGAGCTTGAACATGCAAGCCGCCTATGCCTCTGCTTCATCTTCCGCTCAAGCTGCCAAGCAGAGCCTTAGTGACGCCCTTCTCGAGTCCTGGTCTGATAGCCAGATCAAGAAGTGGGCAGACGAGAACGGCATCAAGGTGCCGCAAGGCTCTAAGCGCAACGAACTCCTCGCCCTTGCCCGCAAGCACCGCGCTCAGCTCATGGGTGACAACGTCTCGGGCACCGCCGCCAGCGCCTACGGTGCTGCTACTTCTAAGGCCGGTAACCAGTACGCCCAAGCCACGAATGGATTTGCCGGATACACCGATTGGATCAAGCAGCAGGTTGGTCTTGCTCAGAAGACTGGTGCTGCTAGTTCTAGCAGTGCCAGCCAGGCTGCGTCCCAGAGTGCTTCCAGTGCTTCTTCCTCAATCTCCAAGTCAGCCGCCAGTGCTTCATCATCGGCATCAAAGTCCGCTCAAAAGGCGTACGATGCTGCCGCTGAGAGCGCTAAGAAGGCTACGGACCGCGTGAAGGAGGAATTGTAGTGGTAAGTGGAGCGTATCGCTTTGGCTACCCACTGACACATGGGGAGGACTACTGTAGCCCTCGACAACCTCTGATGCATCATGAGTTCACGACCTGAGCATTCAACTTTGAGTGGATAGTTGAAAATGGACCAGTACTTTGTAGGATTAAAACGGATAGTTCACCTTGGTTTTGACTTTTTTTTTTTTTTTTTTCCCCTGCACATCGATGGAATGGGATGATTCTAGGAGCTTTGGAGGATTTTTCGTTAACAGCATCTAGTTAGCATGACGTAGCGAATGGGGATGGCAGAACTCAGCATTGATCAAAATCCGCTTTGCAGAATATTCCACTTTGGCTATGAGTGACGTGTGGGTTGGGTTGCTACTTCTACTTAGAATTTCGACAGCTGATTACTGAATCACCATTTTCTTTGACTAAATTACTGGTATCCTTCGCTCTTTTTTTGTTCACTCCATCTTTATACAACTAATGTCACACGTTTCCCGTTATCTCATAGCTCCACTCGCTCGAGCTTAAGACTACTCTTTCGCTCACCAAAACAAGCAGATTACTTCTCATCCCTCCCTCGCGGCCTGTCACTGATCTCCAAGGACTTTCATTTACTCCTGAATTCAATCATCCCCTTAAATTGCTTCATTACCCACCGCTTCCAGAGCAGGATATAAGTAATTCAGGGCATTTCACACTACCTTTTACCAACTATTGAAGTCGTGGTCCTCTTGTCAAGGCACATGTATATCGCTCTGTATTCCTAGCTACAAGCTGGGCCGGGGAGAGTGATAAGTTTTGAAGGTGAGCAGGCCTTCAGTGTACCGCATATATTTTGCATTCACCACCCCCTCCTATTTACATTTTGACGAATGTAAAGTTTATAGCTAAGTACAAATAGATACTAACCGACCATTCCAGCACAAACCCCCTCTCTCCACGATGGCCAATTTAAATCTGACCAACCAACCACCACCGCCACTACTGCCACCGCCTTCGTCATCGCTGTCTCAGAACCAAACCCTAGCCGAACCTCAGACCCTTCAAACTTACGAAATAGAAATGACCGTTCCTGCCAACGCGGAGTTGAACACCTCAACAGACAAAAGCCGTTCACCATGTCCTCGGTGTCACTGAACTCCTCGAGCAGATTGTGCTGGACCTCAACATCGGCGATACTCTGTATAACGCTCAGCGAGTCAATACGTTCTGGAAGCAGTGCATCCAAAGCTCAATTCTAATCCAACAACGATGTTATCTGGCAGCTGATCCCGGAAAAGAAGAAGATCCACACTTCCCTCGGCATGTCGGCAACTTGGGAGACACAAGCCAGCTTATGGGGTTCTCAACTGCACTCACAAGCAACTCCCAGTGTATACCTTATTCATGCATCAATGCCTTCGTTTTCAAAACATAAAGAAGCAAATTAAAATTTTTTTTGGGTCAAGATAATCTCAGCGCCGAGATTGTCTACCGATCCTACGATGACTTGAGAACTCCCTTGTCCCAATTTGGCAGTCTCTGTGCTCTTGATTGCCTGCGCAGCTTCTGTATAGGCTGCTTCCTCACCTTCTGTGAGGCGCGAGACCGCTGCCATGAGGAATTCAATTTCGACTGCCTACATCCTGTCTCGAGGGGATTGCAAAACATGGCTCGTTGCGGAAGTGGGCAGATGCTTTGTGTTACCGGCTATGGAGGACATGTAATGCTGCGGGTTGGAGATATTGATGGAGATGCAGTGACATCTACTACCGAGGCTCTGATCCGGTTATTCAAGAGATTCGTGGGGGTTAAAAGCGAAAGGAGGGAGGTCGGAGAGAAAGTCATGGGAGAGGTATATGAGGGCGAGATCTTTGCCTACGGGGGTCAACGTTACCTATATGCATGTTTAGATCGAGAGGAATGAATTAATCGAGATTGTGAGGGCGTGCTTGCGGTTTTGGGTATTATGATCGCTGAGGAGACTTATGATAGTATGTGAACTCTACTCTGGAAGCAACTGGTAAAGGATTTTGAGCGAGTTAGTTTGATGTGGATGGGCAGCGGGTGGGATAGCCATGGTAGTGTCTTAAGAATTGGTGGATAGGATGAGGAGAGCACCAAAGGAGCATCAATGGAGGATATGACGAGTGGGCATTAAAAAACCCGCTACTTTTCCCCGGATTCTCACACCAAAATGACATCAACGAAGAATATGATCTCCAACTTCTGCGATATTACTGGCTTGAAAGGATAAAATAACTGGATTCCAGTGTGACGCGGCGTATGCATTCACTTTCTTCCTTCACTGCTTCACTGCTTATCTGTTTATGTTGAGTACCAATGATGAAAGCCCATTAGCATCTCTAGGCTTCGGTGTCCAGCCCTTCAGTGACTACAGGGCTAACTAGTTGGGTAATTTAAGGGTGTAGTTAGAAGGATTATAACTCTAGAGTACGGTAATACACTTAAGTGCAAGCTTATAGCCCAACCTCTATAGTCTTACCCTCTAAGGTTCCTAGCAATATCTAACTGCTGGTACTCCATTACTACTACCTTTATTCAATTAGCATTTTCTTCTACTTTCCTCTTTATTTAGATTTTAAATTGAAAATACTAGTAGATACTACAATACTATTATATTTAATAAGTTGTATTAATATAAACATTTATTTATAATTACTTTTAATAAACTTAATACTTTTTTAGTATTTTAGTATAATTTTATATATATTATACTTATATTTTAAACTTAATTTATTAAAAGTTATATAATTTAAAATCTTAAGAATTTAATATTTTTAATAAAATATATTTAATTAAATATTTTTAATATTTAATATATTTAATTAAATATTTTTAATATTTAATATTAATAATTTTTATATAATTTTTATTTTATTTTATTTTATTTTATTTTATTTTATTTTATTTTATTTTATTTTATTTTATTTTATTTTATTTTATTTTATTTTATTTTATTTTATTTAATTTACAAAATTAAAGATTATACTTTATAAATTATTAAAGTTAATATTTAAAATTATTTAAAAGTAAGTTAAAAATTTAATATTTTAATTATTATATATATAATTTTAAAAGTATATTAATAATAAAAATAAATTAACTTTATTTTATATTTATATATATAACTAAAATACTAAAGCTAATATTAATGTTAGAGGGCTTCGCTACGCTCAGCAACAAGTAGTGTAAGAAAAGCTACGTGAAAGAGTAGATATAGAGAAGTAGCCTGAGAGGCAGTGTAAAAAAAGTAGCGTGAGAGAAGCAGGGTTGGAAAAGCAGGGTGAGGAGAGAAGCAGGGTGAGGAGAGAAGCAGGGTCAAAAGAGAAGCAGCATCAAAAGAGAAGCAGCGTGACAGAAGTTACGTTAGAGAAGCGACTATCGAATCTGAATTGGCTTCTACATTGAATTGGAATTGGCTCCTACATCGAATTAGATTTGGCTCCTACATCGAATTAGATTTGGCTATCAAGGGGGAGACCCCCTTGAACCCCCCTTTCCCCTGTGGGGAGCGTAATTTGAATTGAATTTAATGTATATCAAGGGGGAGACCCCCTTGGACCCCCCTTTCCCCTGTAGGAAGCGTGATTTGAATTCAATGTAGAGCTCTAGGGGCAGCTCGGTGCAGGACTTTAGGAGCAGCTTGGTGTAAGACTTTGGGGGCAGCTCAATGTAGGCCTAGATATAGGTTAGTGAACAGGTTAGTAAAGGCCTTGGTAGAGCCGAATATTAGCTTGATACAGCGCAAGCACCTAGCTTTTTAAGAACTATAGTTTGTCTTGTTGGTGGCAGTATCTTTAGGGTTACCACATCAGTAGCAATAAGGCATATCCATTAGTAAAGAACATAACAAAGTACTTCGGTATTAGTCGCGTAAGAGAAGTATTAGTTAGAGCGGAAAAAGCTTTAGCGGTAAAGAGTAATAGTAATTTAATATTCCTTACTAAAAACCTACTCACGTGATGTCTGAATTTCTCGTCTAATTAGAAGGTGAAAAACTTTAGTATAACCTTAGAGTAGTTTTAAATAAAAACTCTTCTTTTAATTAAATAAAAAGAACTTCGCTACGCTCAGCAATAAATAATATAAAAAATTTTTTTTTTTAAAAAAATTTATATTAATAGGTTTTTATAATAGTATTACTATATTAAAATTATATTACATTTCTTTTTTAAATATTTTTTAATATTATTTAAAAAAATTTTAGTTTCTAACTTTTTTAAAGTAAATTTTTTTTTTAAATATTTAGCTTTTAGTTTTTAAATTAATTTTAAGTAAAAATATATATATATAAAATATAAAAAAAATTTAAAATATAAAAAAAATTTAAAATTGAAATTGAAATTAATAATTATTACTATTTAAATAAAGTTTATGTAACTTTAAAGTAAAAATTATTATTAAATAAAAATATAAATAGTAATTAACTATTTTAAGTTTCTTAGTTTTATAATAAAAGTTAATAAAATAAGTTTAAAAGTTTTTACAAATTTTAAAAAAGTAACTTAATTATTATTTATGTTTATAAATTTTTTAAAAAATAATTAATTTACTTATTATAAGTATTTTAAACTAGTAGCTTTTTATTTAAAATAAATTATTTTTAAATTTTATATACTATTAACTTATATTTTAAATAATTTTATAGTATACTCTATAAGTTTATTTAATTATTAGTTAAGTTTTTATTTACTTTAAGAATAGATTTTAATGTAATTTCTTTTTTTTACTTAAACTAATATATATTTAATAGTACTTACTATTATACTTTTTACTAATTAATAATAATATTTAATACTTTTTATTTTATTGTATATTAGGTATATAATTATAACTTAAATTTAAGATATTAACTTATATATAATTACTTTTTTAAGTAAAGCTTTAAAAGCTATTATTAATTAAGTAAATATTTATTAAATTAAAGTATTAAATATAATTCTTATAATAGCTTTAAAATATTAAGAAAAAAAAATAAAACTTTTATATTACTAGTATTTTTAAAAATTATACTATATCATAAGTTTTAAAATTATATTAACTATTACTTTATTTTAAAATATTTTTAATAATATGTTATAAGTGTAAATTAATTTTATATATTTTACTTTAATTTTTTACTTTACTTTAATTTATAAAAAAATAATATAATTATAGGATAAAGCTGAGTGTAGCGGTTTTATCTACTAAATTTAATAGATTTTAATACTACTTTAAATAGTTTTAATTATTTCTTTTTTCTTATCTAGTTCTCTACCTTAACTCTTAAACCCTAATTAGAGGGAAGATGGTGTTTGTAATAACGGGCTCAGTCTTCACGCGTCGTAGCATTAATGCAGATTGACGGGATAAGTTGGCTCTATTTTAGCTGCACTAAGATGGAGAGAGAAGAGGTATAAAGGGGGCTCGCCCCTAAATAGGGCGGTGCATGGCCTGAGCGTGAGCTAGCCATGCTCCGGGCTCTGCGCTAGATCGTGGCTGGCGTAGCCAGTCATAATATCATGTAGCCTGCAGCGAGCAGAGCGAGCAGCACCGTCACATTACCCCCCCTCTAAGGGAGGCTCGTCCCCGAGTCTCTAGATTACAGTCTCCTCCTTGCCGGTCTCTGTACCACTCTTGTCTTTGAAGCCGCCTTGTCGTCCTCCTCTGTTACTTCCAGGTCCTCCTCTGCTTCGTACGCTTTCAACCAGGCGTCTAGTCGTGCCGGCGGTCCTGCTTTCTCTGGATAGGCCTCATGGTAGTCTCTTACCTTGTGTGGGGCGCCTATAAAGCCTCGGGCGTTGTACCAGGTAGGATCTGGGTCATAAGCTAGCCAGGATGCTTTGTACTGTAGTCGGCCATAGAATAGGCGGCTATCAAGGATTTCCTGCACTAGCCACTCAGGATGCCCGTTGATCTCGATAGGCGGTTCCTCAGGTTCAATTTGGCCAGGCAGTGGGTGAGTAGAAGCCTTCTGTAGGCGGTCTGCATGGAAGACGTCAAGCATACGCATGTACGGCGGCAGCTTAAGGTGATAGGAGTGTCCCTTCATGCCTATAATAGAATAGGGTCCGTACATCTACTGGTCGAGCTTCTGGCTAGGTCAGCTAGTGGTAAAGCCCTTAGGTGTAATGTACACCTCGTCTCCTGTAGAGAAGTCTGGCTCGCGGCGCTTCTTGTTAGCCTGTTAAGCCTATCGCTCTTATGCTTAAGCGATTTCTTGTTAAGCTATCTCTATAGCTAGCTTTACTGCATTATATTGAGCTTTAGCGTAGCTCTGCGCTTCCTCACGAGACATCTGTTCACAGACTGTAGTAGATGTCTTCGTACGTTCCTCCCAGTCCTAGTGATAGATTAGCTGGTGGCTAAACTCAATTTAATAGAGTGATAAGCCTGTAGTCTCATGTAGCAGAATTGCTTAGGCCTAGTCTATACAAGGCAGTAGGTCTAACTAGTTGTCTTAATAGTAGTTAATAAATAAGCGTAGGCGCTGATTGATGTACTAGTTCAAAACCTTAGTATTCCCGTTAGTTTAGGGGTAATACAGCGTTAAGAGCTTTTACTTAATTCCTATTAGTTAATATAGCTTATCTATAAATGCTGAGATGAACTGAGGACTGTAGTTAGAAACTATTAACCTAAGCAAACCAAATACTTACTAGATATAGTAATAGTATATATTAGCTACTTAAATAGCTGTAGTTATTTTACGGTAAGATAGTAAGAAGTAGTGCTTACTTAGTTAATTCATAATAATAAAAGCGCAGTCATATCCTTTCTTATCTAAAGGGAAGGACTTAAAGTTTATAGAAACGTCTTATTATGCTTACTTAGGGATTAGTAGTGATTTAAGTAAGCCTAGAGTCTTATTATAAGGTATATAGCTCTATTTATAAGCTTTATATATAGTTATATAGTTATCTATATTTTTACTTATATGACTCTAGTAGTAGTAGTTGCGAAGTAGCTTATCTATTTTTCTCTTACTTAAATAAGTAGTCACCTAAGTAGTATAAATAGCTTAAATAAGATAAGTCTTTAAAAAGTATATAGTAAGAACTATTAGCTTACTATAGTATATAAAAAAACTTTAGCTAAGTTTTTATACTAGATAGTTACTAAAAAAAGTATGCTCTTAAAATAGCTATAGACTCTCATAGCTATAATTCACCTTAATAATACAATTAATTAGTAAGTAAGGGTTATTTAAAAAAGGCAAGATTATAAAAGTATTAATAGTAATTATTTTAATTATATTAATAGCTAGTATGCCTTTTGCTGACAGCGTAGCTAGGTTATTACTTATAGTCTTAATAAAGCTAATATTAATTTACTCTACTAAAAAAAAGGCACGTGTTTAGGCTACTTTATTCTTATTTTTTTAGGTCTTTAGTTTCTCTTACTTACGTAAGAGCGTGTCAGCTATTATATTAGCTATACTAAAATAATAAATAAGTATTAAGTAATAGTTTACTATACTTATTATCTAGCGTATTTAGTAGGGAGTAAGTTCTTATTTTATAGAGAAATACTCTAGCACGTAGTAGTTAATTAAGATACTAAATAACTCTATAGTTTATAAGCCTATAAGCTATAAGTGCTATTCTTAGAGGCTATAAATTATAGCTAATATCTTTTTATTATATATATTATAGTTTATCTAGAGCTTACTTATAGTCTTAGAGTAAAAAGCTATAGGTTATTAAAGGCCATTCTCTTAAAGCTATAATAGTACTTTTATAATAACTTTATTACTTACATCTATCTCTATACGCGTCTAGTAGTAAGATAAGTAGTAAGCTAAAATATTATCTAATAATATTAAATCTTTAGTTTACTAGAAGACTGCTAGCTTGTGTTTACTAAAGGCATATTATATACCCTTCTTAAATAACTTAGTAAGTAATTAAATAATACATTTATAGTCTTTTAGGAAAGCTTTATAGAAATTATAGAATTTTAAAAAGAATTATAGGCTTTTAACTAACGTAGGTACTGGCTATTTTTATATAGTAGTAACTTTCTTAAGGTCCTTTTAAATCCCTTCTATACTAATAATAAGGCCTAGAAACTTCGTTTTAGTGATAGTGAACTTACTTTTCTTAATATCTACTTAAAGGCTTATATTTTAAAGATATCTTAGTATCTAAATAATATACTCCTCATACTATAGCAGGTCTTTAAAGTAGATTAGGATATTATTAAAATAAGTAGTATAAAAGTTATCTAATAGGCTATAAAGCACCTTATTAATATAATACTAGAATATAGTAGGGCTATTATAGAGACTAAATAATAGCACATAATACTTATAATTCTTATACTAAGTATAAAACATAATTAAGTCCTTTATATTCTTATTTAAATATATATAATAGAAGGCCTGTTATATATTAAACTTAGTAAACACTTTTACACGTGCTAGGCAGATAAGGGTTTTCTAAATTAGCAAAATTAAATAAGTATCTTTCTTTATAATAGTATTAAGCTTATAGTAATTAACACAAAAGCACTACCCTTCTCTAGGCTTTTTAGTAAATAATATTAGAAAAATATATAAAGTATTACTATAAGTAATAACCTCTTATTTAAAGTAGTTATTTAAGTAAATCTTAATAAGCTATAGCTGCTTAAAAGACATGCTATATAATAAACTTAATATTAGTATATTTTTAGCTATTAGTTTAATATTATAGTTAACACCTTCGTAATGCAGGGGTAGTATGTTTAAGTTTTTTTTTAAAAAGTAGACCTAAATCACGCTAGTATAGTTAGAGTAAAATAGTTTCTATTTAATAAGCTATTAAAGTTTCTCTTTTTCTATAAGGTTCTTATTTAATTAATAGGGCCTTTCTAGTAAAGGTTTTACTAAAAAGTCTTTAAAGCCTTAAAAGAAAGACTTTCTTATAAGATTTCTATAATCCTAGATAAGCTTATTTACTTTATAAATACTAGTATACTCTAGTATAATTTCCTTCTACTATACGTGCATTATAAAGGTAATAGCTTTTATAATATTAATTTTAAGGCCTGCCTTAGAGAGGTTTTCGCGTGAAATAGGTTAAAAATAAAGGGTTTACTTATTTAGCTTTAGCTACTATTATAAATAAAGTTACTTTTCTATCTTCTTAAGGTTTTTTTTAGTGTATAATATGTTAAAATAAGCGCTAGAGTAGCTTATAGGTATACTATAGAATTACTATATTCATTAGCTTATCACGTCAGTTAGTATTAGCTTAATATAAGAGGTTAATTTTAGTTAATAAGTTTTATATTAAAATAATAATATTATGTTTATAGTTAATTAGCTTATTATCTAGCCATTTAAGCGCTTATTTTTTATAGTTAATTAATATACTTATATCTTTAAACAGCTTACAGCCGATTATAAGGTCGTGGCGGCTAGTATTATAAAAAATAAAGTAAATTAATAAGTAGTAGTTATTTAGTACTAGATTAGCCTAAAAGTACTTATTTACTTATTTATTTAGTCTATTATTATAGCTAGCTAGGGGGATAGATTTTATTTAGTAAGTTTTTACCTTAAGCCCTTTCTTAATAACATATATATACTTTAGGTATACTAGAATAAAACTACTAGCTTTAGTATTAAAAAAGCTACTTAGCTTAATAGCTAGTCTACTAGTAGAGATATAATAAAGCAGGGTAAAAACTAGTTTATTAAATAATAGTTAGTAAGAGTTAAATTAGTTAGTAGCTCTAGAAAATAACTCTAGAAAAAAAACTTTTCTTAAGGTAAGTTTTTCTCTAATAATTCCTCTATAGTAAGCTAAAACTTCTTATTATTACTAGTATCTTAAGATATATAAAGCTTTTTATTAGTATCTATAAGCTTAATTACTTTAGCTATAGCTTAAATAAATAGTTAGTAGTCTTTTATAAAATAACTAAATTTCCCGTAATTATAGTAACTAGCTAGCTTAAAAATAGGTATTAGTAAAATAATAGTAATTACTATATAAGTTAGGCGCTTAGCTTTTAAGCAAGACTACTAAATTAATAGTAGCTAAATTTTTCTAGTTTTTTTATTAATTTACTTAGTAGCTTTCTTAGCGCTAAAAGCTAACTCTCTAGTAAAATCTTAAACTAGATTTATATATTTATTATACTAGTTATAATACTACTATTAGTAAATGCCTATCTATATATATAGAGTGTTTAAAAGCTTTTTATAAAATTCTTTTACTTATTAGTCTATAAGCAGGCTGCGTTCTTAAGCTAGGCAAAAGAAATTACTTTAAAATATAATAAAGTTAGTAGGGTTTTTAAGGTAGAGCTTTTAGAAATTATAGTAAGTATTAAGTCTCTTATATAAGTTACTATACGTTCTTTTTAGGTAATTTATTATATACTAGTAGCTAACTAGCTACTTACTCTCTTTTATTATATATATAAGTATTAAGAGGTACTAGTTAACAGGACTTTCTATATATATATATATATAAGAGATAATATTCTCTTAAGTAGCTTACTTACTAGCTCTAGTAAACTAGTTTTAGTTAATATATACCTTATCCTCTAAGATATTTCTCTATTAATTAAAAGTAATGTTTTTACTGTCCTTAAGTATTAATAGGTTAGGAAATTATACTAAGTGGCTATTATCTTAATAGCTACCTACAGTAGACATAGCTAGTAAAGTAGCGGGTAAGTAAGATAATACTTAAAGAGTTTAGTTACTAAGATCTCCTGTATTAGAACTATTATTAGGTCTTATAGTGATATAGCTAGCCTAGTTCTAAGGGGTCTATAGCAGAGCTATAAAGCGTGTTTTCTTTACTAGTGTTAATAATAGCACTAGGCTAGCCTTTACAGAAAGAAAGAAGTGTATATTATACGTAGGTTTCTTTATCTATACTCTTAGTGTCTTAATCTTATTCTCTTAATCCGCTACGCGCTTAAGCGTGTTATTTAGTAGCTAACAAAGCTTAGCAAGCTTATCTCTAGCCTTGTTAAGCTCAGTTTTGGCCGTGTTGAGCGCTTTTCCTAGCGTATCAGCATGGTCGCGATGTGTGAGTACTTTGAGATGGCTACGCTCTAGCTCGCTAGCGATTATCGCTTAATTGAGGGTCATTAGGGTAGAAAGCGTAACCTCTATCTCCTGAGGCTCGTAGGAGTCGGTTCCCCAGGTAGTGCTCTTAGTAGTAGCCACGAAGGGTTTCTTGTCGTGTCGTGCCTGGATGCGGAGCTTCTTGATGGTGTAGTCTTCTCTAATCACGTTGTCAGGGTAGTGCGTGGCGGCACACTTGAGCGACTTAGGGATAGGCGTGTAGTCATTGCCAGTGGCTGTTGTCTTGGGATCGACTCTCATCTCTAGCGTGGAGAGCTTTCCCATGGTCCTAACCTATCTGTCCTTGTATTTGTATAGAGCTTCTGGCTCTTAGTAGGGTGAAGCAATTGGCTGATTCTCTGGCGTGGAGAAGATGAGCTGGTGGTGCTCACGGGGGTCGGTTTCTCTAGCAGGGAGAAGATGAGCCGGTGGTGCTCACGGGGGTCAGTTTCTCTGGCGTGGAGAAGATAATGGGGGGGGGGTTCACTAGAGCTCTCGTAGCTCTCTTCCAATCTAATGGGTATGTTGTCTACTGCTGTAGGTCTTCCGGTTACCTGCCGAGTCACTCTTAAGGCCTGCCGTGTAGGGCTTATACAGGCTATCGCTCAGGGTTTCAACTGTCTACCGCTATAAGGCTTTCCAGTAGAGATCGTATGGTTAACGAACTAACGACTCAGCATAGTCGTGTAATTAATTCTCTAGGTACGGTCGTTAGCAAATTAAATGCTCAGGTTAATCGCGCAGCTTGACCTTAATATTATATCGCCGTCATCCGGCCGAGTTAGATTAATCTTAGTATAATGTGATAACAGGCTCGGTCTTCACGCGTTATAGCATTAATATAGATTAATGAGATAAGTTGGCTCTATTTCAGCTGCACTAAGATAGAGAGAGAAGAGGTATAAAGGGGGCTTACCCCTAAATAGAGCGGTGTATAGCCTAAGCGTAAGCTAGTTATACTCCAGGCTCTACGCTAGATTATAGCTAGTATAGCTAGTTATAATATTATGTAGTCTACAGCAAGCAGAGCAAGCAGCACCATTATAGTATTAAACTATAACTTTTTATAGCTCTTATCTTTTAATCTTAAGCTCTAATATTTTTTATTTTAGTTTATAAGTATAAATATAAACTGCCCTTAACACTAGTTATGTTAAGTATTAGTTAGTATTTTATAAGTTTCTTAGCTATCTTTAATATATTTACTGCTAATATCTTTTAAGTTTATAATTTATAGAATTTTTTTTATGCTACTTTTATTACTATTTACTTCTCTTTTTATTTCTTTTCTTTTTTCTATTAACTTATGCCTGCTTTTTCTGGAGTGTAATATTAATTTATTATTATAATACTAGTTATAAGTAAAGCTCTTTATCTAGATATTCTAAACGCCTTTTAAAATACTACTAAAAGACGTAATAAAATTACTATAGTTTATAAAAAACAGTAGGCTAAAAAGCTCAGCGTATAAAGTTACTATAAAATATAAAATAAATTAAATAAAATAAAGTTTATTCTCCTACTAAATACTGACACGACACAGGCTAATATTTATTATATTAAAAAGAAATTTATAAAGTAAGAGCTTATAGTCTCTAAACTTTATAAAATAATTAGATTAATATTCTATAGTAAAATAGATTTTACCATAAGAATAAATATAAACTATAAATAAAAGTAATTAAGACTAAGAACTATAATAAGGGTTTTATTATAATATTTTTATATTAAATCTATAAAATATACCTATAATTTAGGTATAAGCGATTAAAAAAGAAGACTATTAACTAGTATTAATAAGACTTTAAGATATTATACCGGCAAGCAAATAAAGGCAGAGTTATAAATATAAATAATAGTAAGAAAATCATTAAAATATTTAGCACTTCCTTTTATATTTTCTTTTCATATAATATATTAACTGTCTTAGTATATTAATGGTATGTTAAGAATAAAGTTTAATCTAAACATACTATCTAAACTTAAGCTAGTAATAAGTATAAATAATCTATTATTAGAGCTTATATATTACTAGTCTTATAATTAATCTATTTTTTCTATTAAGTATAATTAGCTTAATGTGTTAATAATAATGCTTTTTTAAGTTTACATAGCCTACCAGCCAGTAGAACTCATTAATAAATTTAAAAATAGAAATAATAAGAATCTACTATTAAATGAATTTAGTAACTAATATTTTAATAAAGATAGTATCTCCAACTCTGTCGTTACCAGCCGTAATAATATAAGAGATATAGAAAATAATAATAAGAAAATAAAAAGTAATAATAAAGAGAATAATAAGAGAGAAGATAATAACTCTATATTTAATAATACTAATAAATATAATAGTAATATAATAAATGATACTAATCTTAATAATAAAAATCTTAATAATATAAATAGTAATAATAATACTGAGGTAGTAAATACTGATAACTTAAATAATACTAAAGTAAATAAGTTTAGTAATTTAATTTAAAAGTATAAAGTACTCTGTTATAAGAATATTACTCTCTAGATTATTAAGAATTCTAAATAAAGAAATAGAGATATCTTTATAATAGAGATATATTTTTAGTACTATAAAAAGATAGATAATAAACATAAACTGTAAGATACTTATAATCTAAACTAGTAGCTCTATTCGGCTAATGTAATTTTTCTAGTATTATTTTCTTATTTTATAAATACTTTCTAGCTATTTTCTATCCTATTAGCTATATTTTAGCCCACGTGATTTATAATAATACTATTTAAGTTAATGGCTATAATAAAGCCAAACCATTCTTTTCCACGTAACTTAGTAAAGGTATAGTAAAAATATATTAGAAGTTATTTAAGCTTAAAATACTAATTTTCCATACTTTTATACAGGCGGTAAGTGGAAGATAAAAGAAATTAAAAATAAAGTCTATAAAGTACTCTATATACGTATTCTATTTTAACTATATTAGAATAGATCTTAGATCTAAGGAGAAATGAACTTCCTATTATATATAATATAATAATATAAATATTATTCTTAATAAAGCCCTTAATATAGTTATTAATTAAGTTATATATTATAACTCTATAACTAGATATTTAGCTAATATCTATTTTAACTATTAAGTTAGATTTAACGTGTAGGATGTGTTTCTTAAGAGAGATTTATTAACTAATAATTTTACTTAAGTCTTTATATACATAAACATTAGATATAATCTGGAAGTATTTAAAGAAATTCTAAAAATAGAACTTAATAGGCTTCTTTCTAACCTAGAGATTATTAACCTTTCAAAAAAAGTAAAACAGATATTAATTAATATTTAGTAGGAATACAGGTTTATTAAATTTATTTCTAAACTAGTTTATAATAAATACTAATAACTCCAGAGAAATCTTAGGAATGCTGAAAAAAGTTTTTAAGATAAGATAATTAAAGTATACTAAAAGACTTACTACTACCATATCTATAATAAAAAGCTAGAGTAATAGTTAAGTAGGATAATAATAAATAAAAAAGCTAAGTTTATTATTTAATATTATCTAAAAGAACAGAATCAGTTATAGGCGATCTTATGTAATTTTAATATAAATCTTAATATAAAGTATATTACAAACCGGAAAATCCGTGCTATTAATCTTATAATAATTTTTATATCTTAGTAAGAGATAAATTAGCTACGCTTATTATAACCTTATAAAAATAATTCTATAAAAGAACTTTTAGATATAATATCTCTTTTAAAGCTTAAAGAAATTCCCTTTATTCTAAAGAGAATATAGTATATTTATTATATTAGAGATAAGATACTATTATATAAAGATTATATACACACCTTCAGCCGCGTTTCCTATATGATGGATTATATTAAAAAAATTTACTTAAAATATAAGCTTATAAATAGAAAATTTATCTGCTATTTATTATGGTAACTATTTATAATATAAAAGTCTTCTAAGAAAGCTTTTTTATAAGCTCTTTTTTTATATTATATATTTATGCTTTAGCTTCGCGCTAGTGTATAAGCCCTCGCCCTAAATATTTTAGCTTATAACTTATTATATTCTTCCTTTCTTTACGTAACGTCTTGACTTATTACTTGGTATTATACTTAGTAATTAATTAATACTCCTTATTAAGCACTTAATTTTCTGCTTATAGTATTACTATAACACTATTATTTTAACTATAAGTTTTTAAATAACTTCCTAAAAGATCTTAATAAATTTAAAAACTATATTTAGAAAGTTTATAGCGTTAAGCTTTAAAAATAATAATCTTTATTTACTATTTTAATTTAAACGTTTTATTTTACTTTTACTAGAATTTTTTTAAATAGTTACTTTCTTTAACCTTAAAGGCAAACTGTCTATTACTTATTTTATTTATTCTTAATACTTTTTTTTACTAATATAGAGCTTTTATAAAACATATATAGAGATATTACATATCTAAAGTTATTTTATAAATAAATAAGATTATTATATAGAAGTTACTATATAGTAATCTTTCTACTAATTTAAGAGATAAGAGAACATAACTAGTTAAATTATTATAAGTAACTTTCTTAATAACAGGCTATAACTTCTATAACTATATTAGTATATTAATTTAGCTATATATTTCTAACTATATATTATATAAACTTAATTATAGATATTTAAGTAGAACCTAATCTAACTAGATTTTATTCTAATATAAGTTTTTTATATAAGTGTATCTAGTAAGCTACGCTAGAATTAAGCTTTTAGTTTTTTTTAATTTTATATTAAAATCTCTTATACGTCACTACTCTTTTCTTTAGGAAATTTAAGTTATTAGTTTTTTCTTTTAATTTAATCTTTCGCGCTGTATATTTTCCTTGGTTTTTTTTTATAATAAAATACTATCTTTAACTAGCGTAATAAACACTTATAATATTATTAAATATATTAATTCTTAATAATAATATTATTTCTGTAAAATAATAAAAATAATAGAAGATAAGAAGCAGACGAGGATGAAGTAAGAGATAATAAGAAAAAAAAAGAAAAAAAAGAGTTTAAAAATAGTCTATTTAGAACCTATATTTATAGACTATTAGAGTTTTTTAATAATCTAATCTATACTCATACTCCTAAAAAAAGCTTTAAATTTCGTGTATATAAAGGTACTAGTTTAGAGTAGGTTTTTTATCTCTTTATAACTTCTCTTTAAATATATTTTTAAGAACCTAAGAACAATTAAAGAAAAGAAATAGGAATAATAAAAACTTTCTAAAAAGATAATAGATGTTTACTAAAAATAGATATAATATTTACTAGGATTATTACACTAATATTTATATCTTACTACGTTAAAAAAATTAGATTTTTAAGTTTAAATTTATAAATAAGTTCTAGTTAATATTACTAGAAGATATTATAAGTACACTTACTAGCCACTTTATTACTATTTAGTTTTAAAAATAAAATAGAATAAGTATTATCTATTACTAATTTAGGTAACAGCTATAGACATTATAAACTAAAAAAAAATAAAAAATTAAACTAAAAAGAAAAAAAGAAATAGCTAAGTATTATATACTATAGTGGCTTTATAAAATAGCGTAGATATAAGCCCACATGTTTTATTATTAATAGAAGAATAAGAGATAAAAGTAATATAATTAAAATAGCTCTAAGTATATAACTAGCTACCTAAAACATAAAATATTACTAATTAGGTAATGTATTTTTATAGAAATAATTAATTTAACAAGCCCGCTTATCTATACTTACTAATTCTATAATTCTTAAAAGAAATATTTAACTCTTACTAAGATATTCTTATATAATATGTTAGAAATTCCTCTATTAAATGCTCTTTCTATTTATATTAAATGCTTATTATACTTATTTATTTTTATATCTACTTAAAAATACTTATAGCTAATTACACTATAACTTATTAACTTTAATTAAAAAAATATTTTCAGATCTACGTGTTTTCTTTAGTAGAATTATAGTAATTATTTAAGTTAAGTCTCATATAATAGTAGTAATACATTAACTATTTTATTAGTAAATAGAATATTTTTATTATCTAAATACGCTAAAGGATAGCTGACTTATAGAATAACTTAAAAACTAAAATATTTACTCCAAAGGAAAATTATAGAGCTTAGATAATTTATTATAAGAAATTATTTTAATTATTAGTAATTATAATAACAGCCTGTAATTTATGACTCTAGTAAAATAATAAATAGATTATAAATTTTCTCCTTTAAATCTAGATAGCACAGATTAATATAATAAAGGAAATTCTTAATATTCTTATATTAGAAATTATTAAGCCTTATAATTAGCTATAAAAAAGGTTATAGAGTAGAAATACTAAAACTTACTATTTATTAGCTATATATTAAGTAATAATAAGTAGGATTTTATAGCTAAAGCGCTTAACTATCTCTAGTAATAATATATTTATATAGATTTAATATTCTAAAGCTCTTTTTTTTTTATATGACTTTTTTTTATTTACTAACTCTATTTCTTACCTAGCTCTACAATTGTTTCTAGAAAGAGCTTATTAGTAAATTTATTATTTATAATATCTTATATTTCTCTACTTTTTATTATATTCTTTTCTTTTATAAATCTATTTATTAGTTCTACTAGATATAGTAAAATCTTCTTATAACATAGTAATAAATTCCAGAAGCTAAGTTAGTAAAGATTAGTTTATTTTAGTTCTTAATAAAAAATCTAAGCTACTTTATTTATAATAAGCTAGAGTTTAGAATAGTTAACTAAAATAGTTATCTTAGCTTTAACTTTATACATAACCACGTAACTTTAGTAACTTAATAAAAATTAGCTATTAAGTCTTTATAATATATATAATTAATCTTTTATTAAATCCACTTTATTTACACCTAATTGCTATTATTGGCCTGGATTCTTATATTTAGATTTAATTAATTTTATTTCTTATAAGAGGCTAAGAGGCCTCTGGTAGTATAATTAACTTTATAAAAAAATAAGAAACTTTCTAGTATTTAAGAGAGCTATCTAGTAGTATAGTAAGTATTAATAAATATTAATAACTATTTAATATTTATATTAATAACCCGAGTAATAAATTTATTTAATATAGAATATAATAATAAATAGATTAGCCGTGAACTACGCTGGTTGCTTATTTTATAAAAGTTAAAAATTCTAGCTATTAAAGTAGTAATAAGCTAAATAGAGATTAAACTTAATAACTATTCTGCTTAATATAATAAAAGGAAAGTTTTATTTCTAGTAAATAAAGCCAGTAACAGCACCTTATTTAGGAAGATTATAAATATATTATAAATAATATCTAAAAAGTTAACTATACTAAAAGGTTATAATTCCCTATTAAGGCTACTTTTATAAATTCTAGTAATAATACTAGTAACTCTCTTTATACTAACACCATAACTAGTAATTAAATTAATAGTTAAACTATTTAATTTTTCTAAACCCTTTTTATTTAATAGTATATAGTTTTTTTACTCTACGTTTAAGTATTAAGCTAAGGCTAAGTTATAATTTAATAAATACTATATAAGTAGTAAAAAAGAATAGATAGACTATCTCTTTTAGTATTTAAAAAAATAAGTAGTATAAATTATTCTTTTATAGTTTTCTAATTAAAGAAATAATACTACCCTTAAAGTAATATAAGCGTTTATAGACTCTTAGTTTAAAGACTAGTACTAAAGGTAAAAGTCTCTAAACAAGCTATAAAGCATGAAATAGAAGAAGAAGTTAATAAAAGAATACTATATAGAATTTAATAAAAAGCTACTACTAGTAGGAAGTAATTAACTAAATAAAAATATAAAGAAAAGTATATTTATCTAGGGATTAAATAGAAAACTCTAGAAGTATATTACAGCTCTTTTAATAACACTAAGCTTTAAAAAGTATACTTAAAAAGTAATTCATATTAGTAATAACTTTATATAAATTATATTAAGTAACTATAGGACTATTATGGCTATCTATATAACACTATTTATACTAATATTTAAACTAATAAATTAGAAAGTAATATTCACGCGTGTAGGGGCAGTAAAGCTATAGAATAATTAATTTAAAATACTTTAAATAAGCTAAAAAGAATTTAACTAGTGCTATAAATAAGACCTCTATTATTAATATAATTCTCTTAATTATAAAAAAAATAAGTGTAAATATATAAAAGTAAATTAGTTATACCTAGCTATTATAATATTAGTAAAAACTAGATAAATAAACACTAATAAAAGAGATAAAGAAGATAGAGATAAAGAAAAAAAAAAAGTATTAGAAAAAAATAGCTTTTACTTATAATCATAAACAGAAGCCTCCAGCCGAAATAGGTAAAGTAATGTTATAAAGAGAATAATAAAAGTTCTAAAATATATATATAAATATAGACTTTATTATTATATACTTATTAATTAACTAGACGAATATCGCATATATAATAATTAATACTAGGTATTTATATTATAGTTTTATAAGTTTTGTTTTTACTGCTAAAGTTTATTTAGCATATATTAATATAGCCTTATAGGAGATAATTAGAGTATATAGAAAACCTAAAAAAATTATCCAAATTACATAAATTAACCTTAATATTAAAAGATATACTAAATAAGTTTATATATATATTATTAATAATACACTTAAGTTTAATTTTATTTTAGGTAGGTTTTAAATAAACTAAAATAATATCATAATCACGCTAGTTGTGATGACGGGCTCGGTCTTCACGCGTCGTAGCATTAATGCAGATTGACGGGATAAGTTGGCTCTATTTCAGCTACACTAAGATGGAGAGAGAAGAGGTACAAAGGGGGCTCGCCCCTAAATAGGGCGGTGCATGGCCTGAGCGCGAGCTAGCCATGCTCCGGGCTCTGCGCTAGATCGTGGCTGGCGTAGCCAGTCGCGATATCATGTGGCCTACAGCGAGCAGAGCGAGCAGCACCGTCACATTACCCCCCTCTAAGGGAGGCTCGTCCCCGAGTCTCTAGGTTACAGTCTCCTCCTTGCCGGTCTCTGTACCACTCTTGTCTTTGAAGCCGCCTTATCGTCCTCCTCTGTTACTTCCAGGTCCTCCTCTGCTTCGTACGCTTTCAACCAGGCGTCTAGTCGTGCCGGCGGTCCTGCTTTCTCTGGATAGGCCTCATGGTAGTCTCTTACCTTATGTGGGGCGCCTATAAAGCCTCGGGCGTTGTACCAGGTAGGATCTAGGTCATGAGCTAGCCAGGATGCTTTATACTGTAGTCAGCCATGGAATAGGCGGCTATCAAGGATTTCCTGCACTGGCCACTCGGGATGCCCGTTGATCTCGATAGGCGGTTCCTCAGGTTCAATTTGGCCAGGCAGTAGGTAAGTAGAAGCCTTCCGTAGGCGGTCTACATGGAAGACGTCAAGCATGCGCATATACAGCGGCAGCTTAAGGTGATAAAAGTGTCCCTTCATACCTATAATAAGATAGAGTCCGTACATCTACTAGTCGAGCTTCTGGCTAGGTCGGCTAGTGGTAAAGCCCTTAGGTGTAACGTATACCTCGTCTCCTGTAGAGAAGTCTAGCTCGCGGCGCTTCTTGTTAGCCTGTCGAGCCTATCGCTCTTATGCTTAAGCGATCCCTTATTAAGCTATCTCTATAGCTAGCTTTACCGCGTTGTATCGAGCTTTAGCGTAGCTCTGCGCTTCCTCACGAGACATCTGTTCACGGACTGTAGTAGATGTCTTCGTACGTTCCTCCCAGTCCCAGTAATAGATTGGCTGGTGGCCAAACTCAATTTAATAGGGTGACAAGCCTGTAGTCTCATGTGGCAGAATTACTTAGGCCCAGTCCATACAGGGCAGCAGGTCTAACCAGTTATCTTAATGGTGGTTGACGAATAGGCGTAGGCGCTGGTCAATGTACTAATTCAGGACCTCAGTATTCCCGTCAGTTTGGGGGTGATACGGCGTTGAGAGCTTTTGCTTAATTCCTATTAGTCGGCATAGCTCATCCATAAATGCTAAGATAAACTGAGGACCGCGGTCAGAGACTATTGACCTAGGCGGGCCAAATACTCGCCAGATATAGCGATAGTACATATCAGCTACCTAAGCAGCTGTAGTTGTCTTACGGTAAGGTAGTGAGAAGCAGCACTTGCTTAGCCGGTCCACAACAACAAAAGCGCAGTCATATCCTTTCTTATCTAAAGGGAAGGACTTAAAGTCCATGGAGACATCTCGCCATGCTCGCTCAGGGATTGGCAGTGATTTAAGTAAGCCTGGGGTCTTATCGCGAGGTATGTGGCTCCATCTGCAAGCTTTACACGCAGCTACGTAGTCGTCTACATCTTTACCCATGCAGCCCCAGTAGTAGCGGTCGCGAAGTAGCTTACCTATCTTTCTCTTACCTAAGTAAGCAGTCACCTAGGTAGCATAGATAGCTTAAATAAAGTAAGTCCTTAAGAAGTATACAGCAGGGACTACCAGCTTGCCATAGTGCATAAGAAGGCCCTGGCTGAGTTTCCATGCTAGATAGTTACCAGAGAGGGCGCGCTCTCGGAATGGCTGTAGACTCTCATAGCTACAATTCGCCTCAATAATGCGATCGATCAGTAAGTGAGGGTCGTTTAGGAAAGGCAAGGCCATGAAAGTATCAGCAGTAGCTACTTCAATTACATTAGCAGCTAGCATGCC
Organism: Zopfia rhizophila CBS 207.26; assembly: GCA_010093925.1. Classification (NCBI taxonomy): domain Eukaryota; kingdom Fungi; phylum Ascomycota; class Dothideomycetes; family Zopfiaceae; genus Zopfia; species Zopfia rhizophila. Next base: position 94,363 of record ML994704.1, read on the forward strand.
TCTTGCTGACAGCGCAGCTAGGTTATCACTCACGGCCTCAATGAAGCTAACGTCGATTTGCTCTGCTGAGAGAAAGGCGCGTGTTCAGGCTGCTTTATCCTTGTCTTTCTAGGTCTTCAGTTCCTCTTACTTGCGCGAGAGCGCGTCGGCTACTACGTTGGCCATGCCAGAGCGATAGATAAGCGTCAGGTAATAGTCTGCTACGCTCATTGCCCAGCGCATCTGGCGGGGAGTAAGCTCTCGCTTCATAGAGAAGTACTCTAGCGCGCGGTAGTCAGTCAGGGCACTGAATGACTCTATAGTCTGCAAGCCTATAAGCTGCGAGCGCCATTCTCGGAGGCCGTAGATTACAGCTAACATCTCTTTATCGTGTATGTCGTAGTTCATCTAGGGCTCGCTCATAGTCTTAGAGTAGAAGACTACAGGTCGCCAGAGGCCATCCTCTTAGAGCTGCGATAGCACCCCTACAACGACCCCATCACTTGCGTCTATCTCCATACGCGTCTGGCGGTAGGGCGAGTAGTAAGCTAAGACATTGTCTGACAGCATTAGATCTTTAGCTTGCTAGAAGGCTACCAGCTCGCGTTCGCCAAAGGCATGCCATACGCCCTTCTTAAGCAGCTTAGTAAGCGGTCGAATGATACGTCCATAGTCTTTTAGGAAAGCTCTATAGAAATTGCAGAATCCTAGGAAGGATTGCAGGCTTTTGACTGACGTAGGTACTGGCCATTCCTGTACAGCAGCGACCTTCTCAGGGTCCTTTTGGATCCCTTCTGTGCTAATGATAAGGCCTAGGAACTTCGTTCTAGTAACAGCGAACTCGCTCTTCTTAATGTCTGCCTGGAGGCCTGCGTCCTGGAGACGTCTTAGCACCTAAGCAACGTGCTCCTCATGCTGCAGCAGGTCTTCAGAGTAAATCAGGATATCATCAAGGTAAGCAGTGCAGAAGTCGTCTAGTAGGCCATAAAGCACCTTGTTAATATAGCGCTGGAATGTAGCAGGGCCATTACAGAGACCAAATGGTAGCACGCGATACTTATAATTCCCATACCGAGTACGGAACGTAGTCAGGTCCTCTATGTCCTTGTTCAGACGTATACGATAGAAGGCCTGTCGTACGTCAAGCTTGGTGAACACCCTTACACGTGCTAGGCGGGCAAGGGTCTCCTAAATCAGCAGGATCAGATAGGCGTCTTTCTTCGTAATGGCATTAAGCTTACAGTAGTCGACACAGAAGCGCCACCCTCCTCCAGGCTTCTTAGCAAACAGTACTAGGGAAGCATACGAAGCGTCGCTGTAAGTGATAACCCCTCATCTAAAGTAATCGTCCAGATAGGTCTTAACAAGCTGTAGCTGCTTAAGAGACATGCTATACAGTAGGCTTGACGTCAGCGTGTTCTCAGCTGTCAGTTTAATATCATAGTCAACACCTTCGCGATGCGGGGGCAGCATGTCTGAGTCCTTCTTTAAGAAGTGGGCCTGAGTCGCGCCGGCGTAGCCAGGGTGGGGTAGTTTCTGCTCGATAAGCTATCGAAGTTCCTCTTCTTCCGTGAGGTCCTTGTTTGATTGATAGGGCCCTTCTAGCAAAAGTTTCACCAAGGAGTCTTTAGGGCCTTAGGAGAAAGGCTTCCTCATAAGGTCCCTACAGTCCTAGATGAGCTTGTCCACTTCATAGACGCTGGTATGCCCTAGCACAGTTTCCTTCTGCCATACGTGCATCATAAAGGCAACAGCTCCTATAGTATTAATCTCAAGGCCTGCCTTAGAGAGGTCTTCGCGTGAGATAGGCTGAAGGCGGGTGGTTCGCTTGTTTAGCTCTAGCTACTATCGTGGGTGAAGCTGCTCTTCCATCTTCCTAAGATTCTCTCAGTGTGCAACACGTTGGGACGAGCGCTAGAGTAGCTTACAGGTGCACTGCAGAATCACTACATTCATCAGCTTATCGCGTCAGTCAGCATCAGCTTGGTGCGAGAGGTTGATTTTAGTTAATAGGCCTCGCGTTAGAATAACGATGTCACGCTTACAGTTAATCAGCTTATCATCTAGCCATTTAAGCGCTCGCTCCTTGCAGTTAATTAATACACCTACATCTTCAAACAGCTTACGGCCGATCATAAGGTCGTGGCGGCCAGTATTACAGAAAATAAAGTAGGTTAACAGGCGGTAGTTGTCTAGTACTAGATCAACCTAGAAGTACTCATTTACTTATCCGTTTGGTCTGTTATCGTAGCCAGCTAGGGGGATAGATTCTATCTAGTAAGTTTTTACCTTAAGCCCTTTCTTGATAGCGCGCATGTGCTTTAGGTGTACTAGGACAAAACTACCAGCTCCAGTATCAAAAAGGCCGCTTAGCTTAATAGCCAGTCCGCCAGCAGAGATATGGCAGGACAGGGTAAAAGCCAGTCCGCTGAATAGCAGTTAGCGAGAGTCGAACTGGTTAGTAGCTCCAGGAGATAACCCTAAGAAGAAGACTTCCCCTAGGGTGAGTCTTCCCCCAATAGTTCCTCTGTAGCAAGCTGAAACTCCTCGTCGTCGCTAGTGTCCTGGGGCGTATAGAGCTCTTCATTAGTATCTGCAGGCTCGATTACTTTAGCTATAGCTTAGGCAGGTAGTTAGCAGTCTTTTGCAAAGTAGCCAGGTTTCCCGCAATTGTAGCAACTAGCTGGCTTGGGGATGGGTATTAGTAGGATAGCGGTAACTGCTACGCGAGTCAGGCACTCAGCTCCTGAGCGAGACTGCTAAGTTAGCGGCGGCTGAGTCTTCCTAGTTCTCCTATCAATCTGCTCAGTAGCTTTCCTAGCGCTAAGAGCTAGCTCTCTAGCGACGTCTTAGGCCAGGTCTACGTACTCATCATACTAGTCACAGTACTACCGTCAGTAGATGCCCATCTGCGTACGCAGAGCGTCTAGGAGCTTCTCATAGAATTCTTCTACCCATTAGTCTGCAGGCAGGCTGCGTTCTTAAGCTAGGCAGAAGAAGTCGCCCTAGAATACAGCAAAGTTAGTAGGGTCTCTGAGGTAGAGCTTCTGGAAATCGCGGCGAGCGTTAAGTCTCTTGTGTGGGTCGCCGTACGTCCTCTCTAGACAATCTACCATATACTAGTAGCTGACTAGCTGCTCACTCTCTCTTATTGTACGTATGAGTATTAAGAGGTACTGGTTAGCAGGACCCTCCGTACGCGTACGCATGTAAGAGACGATGTTCTCCTAGGTAGCTTACTCACTAGCTCCAGCAAACCAGTCTCGGTTGGCGCGTACCTTGTCCTCTAAGACATCCCTCCATTAATCGAAGGTGACGTCCTTGCCGTCCTTAAGCATTAGCGGGTCAGGAAATCGTGCTAAGCGGCTATTGCCTTAATAGCTGCCTACGGTAGGCGTAGCTAGTGGAGTGGCGGGTAGATAGGGTGATGCTCGAGGAGTTTAGTTACTAAGATCTCCTGTATCAGAACCATTGTCAGGTCCTACAGTGACATAGCCAGCCTGGTTCTGAGGGGTCTGTAGCAGAGCTGTGAAGCGCGTCTTCTTTGCTGGTGTCAACGATAGCGCTAGGCTGGCCTTTACAGAGAGGAAGGAGTGTATATTGTGCGTGGGTTTCTTTGTCTGTACCCTTAGTGTCTTGATCTCGTTCTCTTGATCCGCTACGCGCTCGAGCGTGTTATTCAGTAGCTAACGAAGCTCAGCAAGCTCGTCTCTAGCCTTGTTAAGCTCAGTTTCGGCCGTGTTGAGCGCTTTTCCTAGCGTATCGGCATGGTCATGATGTGTGAGTACTTTAAGGTGGCTACGCTCTAGCTCGCTAGCGATTATCGCTTAATCAAGGGTCATCAGGGTAGGAAGCGTAACCTCTATCTCCTAAGGCTCATAGGTGTCGGTTCCCTAGGTAGTGCTCTTAGTAGTAGCCACAAAGGGTTTCTTATCGTGTCGTGCCTGGATACGGAGCTTCTTAATGGTGTAGTCTTCTCTAATCACGTTGTCAGGATAGTACGTGGCAGCACACTTGAGCGACTTAAAAATAGGCATATAGTCATTACCAGTAGCTGTTGCCTTAGAATCGACCCTCATCTCTAGCGTGGAGAGCTTTCCCATGGTCCTAACCTATCTATCCTTATATTTATATAGAGCTTCTAGCCCTTAGTAGGGTGAAGCAATTGGCTGATTTTCTAGCGTAGAGAAGATAAGCTGGTAGTGCTCACAGGGGTCAGTTTCTCTAGCAGAGAGAAGATAAGCTAGTGGTGCTCACGGGGGTCGGTTTCTCTAGCGTAGAGAAGATAATAGAGAGGGGGGTTCACTAAAGCTCTTATAGCTCTCTTCTAATCTAATAGGTATATTGCCTACCGCTGTAGGTCTTCCGGTTACCTGCTGAGTCACTCTCAAGGCCTGCCTTACAGGGCTTATACAGGCTATCGCTCAGGGTTTCAACTGCCTACTACTGTAGGGCTTTCTAGTAGAGATTATATGGTTAACAAACTAACAACTCAGCGTAGTCATGTAATTAATTCTCCAGGTGCAGTTATTAGCGAATTAAATGCTTAAATTAATCACGCGGCTTGACCTCAATATTATATCGCCATCATCCGGCCGAGTTAGATTAATCTTAGTGTAATGTAATAACGGGCTTAGTCTTCACGCGTTATAGCATTAATATAGATTAATAGAATAAGTTAGCTTTATTTTAGCTACACTAAAATAGAGAGAGAAGAGATACAAAGGGGGCTCACCTCTAAATAGGGCGGTGCATGGCCTAAGCGTGAGCTAGTCATGCTCCAGGCTCTGCGCTAGATTATAGCTAGTATAGCTAGTTATAATATTATATAGCCTATAGTAAGCAGAGCGAGCAGCACCATCACACTAGTAAAGAAATCATTTTATATTCATACTTTAAGAATAAGAGTTTATAGTAAGAAAGGGAAGAAACTATGTTAGTAAAAGCTAATAAAAATTAACACAACTACTTTTTTAATATAAATAGATAGATTAAAAAGAATAAGTAAGATATGTATTTTTATAGTATTATTAATAGATATTTAAAAGGCCTTAGCGCTTAAACTAAAGCTAAATTCTAGAATACTACTTCTTAAAACTTATTAAAAGTATTTAAAGCTATTTTTAGAAAAGAAAGCAGACAAGCTCCTACCACTATAAGATTCTAGAATAGACTATTATATTAAACTTAAAAAGATTAATAGAAAGGACCTTAAGGTCCTATAAGAACTGCTATATAATATATTAAAAAAAAAACTACTAGTACTATAAAAAAAGTTAATACTATTATTAGAGAAAGGCTTTATTTATATAAGTAACTTCTTAATTATAGCTTTAATACTATTTATATATAAGTTTAATAAAGGCTTTTACTTTTATATTAACTACCACACACTTAATAAGATTTCTAAGAAAAATAAATATTTTCTTCTTCTAATTCATAAAACGCTTAGCTAGATTAGTAAGGTAAAATAATATATTAAACTTAATATTTTAATAACCTTTTATAAAATTTGTGTTATAAAAAAAGATAAATAGCTAATAGCTTTTTATATAAGATTTAGATTCTTTAAATAGCTAGTTACACCTTTTAAACTAGCAAGAGCCTTTAGTATATTTTAGTAGTATATAAACTAAACCCTATAAAAGTATCTTAATAAGTTCTATTTAATTTTTCTTAATAATATACTTATCTACTCTTTAGGCTTACTAGAAGAGTATTACTAGTAAATTAATTTAGTACTAAAGAAACTTAGCACTATAAATTTATATCTAGATATTAAGAAATATAAATTCAAAACTAAGAGCATAAAATATCTAGGGTTTATTATTAAAGTAAAGTAAAGAATTTAAATAGATCTTATTAAAATAAAAGTAATTACTAAGTAATAATCTCTAATAACTATAAAAAAAGTTAAAAGCTTTCTTAGATTTACTAATTTCTATTATTAGTTTATTAAGTCTTTTTTAGAAATTGCTGTTCTATTTATAAGACTTATAAACAACATACTATTCTAATAAACTAATAAAAAGTAGATAGTATTTAATAAGCTAAAAGAGATCTTTATATTAGAACTAGTACTAGCCTAATTTAATTCTAATTATAAGACTATTTTAGAAGCTGACTTTTTAGATTATATAACTAAGAAAGTTCTTTTATAATATAATAATAATAGTATGTTGTGTTTATATATATATTTTTTAAAAAAGAACATACCTACAGAATGTAATTATAAGATATATAATAAAGAACTTCTTATAATTATTTATTACCTAAAGGCATAAGATGTTAAATTATGGTCTATTAAAAAATTCTAAGTTATTACTAATTATAAAAATCTTAAGTACTTTATAAGGTTTTAAAATTAAGTAAAAGATATACGCGCTAGCAGTTATTCCTTAGCTAATATAATATAAAAATTTAATATAAGCTAGAGAAAGAAAATATATAAGCTAATATACTATCAAAACACGAATAAGATTATCTGAGTAGAGAAAATAATAAAAGACTAAAAAGCTATATAATTTAGCTACTAAAGCTAGTAGTTATATATTAGAAAAAAGAGCTTAAATTAAATAATAATAAGTAAATAATATAAGCTTTCTCTACTTAAATTAGTCTTTTAATTATTATAGAAGATAATATATGTGACGGTGCTGCTTGCTCTACTTACTATAGGCTATATAATATTATAACTAGCTATACTAGCTATAACCTAGTATAGAGCTTAGAGTATAGCTAGCTTATACTTAGATTATATACCGCCCTATTTAGAAGCGAGCTCCCTTTGTACCTCTTCTCTTCTCATCTTAGTATAGCTAAAATAGAGCTAACTTATTTTATTAACCTATATCTATATAACAACGCGTGAAGACTAAGCTCGTTATTATATTATACTAAGATTTATTTAACTTAGCCGGATGACAGCGACATAATATTAAGATCAACCCACGTAATTAACTTAAGCGTTTAATTTATTAATAACTATACCTAGAAAATTAATTACATAACTACGCTAAGTTGTTAGTTTGTTAACTATATAATCTCCACTAGAAAGCCCTATAGCAGTAGGTAATTAAAACTCTAAGTAATAGTCTATATAAGCCCTATAATAGCAGGCCTTAAGAGTAACTTAGCAGGTAACTAAAAGACTTATAATAGTAAATAATATATCTATTAGGTTAAAAGAGAGCTATAAGAGCTTTAGTGAATTCCCTCTCTCTTTATTATTTTCTCCCTGCTAGAGAAACTGACCTCTGTGAGCACCACTAGTTTACTTTCTTCCTACTAGAGAAACTAACTCTTATAAGTACTACTAGCTTACCTTCTTTACACTAGAGAATTAGCTAATTACTTTATCCTGCTAGGGGCTAGAAGCTTTATATATATATAAAAATAAATAGATTAAGACTATAGAAAAGCTCTTAACGCTAGAGATAAGAGTTAATTCTAAGACAACAGCCACTAGTAATAACTACACGTTTATTTCTAAGTTGCTTAGGTGTGCCGCCACGTACTATTTTAATAATATAATTAGAGAAGACTATACTATTAAGAAGCTCTATATCTAAACATAATATAATAAGAAACTCTTTATAGCTACTATTAAGAGCACTACCTAGAGAACTGATACCTATAAGCCTTAGGAGATAGAGGTTATACTTTCTACTCTAATAACTTTTAATTAAGTAATAATCACTAGCGAGCTAGAGCGTAGCTATCTTAAAATACTTATATATTATAACTATACTAATACGCTAGGAAAAGCGCTTAACACGTCTAAAACTAAGTTTAATAAGACTAGAGATAAGCTTACTAAGCTTTATTAGCTATTAAACAACACGCTTAAGCGCATAGCAGATTAAGAGAATAAGATTAAGATACTAAAAATATAGATAAAGAAACTTATGTATAATATATACTTTTTCCTTTCTGCAAAGGCCAGCCTAGCGCTATTATTAACACTAGTAAAAAAAATATACTTTATAGCTCTACTATAGACCTCTTAGAATTAGGCTAGCTATATAGCTGTAGGACCTAATAATAGTTCTAATATAGAAGATCTTAGTAACTAAACTTTTTAAGTATTACTCTATATACTAGCTACTCTACTAGCTATATTTATTATAGGCAGCTATTAAAGTAATAGCTGCTTAGCCTAATTTCCTAATTTACTAATACTTAAGAACAGTAAGGACGTTACCTTTAATTAATAAAGGGATATCCTAGAGGATAAGGTACGTACTAACTAAAACTAGTTTACTAAAGCTAATAAATAAGCTACTTAAAAGAATATTATCTCTTATATATATACGTATACGGAGGGTCCTGCTAACCAGTACCTCTTAATATTAATATATATAGTAAGAGAGAGTAAGCAGCTAGTTAGCTACTAGTATATAATAAATCACCTAAAAAAGATATATAGTAACTTATATAAGAGACTTAATGTTTACTATGATTTCTAAAAGCTCTACCTTAAAAACCCTACTAACTTTACTATATTTTAGGGCGACTTCTTTTGCCTAGCTTAAGAATATAGCTTACTTATAGACTAATAAGTAGAAGAATTTTATAAGAAGCTCCTAGACGCTCTATATACACAAATAGGTATCTACTAATAGTAGTACTATAACTAGTATAATAAGTATATAAACCTAGCTTAAAATTTTACTAGAGAGCTAGCTTTCAGTACTAGGAAAGCTACTAAGTAGATTAATAAAAGAATTAAGAGAATTTAGCTACTGCTAACTTAGCAGTTTTATCTAGAAACTAAGTATCTAATTTATATAGTAATTACTACTATCTTACTAATACCTATCCTTAAGCTAGCTAGTTGCTATAATTATGGGAAACTTAGTTACTTTATAAAAGACTACTAACTACCTACTTAAGCTATAGCTAAAGTAATTAAGTTTATAGATACTAATAAAAAGCTTTATACGCTTTAGGACACTAGTAATAATAAGGAGTTTTAGCTTACTATAGAGAAACTATTAGGGAAAGACTTACCCTAGGGGAAGTCTCTTTCTTAGAGTTACTTTCTAAAGCTACTAGCTAATTTAACTCTTGCTAACTACTATTTAGTAGACTTACTCTTATCTTATCTTACTATATCTCTACTAGTAGACTAGCTATTAAGCTAAGCGGCCTTTTTAATATTAGAGCTGGTAGTTTTATTCTAGTATATCTAAAGCACATACACGCTATTAAGAAAGGGCTTAAGGTAAAAACTTACTAAATAGAATCTATTCTCTTAACTAGCTACAATAATAGACCAAACGGATAAGTAAATAAATACTTTTAGGTAGATCTAGTACTAGATAACTACTATCTACTAACTTATTTTATTTTCTGTAATACTAGCCGCTATGACCTTATAATCAGCCGTAAGCTTTTTAAAGATATAGATATTTTAATTAACTGTAAGAAGTAAGCACTTAAATAGCTAGATAATAAGCTAATTAACTATAAGCGTGATATTATTATTCTAATATAAAATTTATTAACTAAAATTAATCCCTCACACTAAGCTAATACTGACTAACGTAATGAGCTAATAAATATAGTAATTTTATAATATACCTATAAGCTACCTTAGTGCTTACTCTAGTATATAGTATAGTAAAAAAATCTTAAGAAAATAGAAAAGCAGCTTTACCTATAATAGTAGCTAGAGCTAAGTAAGTAAACTCTTTATTCTTAATCTATCTTATACAAAAACCTCTCTAAAGTAGGCCTTAAGATTAATACTATAAAAGCTATTACCTTTATAATATACGCATAGTAAAAGGAAACTATACTAAAGTACACTAGCATTTATAAAATAGATAAGCTTATTTAGAACTATAGAGATAAGCTTAGCCTACTAGACCTAAAGCTCTCTTCTTAAGACTCTAGGAACCTCTTAGTAAAGGCTTTGCTAGAAGGGCCCTATTAATTAAATAAAGACCTTACAGGAGAAAAGGAACTTTAGTAGCTTATTAAATAAAAGCTATTCTACTTTAGCTATACTGGTATAACTTAGGTTTACTTTTTAAAAAAGAACTCAGACATACTGCCCCCGCATTGTGAAAATGTTAACTATAATATTAAACTAATAGCTAAGAATATGCTAATGTTAAGCCTATTATATAGCATATCTCTTAAATAGCTATAGCTTATTAAAACCTACTTAGATAATTACCTTTAATAAGGGGTTATTACTTATAGTAACGCTTTATATATTTCTCTAGTACTATTTACTAAAAAGCCTAGAGAAGAGTAACGCTTTTGCGTTAATTACTATAAACTTAATACCATTATAAAAAAAGACGCTTATCTAATTCTGCTAATTTAGAAGACCCTCGCCCAGCTAGCGCGTATAAGAGTATTTACTAAGCTTAATATATAACAAGCTTTCTATTATATATGTCTAAATAAGAACATAGAAAATCTAACTACGTTCTGTATTTAGTATAGGAACTATAAGTACTACGTGCTACTATTTAGTCTTTATAATAGCCCTACTATATTTTAGTGCTATATTAATAAGGTGTTTTATAGCCTACTTAATAACTTCTATACTACCTATCTTGATAATATTCTAATCTATTCTAAAGACTTGCTATAGCATGAGAAGCATGTTACTTAAGTGCTAAGATATCTCTAAAATACTAGCCTCTAAGTAGACATTAAGAAAAGCGAGTTCACCATTACTAGAACGAAGTTCCTAGGCCTTATTATTAGTATAGAAGGGATCTAAAAGGACTCTGAGAAGGTTACTGCTATACAGGAATAGCTAGTACCTACGTCAGTTAAAAGCCTATAATTCTTTCTAAAATTCTGTAACTTCTATAAAGCTTTTCTAAAAGACTATAAACGTATTATTTAATTACTTACTAAGCTACTTAAGAAGAGTATATGGTATGTTTTTAGTAAATACAAGCTAGTAGCCTTCTAGCAAGCTAAGAATCTAATACTATTAGATAATATCTTAGTTTACTACTTGCCTTATTATCAGACGCGTATGGAGATAGATATAAGTAATAAAGTTATTATAGGAGTACTATTATAGCTCTAAGAGGATAGCCTCTAGCGACCTATAACCTTCTACTCTAAGACTATAAGTAAGCTTTAGATAAACTATAATATATATAATAAAAAGATATTAGCTATAATCTATAGCCTCTAAGAATAGCGCTTATAGTTTATAGGCTTATAGACTATTAAGTTATTTAATACTCTAATTAATTATCACGCGCTAGAGTACTTTTCTATAAAGCAAAAGCTTACTCCCTACTAAATATGCTAAGTAATAAGTATAATAAATTATTACCTAATACTTATTTATTACTTTAGTATAGTTAACATAGTAGCTGACGCGCTCTCACGTAAGTAAGAGGAACTAAAGACCTAAAAAGATAAGAATAAAATAGCCTGAACACGTGTCTTCCTTTTAGCAGAGTAAATTAATATTAGTTTTATTAAGACTATAAGCGATAACCTAGCTGCGCTGTTAACAAAAGGCATACTAGCTACTAATATAATTAAAATAGTTACTGCTAATACTTTTATAGCCTCGCCGCCCTTAAATAACTCTTACTTACTAATTAATTATATTATTAAGGTGAACTATAGCTATAAGAGTCTATAGCCATTTTAAGAGCGCGCTTTTTCTAGTAACTACCTAGTATAAAAACTCAGCCAGAGCCTTTTTATATACTATAATAAGCTAGTAGTCTTTACTATACACTTCTTAAAAACTTACCTTATTTAAGCTATCTATATTACCTAGGTGATTACTTATTTAGGTAAGAGAAAAATAAATAAGCTACTTCACGACCGCTACTACTAGAGCTGTATAAGTAAAAATATAGATAACTATATAGCTACGTATAAAGCTTACAGATAGAGCTATATATTTTATAATAAAACTCTAGGCTTACTTAAATTACTATTAATCCCTAAGCGAGCATAGTAAGACGTCTCTATAGACTTTAAGTTCTTTCTTTTAAATAAAAAAGAATATAACTGTACTTTTGTTGTTATAGATTAGTTAAGTAAGTATTACTTCTTATTATCTTACTATAAGACCACTATAGCCGCTTAAGCAGCTAATATATACTATTATTATATCTAGTAAGTATTTAGTCTATCTAGGTTAATAGTCTCTAATCACGATCCTTAGTTTATCTTAGCATTTATAGATAAACTATACTGACTAATAGGAATTAAGTAAAAGCTCTTAATACTATATTACTTTTAAACTAATAGAAATACTAAGGTTTTGAATTAGTACATTAACTAGCGTCTACGCCTATTTGTTAACTACTATTAGGATAACTAGTTAGATCTGTTACTCTATATAGACTAGACTTAAGTAATTCTACCGTATAAGACTATAGACTTATTACTCTATTAAATTAAGTTTAGCTACTAGTTAATCTATCACTGGAACTGGGAGAAACATATAAAGGTATTTACTATAATCTATAAATAAATATTACGTGAGGAAGCGCAGAGCTATGCTAAAGCTTACTATAATATAATAAAGCTAGCTATAGAGATAGCTTAATAAAAGATTGCTTAAGTATAAGAGTGATAAACTTAATAGGCTAATAAGAAACACTACAAGCCAAACTTCTTTATAGGAGATAAGATATATATTATATCTAAGAGCTTTACTACTAGTTAACTTAGTTAAAAGCTTAACCAGCAGATATACAGACCCTATTCTATTATAGACATAAAGGGATACTTTTATTACCTTAAGCTGCTATTACATATACGTATGCTTAATATCTTTTATATAAATTATCTATAGAAAGCTTTTACTTATCTACTGTTTAACTAAATTAAACTTAAGAAACCGCCTATTAAGATTAACGGGTATCCTAAGTGGCTAGTACAGGAAATCCTTAATAGCTACTTATTTTATAACTAACTATAGTATAAAGCATCCTGGCTAGCTTATAACCCAGATCCTATTTAGTATAACGCTTAAGGCTTTATAGGCGCCCTATATAAGGTAAGAGACTACTATAAGGCCTATCTAGAGAAAGCAGGACTATTAGTACAACTAGACACCTAGTTAAAAGCATATAAAGTAGAAAATAGTCTAGACATAATAGAGAAGAATAATAAGGCGGCTTTAAAAATAAGAGTAGTATAGAGACTAGTAAGAAAAAAACTATAATCTAAAGACTTAAAGACGAGTCTCCCTTAGAGGGGGGGTAATATAACAGTACTGCTTACTCTACTTACTATAGGCTACATAATATCGTGACTGGCTATACTAGCTATAATCTAGTATAGAGCTTAAAGTATAGCTAGCTTATGCTTAGGCTATACACCGCTTTATTTAAAGGCAAGCCCTCTTTATATCTCTTCTCTTCTTATCTTAGTATAGCTGAAATAAAGCTAACTTATTTTATTAACCTGTATTTATGTAATAACGCATGAAGACTAAGCCCGTTATTATAATATAACTAAAGTCTAGAAGTTTTATACCTAGAAGTCTTATAACAAGCTTAAATAAAGATAGTATAATATAGTACTAGATAATAAAGTATACGTAAGAGTAGTATAAGCTTTTTGTAATTAAAAATAAAGATTTTTTTTAGAGCTTAAACTAAAAGTTTTGCTAGCTAAATACATAATTAATAAAAATAAAACTCTTTATTATTAGAATAGAAAGTAGGTGCCTGACTTAGAGCTATTAAGAATATTAATTATTTACTAGATTTATTTATTATAAGTAATAGAACACCCAGGACAGTAGAGTATCTATTTAATATTAATAAGAAATTACTTTTAGCTAAGAATATTAAACTACGTATAGTATTATATTTAAAACTATAATATTTATAGCTATATAAAGTTATAAAGAGATTACTAGCAAGGACTGTTATATTTATTACCTATTTCTAATTATATTTAAAAGAAAATCTTAATAGATTTTATAACTAGATTACTAGAAAGTAATGATTATATAGTCTTATTAGTAATTACTAATAGACTAAATAAGAACATAACTCTTTACCCTCTTCTAAATATAGATATTAAGATAGTAATATAGGCTTTTATTTATAAGATTATTACTTATTATTAGATTCCTAATACTATAGTATTTAATTATAGTAGCTAATTTATCAGCAAGTTTTAGACTAAGCTTTATAAAATTCTAAAAATTAAAAAGCAATTATTAACAGCGTTTTATTTATAAATAGATAGTTTAATAAAAAGAATAAATAGTATAGTTAAGGCCTATTTTTAAGTATTTATTATGTGGGACTAAGTAAACTAGATAAAGCTCTATTTAATAACTAAAATTATAATAAAAAGAAAAGACGCTATTTTAATAGAAATAAGTCTATTCTTTTTTTAGTATAGATATAATATAGAACCGCTATAAGTAGATATTAAAACTAGATATAATATAATAGCTTAAGACCTAAAAGCTAGCGTTAGAGAAATTATAAGAAAACTAAAGAAATATATTAACTTAGCACAAGCAACTATAGCTAAGGTATAATAAGAATAAAAAAAATAGATAAATTAACATTAAAATAAAGCTTTATAATTATATATTAGAAATAAGATATAGCTGAAGCTTAATAACTAACTCTTTACTAAATAAGAAAATAAGAAGCTAGACTAAAAGGATGCTAAATACATTATAGAAAATATAATTAGCTTATATACTATAAAGCTAAATATGCCTCTAGGGCTAAACCTAACGTTTTATATAAACAAACTATAACTAGTAAATAATAACCTATTATTAAGTTAGCTTATAAATAACTTTTAGCTATTATTAATTTAAATAAATAACTATAAAGAGCACGTAGTGTAGGATATTATTACTAAAATATAAATAAAATAAAAGCAAGGCCACTAGCTATAATATAAAGTAAAATAAAAAAACTATATATTAATAACTATAGAGCTAGTAAGCTAACTAGAAGATATAATAATATTAGATTATTAAAAGAAGTATATAGTGTCTCTGTAAAAAGGTAAATATAAACTCCTATTAGTAAACTACTAATAAAAGCTTTAAAAGAAGTTATAGTAAATAGAATTTAAAATAGGCTTATAAAGATCTTTAGGTAAATAATTCACTAAAGAGCCCTTATCTAGTCTATAAGAAAAAGAGTAATATAATAAGCTAGAGTTTAAAATAGTTAATTAAAATAGTTATCTTAGCTTTAACTCTATACATAACTATGTGACTTTAGTGACTTAATAGAAATTAGCTATTAAGTCTTTATAGTATATATAATTAACTTTTTATTAAATCTACTTTATTTATACTTAATTACCATTATTAGCCTGGATCCTTATATTATTTGTGGATTTAAGAGATAGAGAATATATAAGACACTAATTTAATATAGTAGTTTTAAATTAGCTAGATATATAATATCCTATAGTTATTAGAAAAAAAAATTTATAGCTAAGAATTTTATATTCGTGCTATTCTAGTATTTCCGGTATTTTTAAGTATTTAGTAGTATTTAGCTGCTAAACGTGATTTCTCTTATAACTCTACTACAAAGTACAGCTAATTATAACTTTATTTAAGTATTTAATAGTATTTAGCTACTAAATGCGACTTCTTCTATAACTCTTCTACTAGAAAGTATAGCTAATTACGACTTTAACTATAAGTATACAGCAAGATGCTATAAAATGCTATAAAATGCTGTAATATACTATACTCTCCTTCCAAATTCTATACCATTTTACTTGTATAATAGTCTAGTTTTTGCCTATCCACTTTCTAAAATTTATTACCAATATCTACGGGTGCTGTAAGCCTGTAAAGTTACCATTTTCTGTTCATGCGCGCTAAGTTTCTTCGTACGTGAAGAGCTGAACTTAGTCTTCTGTTCAGCTCTAACAGAATTTTCTTCCCTCTGTCCTCCTTCCTTCATATACCTATACCAAGCTGATATTTGGGTCCACCAAGCCCTTTACTAACCTGTTCACTAACGTGTATCTAGACCTGCACTGAGCTGCCTCCAGAGCTCTGTACCGAGCTGCCTCCAGAGCTCTGTACCGAGCTGCCTCCAGAGCTCTGTACCGAGCTGCCTCCAGAGCTCTGCACCGAGCTGCCTCCAGAGCTATGCACCGAGCTGCCTCCAGAGCCCTGCACCGAGCTGCCTCCAGAGCCATACACCGAGCTGCCTCCGGAGCCATACACCGAGCTGCCTCCAGAGCCATACACCAAGCTGCCTCCAGAGCTCTGCACAGAGCTCTGGATACAATGTAGGAGCCAATTTCAATTCAGTGTAGGAGCCAATTCCAATTCAATGTAAAAAGGAGAAAGTAAATAGAGCTTATATAGTATAGTAAATTAGTAGTAGCTAGTAATTTAAAACTGTAGTTTGAAATGTATGTACTACGTGTAAAAAGTGAACTAGATATGAGATATGTAATATGCTTAGCGTTAAATTTACAAAATACGCGCAATGGACAAATCGTGCAAATATTGCAAATGATGATAAAAGCTTTAGAGGATACAATCGCGCATTTTGTAGCATCTTGTAAGACGGTGTTGCGTTTGGCGGCTTGATGCCGCTTTGAAGTCGAGACCATGAGCTACAGGGCGGGATGCGCAAAATGCGCAAATGGCAGCCAACTGCTGCTAAGTGCTGCAAAAATGCCACCAATTTTTTTCCTGACGGTACTATACTGTCTTATGGTATAGTAGAGGCGCTAAGCATTCTAGAGGTTCCCGTAACCCACAACACCCCGTATCCGGTTACTGAATATCGAAATAATGGCCTAGTAACGTGGTAATAATTACAGTATTAAGAATAAACCATATATTTAAAATACTTAGACGTTGAGAATTCATCACATGATCATAAAATCGTGTGTGTGTGTGTGTGTGTATTCTATTATAGCTATATACTCTAAAGGTATAGGCCGTTACTATGCGCTAGCTATATACATCCTGTTACTTACATCTACTTTAGTTTAGAAGCTAATCATGAGACCTGCTCTTCCCTTATCTAACGCCATGCTTAATATAAGGCTGTAAGATAATATCTTTTCAACTATACCCTATAGAGCACTAAGACCAGTTAGGAAAAGCTTATGCCAAGTATTTGTAGGTCCGTGCTAGGAAAAAGTCCTGTGTAAAAACCGGAAACCGATTTTGCAAGCGCCTGTAGCCAGTTTAGGGTTAGCAGGGGCATCCCAATAAACTTTTTCTGCTTAGGATGTCCTGACCGTCCATAAATGGACCACTAGCAGACACCTCAAACAAGTTGACTCAGCATTACCGGGAAAGCATGTTAGGTTACTCTAATATATAAACGAATAGGACATGGAGCGTTTCGAGTGGCTAGAGGTGGTAGCTTAAGAGGCATCCTGAGCGGAGAATGCATATCGGGATAATTCATCCCCATATGTATTCCTGCTGACTCTCTATGTTGGGAGTGCCCGCTGCGGCGAGAGCAGTACTCTCAGCACTAGTTTTCAGGCTACAATTAGGCTGCTGAATGAGCACAAAAAGCGGGATCTGGTGAGTCCCTACGCTCCCGAAAATATGACGATTCCATGTAGTTGGGAACGTCTTGCGACGTTGAAGCGATTGTTCGGTATGGTTGCGACGTGTTGGACGGTGACGGTGGGGCGGTTCGGTGTGTAGACGCGTTAGATGGCGATGGTGAGGTAGGTCGGCTTGATATTGGTGACGCAAGTGATGATAAAGGCTCAAACTTGTTCCAATTCGCTGGAAGATGATGATAAGGATGATGATGAGGTTGAGGTTGAGGATGAGGTTGCGGCCGGTTGGGCCCTCTTGAACCTCTTTGCCACAGCGGACCTGAACCTGCCTGCCGGCCCATTTGTGGTCGCAGCCGCATGCATGTGCCGTTTCCGGGCACCCCCGAGTGACTAGGGATCCATGCCAGCCGGATCTGTGTGGCTGGATACAGTACAATACCTCCCCAGCTAAACCTAAATCAGCTAATAAAGTAATAACGTGATGATAGTAGTAACTAATTATATTATAGCTAGAATATGTATAGTTAGAGTTATAATCAGCTTCCGGTTTTTACATGCTGGGAATTTAATCCTAGTATGGACTTTTAAATACTTAGTATAAACTTTACCTAAACTATTTTAGTGCTACTAACGGTATACTTAAAATAATATATATAAATCTTATTACCTTAGGAATTATATAATGAATTGCTAATATCTAAGTATTTTAAATATATAGTATATTTCCTTAATTCTGTATTACTACGTTAGAAGCTTAATATATAGCTAAAGCTATACTTAAGAACACGAACTAGTTAAGTAAAGTCTTTTTTAGTAAATAAAATAATCAATAAACCTACACTATTCTATCTTTATCTTTATATATAATATCTTTAAAAAATCTAGTTAAGGACTTAATTAGTTTTATGAGAGTTACTTTAAAGTCTCTATATATCTATAGAGTTCTTAAAGTAATAGACTTAATTTTCTAAATATAAGAGTAAAGAAATTCCAACCTGCGTTATTAAGGTTTCTAATTCTAAATAAACTTTAAGTCTTATATTATATAACTCTTTTATTTTCTTTATAACTCTATTATTTATTATCTATTCTAGAAGACAGAGCTACAGTAATTTATTTAATATAAATAAAATATATTAACTTAAAATAGTATTATAAACGTTAGATGCTCTTAAAGTAAAAATAAATTTAGTCTTTATATTAAATACATTCTCTAATAAGTCCTATTAAAATGTTAATCTATACTAGTAAAGATTTATTAAAGATAAAGAAAAAAAATACTATATTTATTTAATTAAAGAATTTACTAAATTCTCTTTATTCTTAATAGTATTATAAACTAGCTTACTATGTTTTACTATATAGTTAATAATAGTATTAATGTTAAGAAGAAAGTTTATAAAATTTCTAATTAATTACTATAATTTAATTATTCTATTAATAGAATTTTCAACGATTTATGTAACATTGTCCTATAATAATAAATTATTAATACTTTTAGTATTTATAGAGAGATTTTATAGGGAGCTAATAATTAACTTTAATTTTATACTTAGCTACGCTAATACTACTTTTAAGTTTACTTTTAATATTTTAAGTTTATAAGTTTTTTTCTCTCTTCTTATTTAAGATTTATCTATAGTTAAGAGCTTTACTTTTAAGTTTTTATAGTATATATAAGTAGCTACTTTAGCTACTATAAACTTAATACCTAAAATTATAACTATTATAGCTATATTTTCTTCCATAATACTCCTATTACTAGCTATTATTAAGTTACTAATCTTAGTTTATTTATAAGATACTTTTTAAATGTATTTAATTTAACTATATAGTCTTTATACCACATCTTCTTTTTATAGATATTTTTAATAATTATATGTTTTTTTTATTTTTTTTTATTTTTCTCTTTTCTCTTGCTCTTTTTTAACTCTTTATTTATTTTATTTTTTATAATTTTATTTTTTATCTCTTGCTTATGCTTCTGCTTCTAATCTAAAGAATTTTTTTAATAAGATAATATAATACTTTAGTATAAATAAATATACTAAATATATCCTATAAGACATAAAGCAGTACTTTTATTAAAAAATATTAACTATTAAATAATATTTTAATCTCTTTAATAACAGCTATGTATTTTTTAACTATTTTTTTATTATTTATAATATATCTTAAGAAAAGTCTGTCTCTTGCTGTAGATTAACTAGGATTATAATACCTTAATATTCTTTTAATCTACAGAAAATCTTTAATTAGTAAGAAGATAAAAAAAAAAGTAAATAAAAATATATAATCTTATTAAGTTATAAGAGATTAGCTATTAATTAGATTAAAACTTTTATTTTTTTTACTATTTTCTTAAATATGTCTGCGCTGATGTTTGTGTAGTTATTAATATTAATAAAAAAAATTATATACCTATACATAATATTAACTTTTATATAAGATATTTTAGTTATATTATTTAGTTCTATTAATTTAATACTTACTTAAGCTTAAGACCTTTTAATTTAATACTTATTACTTTTAGTCTTAATATAATAAAAATATATTTACTTAGGATGCTAATATAATCTAGCTTAGTATAAAAAATTATATTCTAATTTTAGTTTTTATATTTATACTATAGTTTTAACTCTATGCGCAGAATTTATTACTTTATTAAGTTATTAAATCTAGAATATCCTTAAATAACTATTAAAGATTAGAGTTTAGGTAAATAGAATTTGGAATTTAATTTTAACTTAAGAATTAGCTATACTGTAGTTGCTTTTAGACAGATTAAATTAACTCTACTAACTAAAAAAAAAAAGAAAATAAGTAATTAAATATATTAATAGGTAGTAATCTAGGTACAGTAGATATAAAAAAAACTAGAGTAATAATAAATATAAAATTAAAAAGCCTAGCTAAATCTAAAACTAAGAGTAAAATAATATTTAGCTAGCTAAATTATAGCTATATAGCTAAATTCTATAACTATAATATACTATAGTTATTATTAAGCTATAATATATATTTAAGTATAAGTATCTAAATTTCAGCACTATTCTTTAAGATTATGTATAAAAAATAAAAAGTAAGTAAAATACCTATATATAATTACGTATAAGCTATTTTAATTATTTTTATTTAACTCTTAGTAAAGCTATATAAGTATATATTATCTAATAAATTACAAAATTAAGGCATATACCTATATGTTTAAAATACTTAGATATTAGTAACTTATTACATAATACTACTTTTTTAAAGTAGTAAGATTATATATATTATTTTAAATATACTTTTAGTAGTACTAAGATAATTTAAGTAAAATCTCTACTAAGTATTTTAAAGTCTGTACTAGGATAAAATTCTGAGTATATAAAAACCATTATAACTAGCTAGAATATAAGTTCTTAGGATAGAATAATTTAGGAGATATAATTCTAAAAGAAGACGGTTTCCGCTTATAGGAGACTAAAATAGCTATTATAGCTATTTTTTTACTAAATACTAGTATTCTTACCCTACTAGGTTTATTTTATTTTAGTAGAATAAACTTAATATACTCTAGCTTAACTAGCAGTTTACTAATTATCTTAATTCTTTAAAGTAATACAGTAGAAACTCCTTTGCGCGATACTCTTTTGGGCGATATTTCCGATTAGCCGATACTAGTGCCATGGCAGAATTGTCACACCTGCAAAATTTTTACTTACGCCGATTTACGATAAATCGGCTGCCTTACCTCAATTATCGCACAATCGAGTCAACACTTATGCCGCCAAAGGCTATATCCGACATAGAAAGGCAGGCCCTACGCGCTTATTACTTTTCCCAGAAGCCGCAGCCAAAGCAGAAGGATATTATCGCTTGGTTTGAGCAGCAATATGGCCGTAAACTTGGGCAGGCTACTACAGTATCTCTGACTCGCTTAAGGATTGCTATAAACATCTTGATAATGCGCCTGCCGCCAGCTCTATAAGCTTCCGTCAGCGCTCTGGCAAGTGGGAACTACTTGAAAAGATACTCTTCTCATGGCAGCAGCAGCTTGAGGCCCGCGGGCAGCTTGTCTCTGGTGAAGTTCTGCAGGCGAAGGCGAAAGATCTATGGGTTATCCACCCTGAATACGCTGGCAAACCAATACCTGAGTTCTCACCCGGCTGGCTGGGCGGGTTCAAGGAGCGATTTGGCATAAAGCAATACACTTAGCATGGCGAGCTTGCCTCTGTCCCTGTGGCTGCTCACGCTGAGATGGCTCTTGTACGGCAGACCTGCCTGCTTTTCCTCGCACCCTACATGTACAATATGGACGAAATTGGCTGCTCCTGAGGATGATGATCCAGAGCCTACGCCGTCTCTGGGAGAGGCTCTTAAGGCTCTCACAATTGTGCAACACTTTGTGGAGCACCAAAAGGACGCCTCCATCGAGGATACTACACTACTCCACCGTTTGGAGCGGCAATTGGACCTTCAGCAAGCAGGACTAGCAAGCAGGACTTGCAAGCAGAGCACTCTAGATAGCTGGATAACTGGCGCTGAAGGCTCTTTAGATAGTTCTTAGTCAGCTTCTCTTTGTGCGATAATTCGATAGTACGATAGAAATCACCTGGAAAAATTATATCGTGCAAAAGAGTTTCTACTGTACTAGAATTCAGTTAGGAGGTATTTTTATAGAAGTTTTATTTCTAAAAGCTCCACGCGCTAAGGCACACTCTTATAAGTATAAAACTAGATTTTAAGAAGCTAATATTTACCTATAGTATTACGTAACATACTTAATTTACTATATCAGAGCGGATTGCTATACTAACTAGTTAGTTAGTTAATTAACTAGTTAGTTAACTAAGTTAGTTAGTTAGTTACTTAATAGCTATACTACTTTATAGACTTATGCTTAAACTACTTCTTAAGAAGACTAGTCTTAAAAGTTTTACTCTTAAAAACTCTTTTCTTTTAGATAATACTTATATTACTAAACTTTAGTATTTACCTTACTAAGCTAAGTTAAGTGCTAAATAATAGTATACACTAGATAATACCAGTAGCTAAGAGATTATTACTATAAAATATAGTTAATTTATAATAGGGAGTTAATATAGCAGTGAGTAAATACTTATAAAATAAATTAAAACTAAATTCTATTAAGCTAAAATATATGTAGTGAGCCTTTCATTCTATAACCTTAAATATTATTAAGGTATAAGTATAATATAAATATAATAATAATATTATACTTATATCTTAAAGAATATTATATACAGTAATATTCACCCAAGCGTTTTGTATTATTATATAATTATAATATAATTAAATAGCATTCTCCGGAACCTGGGCTCTATTATATATAGTTTAATTTATTTATTAACTATTTTCTTTTATACTTCTATTAAATTTAGTATATCTCGATATATATAGTTAACTTATATATATATATATATATATATTCTATTATAGCTATGTATTCTTAGACTATATATATATCCTACTATTAGTATACTTATTTTAATTTAGAAACTAACTAAGAGAACTGCTCATCTATTACTTAATAAAAAAAATAAAAAAAAATAATATATTATATATATATATAGTTATTATTATTATTATTTTATTTACTTTAATCTCTTCTCTTAGAATATGTAGGCTATTACTACTAGGTATTTATTCTTTATCTATAATATTATAGTTATAAACTATTCTATTTATAAAGTTTTTATTTTATTAAGGCCTGTGATGTTCTCTCTGCTATTAAGTTCCCTTTAGAGTTCTTTTTATTAACTTTAGTACTATTTACTATATATAAAATAGAAAACTTCTTACTATAATTAAATATTCTATTTTTAATTTTATATTTACTTTCTAATGTGGCTCTCATGTCTTTTGTAGCTATTTTCTTAATATAAATTCTAAACTTAAACTATATTTCTAGCTCTCTAATATGGTGAGCGCCTAATATATTTTTTTTTATATATTTAATAAAAATCTAATAAACGCTAGAAGTGCTAAGAGTAGAAATTTTAATAAAAAATTCATTATAACTACAATTAAGTCATCTTATAATACTAGTAATTATTATTAGAATAAAAATAGTTTATTATAAAATCGTGTTATAAGGTCTTAAACTGTAAGTACTAGACTTAATAGCTTCTAATAAGAGAATTCAGTTATAATAAGAGTAGTAAAGTAAATACTAAAAATAGATAAACAAACAATTAATAAAACAGCTAAGAGTTTAATAGTTAGAGTAATTAAAAAAGTATTAGATTACATTTTAGTAATAGATAAGATATATAGTTTAAAGATAATTTTTTTAGTATATATAATATAATAAATATATAGTTTTTATTTAGTATATAGAGTATTACACTTATCTATTCATTTTACTTTAATATTAAGTATTTATAAGTATTTTAATATTTTGTTTTTTCTATCTTACTAGCGTTCTTAACGCGCTTTAATAACTTAAATATATAAATATTTTATAGTTAATAAAGTATACATATAGCTTATTTACTTATTATACTATAGTTATAAGTATATTATAGTAATACAGCCGTTTTCAAAATTAGCTTCTATTTAAATACTTTTTTATTATTATTTTTTATAGTAATTATATAAGGGTCCTTTTGTTTATGCTATTTTATAAATAATAATATTAATTATCCGGCCACTATCTAGCTACTCTTAAAATATATATATTTAATAAATATAACCTATAATAGCACGTTATTTAGTATAATTGTTTTATATTATACTTTTATTATTAATTAACTATTTATTTGGATTTAACTAGCTAATTATACCTAGCGCCCTACTTTCAGATTAACTTCTCATAATATTTTTAAAAAAAAACCTTATTAATATAATAATAGTAATATAATTTATATAATTATATAACATATTTTAAATTCTACAGGCTATAACTATATAAGTATAATATATAACTAAATATATAAAGTTAAAAAATATGTGCCTGCAGGAAGTAAATAGTCTAAAAAAGAAATATAATAATAATTATTAAATATCTAAATTTAGAACTTTTTTAGAGTTCTTTTAAAATAGCCTCTGCTACTTATAGCTAAGCTATATATTCTAATTCAAATCTTAATTATTTTCTTATAATAAGTAATCTCTTTTTACTTATTTTTATTCTTTCTATTTTTAATACTTATCTCTAATTTTCGCTAGAGAACTAAATCTAAACTCTAAATTATATAAATACGCTATAATTTAAGAGAGGAGTTAAATTACTTATTTTTATACCTAACTTTATCATATAAATTTATATTATCTATATTTTCTTATTATCTAAAAGGCTTTGAAGTATCTTAAGGGCTTTATATTATATAGCTTAAGTAGCTAAGCTTATTACATATATTAAGAGACTATAATCTTTATATATATACTTTATATTTTAAAGACATTAGATACTTATGGTCTTAGAATTTAAAAGCTATAGATACATCTAAATACTCTTTAAAAGTAATTAGAATATAATACTATATACTAGATTATAATTTAAATTATATTTATCTATTTTAATTTCTAATTAAAGCTGATAGTAAGTTTAAATAGAGAATAGCTTATTTATACTAATAGTTATTTTTATTTATTTTTAACTCTACTCTAGTTATAGCTACTTATAAACTTAAGATATAAATATATATTTAAAATTTAACTCTAGCTAGCTTTACTCCTACGGTATAATATTTTTTTAAATAAATATAAACATTTCTCTTTCTATATAATATATAGTTACTTATATATTTACTACTTCTAGAAAGGCTAAATTTATCTTAGTAATAACTTACTATTAATATATTCTTTAACTTTAGTATTTTATATAATTTACTTAATAAGCTAGACTAAAATTATACTAGAAAATTATTAAAAACGCCTAATACCCTAAGTTCTAGTAATATAATAGTTATTTCTTAGTTTAATAAATATAACTAAATTATTTCGTGAGAAGAGCTAGGAGTAGTTATTTTCTTATTATATTTATTCTTAAAGCACAAAACAAATCACGTCTTTAATTTATAAAAAAAATATCTTAAATTAATTATTAAATAAGCCTAGGGACTTAGTGCGACACGTTTAAAGTAATTATAAAATTAAAGAACTTAAGATAGTACTAACTTTACATTCTATATTAAGTACTTAATATCTATAATAAATATAGAAACTGGATATAGTTTAAGTATAACTCTTAAAGAGCTTAATAAGACTCTAAATAGGGTTATAACTATATTAACTTTTTTATTTATTAAGCTAAAGTAAAAAATAGAGATAAAATATACAGAGCTAATCTAAACTTATAATGTATTATTAAAAATATTTCAAAAATTATACAGCTCTAAAGCTAAGTGGATAGTCTATATAATTCTAAAAAATTATAGCTTAGTATAGATTCTAGAGATGCTAGTAATACAAAAGTTTTACTTTCTTTTATTTAATATTTTAGACTTTTAAAATTCTTTTAAAGCTGCTATAAGGATTTTATTTAGTATCTTAATTTAATAAATACCTGTTTAGTTAATAATAGGTTTTAAAAATCTATTTAAAGAAGTTACTATACACAAGTTAACATCTTAAACTAAAGTTATAATTATATAGTTAGTATATAATAAGGTAAGAAACATCAGATATTATTATTAATTAATAAGAAGTAAATATTTAAGTATTAAATAAAAGTATAATAGTAAGTACTATCAAATATACATTAATCTAAGTAAGAGAAGAAATTACATTAAAATCTTTTCTAAAAGTAGAAAGAACTTAACTAATAATTAAATAAGTTTATATAACCTGCTGTGAGATTACCTAGAGCTTAATTTAATAAAATATAAAATTAAAAAATAATATATCTTAGAAAAAAAGCTACTAGTCTGGAATAATTATAATAAATAAATTAAACCCTTCTATAAGATCTATAAGTATATGTAATAATTAGACAATTTTTTTAAAACTTATAAAGACTTATTTATAGATCTTAATAAGTATTTTATAATCATATTTTATAATCTACTTTTATAGGATAATATTATTTATATTGTAGAAATTTATAATATATATTATTAATAACTTTGCTTATTAGTCTACCGCATTCTTAGTTAAGCTAATATTAAAAGTTATAAGAATATTAATTTCTTATTTTATTATTTTTTTAAATAGCTTTAGGATACATTTATTTAAGCTATTACATAGTAATAGAAAGGTTTTATATTAAAGAAATAAAATAATCCTTACTACTTATTCTCTAAAAATAATGGATTTATTAAGTTAAAGAAAGACTATATTAAGGGACTAGAAAATACTATTAACTTTACTATTATAAATAATCACTATAATCTAATAAATAAATAAGAACTGGGTTTAGGGAAGTTATAGTAAACATTTTTTTATATTAGATACTTAAAAAAATAAAAACTAAGTTTATTATCTTAATATTAAGCTAATATTTTACATTCTTAATAAGATAGATTAGCAGGGTTTAACTAAACATAATATTTTTTTTCTTAATAGACTAGAATATTTTCAGGAAATACCTTTTACTCTCTCTATACTTAAGCTTAATATTAAGTTAGAGTAAGGATAGCTATTTTAGCTAATTAACTTATTTAAGTATTTCTTTATTATAAATATAATAAGTACTGGCTTTAATAAACTAGCTAATAATAAATATTTTACTCTATAATTTTTCTAGATATAGAAAATCTATTAAGACTATATATTTAAAGATACAGTTAACTTTAACGAGCTGTAGGAATTAATAAAGTAAAGTATAAAAATACTAGAGAAAAATAAAAGTAAAAATAAAAATTAGTTTAAGAAATTAAAAAGAACAAACTTTAAGCTTAACTCCTTAGTAAATTCTATAAATTAAATAACTAGTTATAATATTAGCTTAGAAAAATTAAAGAAGGTTAACCCATCTAAGCTCTTAAATAAACAAATAAATAAAAAGCTAGAAAATAGAAAAATAAAAAAGGATTCTTTACTTTTTTATGATATTTCTTTTTAGCTATTAAAGTAAAAGTTCCTCTTAAAGAATTCCTAATAAGCTATTAAGTAAGTTAAGATATTATTTATTATATTTATAGATAATAAGGCCACGTAGCTATTTTCTATTACCTTTATATATATTATCTCTTTTTCTTTTTATGAGAACTTATTAGTTATACTGTCTACTAACTCTTTAGTAACTAAACCTAGTTTATAAATACTTATAAGGAATAGTAACTAATAGCTAGAGTATAAAATAGTATTATCTACTCTTTAAGAGGTAACTAGTAAGCTAGAGGACTAAATAATTAGTTTTAATAATATATAATACACAGGTAGCTAATGCGTAAACTAGTATAATAAATATTTTTATTATTTCTATAAAAAGTATATAGCTAACGAAGTTTACTTTTATAGTATAATATTTTATAAAAAACTTCTAGAGCTTCAATACACGTGCGACTACTAAATTTATAATTATAATATAAAATAAATATTAAAATAAATATAGCTTTTTAGAGAAGGAAAGAAAATAGATAAGAAGTAGTCTCTATTAAATAATCTTTATAATATATAATAGCTAGCCGTATTTATATTAGTTCTAAATTCATAAATATCTATAGTTTATTTAATAATAAAGGATGTCAGGTCTTAGTAGCTAAAAGTACTTATAAATATTATCTTAAAGATTAGATTAATTAATTAAATGCTTAAGGTAATAACTAATTAAATATATAATAATTAAATAAATAGTAATAATAATATGACTCTTTAATAACTTATAATATTATAGTAGTATTAATATCTTAAGTTCTACTTACTATAGTATAAGATAGTAATAATTGTCTATTATAATCATACACAATTTTCTAGAGAAGATATATTTAGGCTTTTCTAATTAATACTTAAACTTTCTTTTTATATAAATATTCTGCGCTAAACTTTTTGCGAAATGCTTTTATTTTATATTTTATTATTTATTAGTTCAGCGCCCACTCTTCTTCCTTAAACTATATAAATTCATAAAAAAAAAATTTTATTCTAAAGTTACTTTCTATGGCATTTAAGGGATAGATTCTTGTTTACTTAAAAATCTTCAAAATTTCCTACTTATAAGCTGGTTTTAATATGGGGAAGAGAAAAAAGAATTTAAGTTATTTTTTTTTTCTAAAAGATTATAAAGTATTTCACATGAATTTTATATATACTAAATACTAATATAGTAGAAGATAATATATAATATTATATATATTTATTTTATTATTATTTACTTAGCTTCCTGCCAGCAGAGTGCCAGCTCTAATTTAGAAACTAATTATAAAAACTATATATCTATTATTTAATACTATATAGGAGCCTGTTATAGCACGCTTAAGAGTTATAATAATTTATTAATTTAAAGTCTTTAAAGTTCTACAGTCTGACTTAAGTATAATATAGATATTTCTATTTTTAAAAAAGAATCTAAAGCTTTTAATAACTTAAATTTATTTTAATTATAAAGTCTAGCTACAGGGTTAATTGCCCCTGTATATTTCTAAAGTAATAAATTCTAGTAATTTTATACTCTATATCTAATTAAACTGCTTATAAGTATTTATTTATTAAAATATAGTCTAATATTCCACTTATATAATAATAGCTATAAATAAATAATTTTTTATTATTTTCTATAACTACAACTCGCAGGCCTTTTTTAGATCTAAAGTTAAGTATTATATATTTAGAGTTTTTTTAATATCTCTTATCATAACACACGTGTCAGACCTTAAATTAAAGAAACTATATATTTATAAATAATTTTTTTTTATTTCTTAAGACTAGATTTATACATAACTACTTACTTACTTTTTCTAAAATAAAATAAGATAAAAAAGTTTAAATATATCTGCTAAACTAAAAGCTATTTATATATTCTATATAAAGAAAACTTACTCACTATATAAGAGGTTATTATTTAATAACTAGTTCTTATTAATTTAGTTAGTAAATAAGTTAAGATCTATATTATTAATATACTAATAAAGAAATCCGTAAATGAAATTAAATACTTTTAAGATATTAAGAGACTTTTATAGGTCCGTCTTTTAGTACTATATTATAGTTACTTTATTATAAGTCTTATTTTTAGTTAATTATAGTAGATAATAATACTATTAGATGAGCTTTTAGCTTTTAATAGTAACCTAATATTCAGTCAAAACTTTATAAAACCAGTTTATTTCAAAAATAGAGAAGACTATTATAGTAGAGATTTTACTATTATTATTACTAATTTCCTTTTTATTATAAGCTAGCTTTAAAATATTGAGTATTTTTATCTCTTATAGCTTTTTATCTCCCATTATACATAGACTTTTAGTATACTTTAAATTTATTACTAGATTAAGATATAAGTGTTAAAGTGGCTAGAGGTCTTATTAATAAACTATAATATCCTAAATTTACTAGTCACTAACAGACTCTATATACAAGCACTATTTAAAATAGGCTAATAGTAGATATAGTTTAATAGATATAAAATTATAACTATTATTAAGATATCTTAGAGTAGTAAATAAGGCAGACTATACTCACTACTAGTAAATTTATACTTATTATAATACTTTTTAAGATCTGAAGCTAACGGGTATTAAATATTATATATAGATATTTAGAACATCACGCTAGATAGAGCACATTATTAATATTATTTAAAAGTAAATAAATATTAATTAATAGTTTAGTCATATAATCTTATAGCCCTGTCATTACTGCTAATATAACTACTAAATAGTTATAAGAGTCTTTATATAGAAGTTAACTTGTTAACGGAATATGTGATGCTATAAGTAGTATATATTTAAATAGAAGACGCTGCTGTGCCCCGCACTCCTTAGAAGAGTAATAACAGGAGTGCCGAAGTTATTTCTGATTATACGGACGCTATCCCTTACTCTGCTACCTAAACTCAGCTAATCAGAAGCGGCGCTTATAAGAACCTAAAATAAGCTTTCTTTACCAAAATATAAAAGAAGCAGAGCGAAGCTCCACCTGATGTGTTAGTATACAATAGTCAAAGCTAGCCTAGTCAAGAAGGCAGGAAATGGAAGATTTAGAGATTAGAAAAGGGCCAGGCCCTATATTTTTAAGGGTTAAAGAGTCCTTTAACTAGAGCATCTATACTCACTTATTAGTGTCAGCAACCTGTTGACCTTCTCTTAATGAGTTTCTACTAGGCGGTGTTAGCGAACTTCTGTAGGCACTGTTTGCTTCTCTTATTAAGCGCATGAGTATCCTGTTCAATCAGGCCATGCAGTGACGTAAGAGCCTCTGCTGTTACTGGCGTCTGAAGCACCTCATCTTGCAGATTCACCTCATCAGCTTTCAGAACGGTTAGCTCAGCGGGGGACTTCTAGATATCTCTGAGTACCCTGTCTGTGTTGAACGGAAACAAACCGGCCTTGATCCATCCGGCTTTGATGTTCCTAGACGTGAGTGCTTTTTCCCTTGTAGGACTGTAGAGAGATGTGAAATGCTCCTTGCCGACTGTATTTGCCCCCACTCGGTACAGTCGTTCAACCTCGTCGCGATAGGCTGCCTTCAGTGGGCCAAACACTCCAGTGTCACAGGGCTGGAGCTTGTGGGAGGTATGAGAAGGGATACGACACAAAAGAATGTTGCTTTCAAAGCAATACTCTAAGATTTGCCAGTATTTGGTCCATGTCCTGGCTCTTGACATGGAGGAGCCTCGTCAAAGAGTCGGTAGAAAGAGGAGAGAAGAGAGCTACTGTACATCCAAGAATGTTTCTCAGCATGCAATATGATTCTTCCTTCTCTTCATCTGTGAAATCTGGGGGAATGGATTGCTTAAGGACAGTAACATAAATCTCGTTCAGGTGTTTCTCCGGTGCATTAACAGAGGTGTTGCTGCCCTCAAAAATTATATTAAGTCTCTTTAGATCATATGTTATCCATACACAATCTAGGCTTAAGGCTAGGCCATGATACTGCAAACCAGTTATATTGGGAATGTGATGACGGGGTGCGCTGTGAAACTCTTACCTATATGCGCAAGTACAGTCAGTCAGTTAGTTAGTTAGTTAGTTGCTTCATTTACCCTGATCCCTCCCTTTACGGGATATGCAGGCTACCACTACTACGGTCTATCCTTGATATCTATTTACATTATGCTGCTACATGCACGACATTTTTGCCTCATTAAGGCCTTTGATAATTCCTCTGCCTGCGGTCCCTGTTTTAGGACCCATCTGCTTGTCAAGATTGGAATCTCTTTGACTCTTAAGCAAAATCAAGCACTGCGTTCAGTACATCTATTTTCATTAACCATTTTCCCTTCTTCTGGATGCCTTGAGGTTTACCCCCCAGCATAGTTGAAATGTTATTAAAGGCGTCTCCTATCCTGCTTCGCAGGTCTTATCTTAATTCTCGGAGATTTGGACAGTCTACTAGTACGTGGACCACTGTTTCTCTCGCTCCGCACTCGCATTTATCGTCTTCCCTGAAGCCCTTATCCTTTGCAGTTGTTGCCAGCCATGAATGTCCTATTCTAAGTTGTGCTAGGAGTCTTACTTAGTGTCGTGGCAGTGAACCGTACCGCTTAAGTGCTCGCTTTAATGGTAGTCCATCGTCTATTCTTCGCAGGTGTTTTCCCTGGCTTGATGATTTCCATTCATGTTGCCATTCCTGCATCATGTTCTCCTGGTTGGTCTTCTTCTGAGTTGAAACAAGTCTCTGGAACTTGTGGGCTCTGTTCTGGCTGGCTGCCTCTTTAGCCAGTCAGTCAGCTTCATCATTGCCTGGTATACCTTAGTGTGCTGGAATCCAATGTAGGCGGAACTTAATATAGTGATCTATCGTTAGTTGCTCAACGAGCTTATGGATGCTGAAAACAATATGCTGGCCTGGCCAGTTAGTTGTGTTTTCAATCACTTAAAGTGCTGATTTACTATCGCTGACAATCGTGAATATAGTGTTCTCATAGTTCTCTTAGTTAACATTTTCTAGGCATTCCTGCTGTGCTAACCTGACTGCGTAATAGATTACAATAAGCTCTGCTGCGTGTATAGACCAATGCTTAAACGAACTAATGCTGATTTTCTGGAATCTCCTAACCTTATGTTATTCATTAAGGATGGCTGCTGTTACTTCTAGATTAGGTTTTTTAGCTGCTGTATTAATGTAGATTACCTTTCCTAGTGTTTTCATCAGGTCCTCGATCTTTTTGATTACTTTATTTTTATCCTTTTCAATGTTGATTTGGCTAAAGGTGTGTTCCTTCTATAGAATTAGTAGATTTAAGTCAACTACTTTAAGGTTCTCATTAATGTTCATTGTTTTCATCACTTTGGTAAGGGGGAATTTAGGGTGGTTCTACTTTAGCATGCACCTCTTCTTTATTCTTTCAACAACACTGTGTATTAGGTGTTCTTGCGGGAGCGAGAGAAGGCTAGTTATAATATTCTATACTCTCTACTTTAAATAGAGTTAAATTAGTAGAATGTATGCCTCTATCTCTAGCATTTATATTCCTACCGTCTTGAAGGTTAAGAGGATCCTAATAAGGGCTGTTCTCTAAACTAAGTTAAGAACTTTAAGAATCTCTTTATCCTTTTTAGGGTTATGCCAGACTGTTAATGCGTACTCAATTTTTAGTATAATATATACTTAATATAGTTACCTTATTTAGGTAGTTAGAGGTGTCTCAGGCCTTCTATAGTAATACTCATCTTAGTCGCTCTTTTAATTACTTATTATATATATTATTTCTATTTTAGTTCTTGATCATAAACGACCTCTAGCAGTTTTACTATAGGAATCGGTTTAATAGTCTTTCTATTTATAATAATCTGGCCTTTAAGTTGCTTCTTTTTCTGTTTTATAAAATAGATTAGTTTAGTCTTCTCTATAGTAAAGCTGGATCTGGTTCTTTTTATTTATATCTTAATACATGAGATGTTTTTCTCTTAGATTTTCTTAATATTCTCTTCAGCAGTTTTATTAACTCTCTAGCGGAAATAGTTGTTAATATAAGCTGATACTTTTTTTAGCGTGTTTACTAGTTAATTCACTAAGTCTAAATTAAAGAAACTAAAGAGAATTAAAGATAGAAGTAATTTTTAAGTTAAGCTAGTATTCTCTAGCAGAGCTACACTAGTCTTAAAGCTATTAAATTTAATACTTAATTATTTTCTCTTTATAAAGCTTTGTATATAGAGCCTTGCTTTTAATAGAATGCTTTCTTTTATTAGATAGGCATCTAGTATAGTTTTATTTACTCTATTAAAAGCTTCTTTAAGATTAAAGGCTATTAGAGTTACTACTCTATCTTTTAGCTATACTCTATTAATAGTATTTAATAGTATTAAAAGAGCCTGCTCTATTATTCTTTCGGGATAATCTCTAAATTATATTTCTAAAAGTAGTTTATATATCTCTATATAGTATATAAGTCGTCTTATTATTACTACCTCTAGTAATTTTCCTAGTATATTAAGAAGGGAGATTAGTCAGTATACTTCTAGTATAAAGTAATTAGGCTTTTTAGACTTTCTTAGAATAATAATTACTACTATCTTCTATTTTACTAGGTAGTAGCTAATATTTATTAATACTATAAAAATTATTATTATAGTACTTAAAACATACTTCTATATATTTTTTTATACTAGTATTAGTAGTTTATTTTTTTCGGATATAGTTTTTCCCTTAGCTACTTTTAAAGCTCTCTTTATTTTTATTTTAGTAACTAGTTTCTATAGAATCTCTTTTCTCTAAGTAGGCATCTCTATTATAGGTTTTACTATTTTAGAAAAGAAGCTATTTATAAGTATTCTTACTTTTTATTTATTCTTTATAAATTTAGATTCTTTAATAGTAAGTAGAGAAATACTTATGTAATTATTTCTTAAATTTATATATCATACTGCTCTTTATAAATCTCCTAATTAAATTTAGTTAAGAAAATCTTTCTAGTGCGCTAATTTAGTTTATTTAATTATTCTAGTCTACTTTCTTTATTTCTTTTTTATTTTTATAAAGAGGCTTATTAAACTAGGGTACTATACTCCTCTAGTTATATAACTTTCCTATTATTTTCTTTATATTTTATTAACTTCTATTTGTTAGGTTTTAAGTTCTGGTGTAAACCAGTACTTAGAATATAGATATAGTTTTATAAATAGAATATATTCCTTAACTGCTATAACTATAGTATTAATAAGATTATCTACTACTTAATCTAGTTAATCCCTTATTTAAATTATAAGAAGAGGAAGTATTATTACTTGAATTTTCTCTCTAATTTTATTATAGTCTGTTTGTTTATATGCTCTCTGTAGTTATTAATTAGGCCTAAGCTTTAATTAAATATTCTATTCTAAGTAAGTTCCCTTATAGTCTAATCTATAGTTATTATAAAATAAGTAGTATTTAAGTATCCGTTTAGGAGAGTCTGTTAGTATTAGATTAATTATTAATATCCTTTTAAAATAAGATATAAACTAGAAAGTTAGAGTACCATAAAAGAGATACTATTATAAACTCTAGTTATTAATAAAGTTAATAAGCTTATTTATGTGTTTAAAAAGTAAAGAGTAGATATCCTTACTACTCTATACTAAGTAATATTAGTTAAAATCTCTAGTAAGAATAATTTTTATTAGCTTATTATTATCTTAGCTGGTATTTTTAATAGTAGATTGTATTTTATTAAGCGTGAGTTAAATTATTACCTTTTCTATAATCTATCAGTAGCCTATAGATAAGATATATACTAAAAAGATTAGTATTTAAATATCGTTTATTTATATCTTTACTGCTGAGATATCTAGGCTGTGGCATTATACTTAGCAGTAAACTAAAGTTAAGATTCTTTTATAGATATATATAAGACTTCTTTTTTTAACTTCTTTTACTATATGGGTTGGCTGATACAGCTGCTATAGTTAATAGTTAATATGAATTTAGTATGCTATCACTAGTAGCTTCTAGATAAGAAGGATATTCAGGTCCTGTGTCTACTTATTATTAATAAGGGCTTCCATACCTGCTCTTAATTTCATAATATTTAATTACAGGATTTAAAGTTTTATTGGTGTTATTATTGGGTAATGGTGTTTTGCCTATATTCATAGTCTCCTATTAGGTGTGCTCCTTTACAGTTAATACATTTTACTATTATACTAGGTAAGTAGTCTCTTTAGTCATAATCACCCGCGCAGTGTCCATATCATACTTCCTCCTTACAGGACCAAGCAAGATAACTGACGCTGAGGTATTAGTAACAGCGTTTCTTTTTAACTTAGTACATCTCAATGCTGCTAATATATTATTGTCTGAAAATGAGTCCATTATTAAGCGTCCACTCCGCTGCCTTTGCCGAATCAAACCATACTCCTAGTATTACTAAGGTGCCCAATGGTTTGTCTGGTTTCTTCAGCCATGTAACTTCCACGATTTGGAAACCTCTGCTTTCCAGTTCATTCTCTGCCATGATATTCTTAATGACCTCTGCCTGATCCTCTAGTAGCCTAATGTTTTCAGTTAGGGTGCGATGGACCACTACACCGAAGCATGGTTTTACAAGCTTTATACCGTTTCCTAGCGTTTCTAGCCATTCAGTGCATAATCTGGCCTTCTGTGTGGAATTTTCATCTCTGAATCGAATCACGTATCCTGTCTTTGTTGTGCCGACTCCTATGACATGGGCATCTTTAGTTACATCGTTGTTCTAAAGGGCGCTTCGGATAAGGGTGTTTGCTAAGTCTATTAGTAGGTATCTCCTAAAGGTCCCAGTTGTCATGCTATCGGTATTATTGTTGTTTGGATAAGTGCTGATTCGGATGCATGTCGACTCCTTAAGACTCTCACGGCTTGTTGTTCGTGTGAGGATAGTGCTTGGATCTATTACGCTTTAGCCTATAGCGCTTTAACCTGCCGCTATCGATGCCCATGAACGCGTAAAAGGGGGTGATATTGAAAGGTTATTAAATCGTGTTTGTAACGCGAGAATCTCCTCTTTAAGCTCAGCATTCTGGTCCTTCAGGTTTTATTGTTCTGATTTAATCTCTTTTAGTTCATCTCTCACTTCTTCGATGGTGATGCTTTGTTGTAGGATGATTTCTTTTAGGGTGGTGATGAGCTCCGTGATGGTAGAGTCCTCTTCTCTTGGGGTTCCATTATTGATGTTAAAGGAGGTTGCTTGTAATCTCTGCTCTTGCTCTTGGTTTTCTTTAGCTTTTTGGGTGAGGATCTTCTTCCGCTTTCCTCTCTGCGGCGGTGATGCTGGTTCGACTGGGGACCGCGGTCTAGCGAGCACGCGTTCAGGGGTTGAGAACACCATCGGGGCGCCGGGTTCGATAACGGTGGGCCCTAGGGGCCCCTGTAAAGCGGGAAAAGATTAAACAAGTGTAGCCAATGAATTTAAAAGAATGTCCGGTACAAAATTTCTTCTCTTGCAGTCTCCAACTTCGAGAGTTCTGTGCAGGACCGTGATCGCGCAAGTACAGTCGCTAGCGAAACCGGCTTCCCCTCAAATACAGTTCCAACAAAAGTTACCCCGCTCTGCGAACAGGGATCGAGGCGCCCTACCTTACACATTTGGTAAAGCGTCGATCTGCAGAACACGTGTTCAAACTAACAATACCGAGCTTTTGAATACCTTTAGCAGCAATACTCCCATCGTGCACCAAGTTGCGTTTCAAGTACCAAAATATGCACAACTGTAGGGCACTAAGTAAAGTCGCGATGCTATATCTTGACTCCAGATTCTTCCCAACTCTCATGCGCAACGATATCTAGAGTTCTTTCGCAATCCCCTACATCCAGAACATCCACTGACCTATACTATATCTGCCCTGTGCAAGCAAGCTTACGGGAGCCGTCTTTCTGAAGTTCTTGTGGATTCCATCGAGTTGCTCGTCCCAGCCAACGAAGTGCTCGATTTCTGACACTTCCAGGATGCTAAAGTGGACGATGAACGGCTCGATAGACTCATTGGTTCGAGCTACCAAAAATTTACCATTACTACTATTGTTCCTGTCTATATATAGCGATATCCCTCGATCTAAGACTACATACCAGTATTTATTCTACCTTCGATATCCCACCGCAGACCGACAACGTCACCTGCACGTGCTGCCATTACCCGTAGATGGCCCGACACTGTCTTATATCCGGGGTCTGATTTCAACCCAAACTTGCCCATTTTGATGTAATCCGTAGGTATAGCGATAGGCTCGGCATCGGCAGCTCCTGGGACCACGGCGGACGTGTAGGGCACAATCTATTCGCTTCGGCAGATGCTGCATACTAATGTATCGCGCAACTAACCAAAATTGAGTGACCAAGCACCGCCGCAGTAGGGTACTGCTCGAAGGCAAACTTGGTGACAAACTCCTCACTAATCGGCCCATACTGTCCGAGCTGTTGTTGGAGCCACCGAGTCTCGCTCAAGAGTTTGGAGCAGCCGGTCATCAGCCGCCACGAACATGGACGCAATATTCACCATAAGTTTGCCAAGGGCTACACCGTTACCGCCTTGGTGAGGTGTGCCCATAAACATGATTCTATGCGTCGACAGTTTGATCGTTCGATGTTCCTTAAGAGCACCTCTTCAGGTAGCATCCCAGTGGATGAGCGCCTGCCGCCGTCAGTCGAGCGTGGGAACAAGGTAGACTAGAAATCTTACGCTCTTGACAATAATGCCGCCCAAGCTGTGCGCCACGAAGGTAATCGACCGTCTGCTCGTGTATTCGCATCGTAGCCCCAGGTGATTAGGCGCGCGTTTGGGAGGTCTTGTGGCAGGAGGTCGCGTAGCCAGTTGATGCCATTGCTTGCCGTCCAGGTTTTGTCACGGTGTCCGTCGTGGCCATGGACAGCAACAATGCTTGAGTCGTGTAAAAACTGTTGGGCGGGGGTGTGAAATTCCTGAGACACAGACGTACTCGACGATCGAGTTGATGCCCTTGGCGGCCACTTGCAGGCCTTGGGGGACCTCGGTGGCAGTCTCGGCCAACGGTGAGAATTGAGCGGATTTTGTAGGAGTCTCGGGCAGTCAGTACATATTGCAAGGAGAGAGTGGCCTTGGATATGCACACTACTGTACCTTCGCTTTGCTGTTCGATCGGAGCTGGCCGAGGAGCTGTCGCATTGTGCTATGAACGGATTAGGTTTGATGTCGTAGGGGTCTAGCGGCATTATGAAAGAGGGATGCCCCAAGGCTGTTGAGGACGCCGGCAGCAGCATTCTGGTGATAAAGTGTTGTTCGATTTTGATGTACTGACTCCCGTCGGCTGTGATGATGGTAGGGTCAAATCCAAGCTGCTCCTTATCTAGAGAAACCCAAGCATTGCGGACACGAACTGCAGCTCCTCTTGGTTGATATCGAGCCGTGCGGATGTGTTCCCCCCCCAGTCGGTCGAATTCCCATAGTCGCATGAGGGACCCACAGAGCGTAAAGCCGAGGACAAAGTGGCGACTGTCTTGGGCGGCGAGCACCTCTCTCGCATATCGGCCCAGGTCAAGGCATGCTTTGGAGGCTACGTCGGCCGATGGATTGCTCTTGAGCTCTCCTGGCACGGGAATCTGCGACCAGTCGCATTTGGAGTCTACGTCGGCGCTCGGGTCGGCGGTGAGAATCGGCCACATGTATCAACCGATTCCAATGCCATGGACTAGGGCCAATATGCTCACGAGCCGCTTGAGATTGACCAATCCTTGATCATAGACTCCAATTCAGAGATGACCTGGTTGTTGATGGCAGTTTGAAGTTCCTCTTTGTTTAGATCATGGCCAAACCCAAAGTCATTGTACAAACATTTCTGCACGATGTCCCGGTATTTAGGTCCTAGTCCCGGCAAAAGACGGCCACTAGCCACGAACCGAGCAGTTTTAATATAGTGAGGATCGTGTTGCTGCCGGAGCTTCATTTGATGAAGAATATGTAATGGTCTCCAGCATCCAATCTGGAGGAGAGCTTTTCCGAGGTTGAAGATCGCGAGGTTTCGGATACCATGGTTGAGTTCAGCCTGTTCCGGCGTGAGTGCAACTGGCGTTTGCATTGCCTCGACCCCTTCCATTGCGGTGTCACATGGTTCTATAGATGCAGAGTCTGGCATCTGAGACGTGAGGTGTAGTTTGCGGAGAGTGTCTTCGGAGAGTTGACTTCGATCACCGAACAAAGCAAGATCCGCTAAGCTCCAGCATTCCTTCAGCCATGCAGTGGAATGAAACTGAAGGACAGTCCTAGTCAACTTGATAGCGAGTGTGAGTTGGTCCACAGGGTCAAGCTCTTCCTTATCAAACATGTTGAGAGCTTCTTCAATTGAGACCAGATCTCCAGTGGTAATAGTTCTTTGAATGCTTGGCCGCTTAGGAACACTCTCGGAATAGAGCATGTGCTTGAACAGGTCTGGGCCCTGAGAATTCTCTAGGTACCCAAGACACTGGCTCTGTACAGCCTGAGCGGAGCAACATTGTTTGAGGTGAGAGCAGATATTCGTCTTGCATAAGTTGACAATGACTGTTGGTAATGTCGAGAGAGCCGTGTAAGAAGATGATGTCGTTTGTATAGATATACTGGGCGTGATGGTCATTACAAGGGGGGTGGTTTGCAACGCAGTTGCGGTTCCGCCACTGTTATCCGCCATGTGTACCCGATGTGGCCTTGTTATCTGAGACGTTTCTACATCATCCGCCCATCGCACTTTTCGCTTGCCACAAATGTTGTCGGACGGGCTAGTGTCAATCGTTGTGGACTGCACGCAAAGCCAGATTGGTGGCTCTTCGATGGCGGATCTGCAGGAGCATTTTGTTAGCGAGGGAGCAAAGCCTGTGGAATCTCATTTAACAAACAACAGTCAATAGCACGAGTCCCTTTCAGAAACTAGTACATACCTAGTGGCATTCTGAGCTACCCTTCGCTGGTATGAGACGGCCATCTTCAGCTGGACTCCGGAGCCTACTTCGGCATCCACGCATAGCTTTGCATAATGTCCAAAGTGTGCCGCATCCTGGCATTTCCAGGCGTCCGTCAGGGCCTCGTGAAGCTTCTGTGAAGTCTTTTGTATTAAATTGTACCGCGTGTGAGGGCATTTCCGGGGGTAACTAAGGGTTGAGGACGTTTGTGGCAGCTGCTGCAGCTCATTGATTTGACAGCGGAGCTCCTTGAGATCATAGTTGCGCTCTTTTAGATCCGCGAGGTTCTTCTCAAAGCGTGACTTCTCGAAGGACATGGCTGCGGCTTTCCGAACCCGGAGGAAGGTTTTGCGAAGAGATTCGCCCTAGTGATGTAGAAGGTTAAATTTAGGTTTGGGATGGAACGATAACTGCGGTGCGCTAACCTTGACCCTCTCTGACGTCACCACATCGAAATCTTTCAGCCCTTCCTCGAACTCGTCGAGAACAGCCTTTGTATCCTCGATAATGGTTTTGCAATGATCAAAATTGCTATCGAGAGCCTCATTCATCTGATCATTGAGTCTTTTGTCCCGCCAGGTAGAGGTTCCCGAAGAGGACTCCGCAAGCATTTCGTTTATTCTCTCGTCTTCAGCAACTAACCGTAGCAGAAGTCGACAATTATGGGAAAAGATACACTTTTGCGATATTAGGCGGTTTTGAATGGATGTAAGCTCCTCAGAACAGTGATGGAAGATCCGAATCTTGTCGTAGGTCGAACGGTAGGCTTTGAGAGCTTCGAAGATGACAGGAAGGACGCCGAACACAAGGCCCGCAGTTTCTACACCGCTCATATCGACGGCTATCGAGAACACAACCCTTCGAATGAAGCCGTTGAGCAGAGGCAAGCTGCTGGACTGACGCGCAGAGCTGGGCCGCAGGGTTGTTGCGCCTGTCAGAGGCACGTCCGTGCACCTCCGCTTAGTCATAGCGTAGTTCACTGCTGGCGGGTTACCTCAGAGATTCTAGATTATTTATCTCGCGATGTTAAAAATATATAAAAAAATATAATATAGTGTTGTTATAATATAGAAGTAATGTCCCTAAGATTTTTGAATAATATAGTCCAAGTTTGGTTTATCTTTTAGTCCTTAAAATCAAAACTTTTTTCAATTAACGGCCTTCTAAATTCGAAAAAAAGAAAATTGAAGTCTTAAGTTGCCTAGTAATTTGCTAGGCGATTCTTATTATCAAATTTTTTTTTAGGAATAATGTTATAGTGATAAAGAAGTAATGTAATATAGGTCTACTAAGTAATTTTAAAAATTTAAAAAACTCTAATATCTTAATTAATTTACATTAATTTTTAGCCTTTTTAATTAAAGATTCTTGAGATAAATGTAGACAATTTTCGCTATTATTAACTAGAATCTAATAAATAGTTATTATGATATTAAGCTGTGAAGTTGGGAATAATATATAAAATATATTACTAAATTTATTTTAAATCTTAGCTTAGTGCTCAGGCCTCCTGCAGAGTTATTCTAAAAATTTAAAAAAAATTTATAGCAAAAATATCACGAAACTTACTAACTTTAAGATATTATAACTATAATATAATAATATATTTTTATACTATTTAACGTGTTAAAATATTTCTATATATCTAAAAAATACGCTTCTAATAGCTGTAAAAAATTAAAGTAGATTTAACTAAGCTATTATATAAAATAGTTAATTAATAATTATACTAGTTACTTTATTATCTTTACTTTACTATCTCTATTTATTTACTATATTAGTAGCTTAAAGCTTAAGAAAAGTAACTAAAAAGTGTCTCTATTTCACACGTATTTTAAGCTAATAGCTATTAGATTATATAGTAAACGTTAGTATAGATAGTTATATAATATAATATTAATATACTAAGTATTTAGTAAAAGAATAAAGGATATACTAGAAATAATGCTTGATTAACACGTAGATAAAAGATATAAAATTATAATTTTAACACATAATATCCTTACTACGCTAATATAAAATATTAATAATATTAGAATAAAAAGATTTATAATAAAAATATCTAGGACTTAGGAGGCTCCGATTTTTAATTTACATTATATAGTATTAATAAATCATATTTAAGTATTTTTAGAGCTTTTAAGTGAACGTGAATTTGGACTATATTAATGGATTTTCTTTAGCACACTAAACAACACTATACTATAATTTTATTTATATTTTAAAATTCGCGACATTAATATCTAGGTCTTGTGAAGCCCCGATTTTTAATTTATAGTTTGTAGTATTGAGAAATTCAATCTAAAGTTGGCCTTAGCGCGATTTTTGACACTTTTTTGTATGAGGAATTAACGTAAAGCTTAACAAATTTTCCGCTCAGTGCTCAGGCCTTCGGCGAAGGAGCTTAAGTAAGCTGCGCACGTGATTGAAGGCCTGAGCTTCTCAGTTAACTTGGCGCGCTATTTAGTCGCAACTCGGTTCGGTTTGTAGCAAGGAAGAAAGCTTTTCTTCGATCGTTGATCCCTCCAACAGCCTATCCTCATCTTCTCGGGCATTCAAGCATCACTCCTAGCCGTCAACTATTGCATCGTCGAATTTCTGATCGAAGGCTAACTCGAGGTTTTGCGATCCCTATACGAGAATGGCTGCCGCCATCCCGTAGTTGACGACGCTGAGTTGCGAACCTTGTGATCCGACGTCAGCGGCCTATTGTCATCTACTAATGATTACAGGCGATCGAAATCGGGAGATCCACTGGATAGCGATATGATGAGCCTCATCTTGAAGGATGCGCTCGTTGATAATCCGTTAGATCGGATCAGGCAATGGCAGGACTCACACGTCAACCTTGTCCAGCCTGATGATCCCGGTATTGTCGGACGATTGTTTGCAGCTTGTGCGAACATCTTCAGAACTATACTGGCGAGATCTAACAAGTCCGATGGGCTATCAAAGCAGCAAGTGAAACGGCTCAGGCGCAGCTACGGGTTGCTTCAACAGTGGGGCGACTACTATAAGGCTATAGGAGGCGATCTTGATCGCCGCTTGCAGAAATCCAGAGAGCTAC
The DNA here is from genome assembly GCA_010093925.1 of Zopfia rhizophila CBS 207.26. Taxonomy (NCBI): domain Eukaryota; kingdom Fungi; phylum Ascomycota; class Dothideomycetes; family Zopfiaceae; genus Zopfia; species Zopfia rhizophila. The sequence continues at coordinate 137,822 of ML994704.1, forward strand.
AGAGAGCCACTATTGGGCTCCTAAATGGGATTGGAGAAAGTCTTTCTCTGAGTATGCTATGGAAGCTGATGTTCTGACGCAAGAACGAACCCGTTGACTTTCAATAGGACTTGTCCGTTTGGTGTTCGATTCGGCAGACGCACGAGATCGAATCATCCAGGAAACTCGAATCCGAGATGTCCTTGAGGAGTCAAGATACATTATATCAGACACTAACGATTGCTCTGATGACCCTGGAAGTGATAGTGATGATTCATCCAAGTCATCGTTAAGCTTCTGCGTCGAAAATGTCTCCAAAACTCTAGCTGATTACACGGAAGAACTCCTCCAACTTGGCGATCTCTTCTCCTCACCAGTCGCTGATCACGACGATGACTTACCCAGCTCTCCAGGCATCGTAGTCATGAGTCAAGAAGCTCATCGTTTCTACGCCAATCTCATAAGCGCGAGGTTTCCGGACGCAGCTGCAACTTTGGTTGATCGACTTGGCAAGGTCAACTGGGAACGGAAACAGCGCTTGCAGCATGAAACCGAGGCCAGAGAGACTCCCGATGATGAAGTTACCTCAAAGTTCCATGACTCCGGCATTGGCAGCTCTATTCCTACGCAGACTTCAAACGCTGCTACTGTCATATCCTTTTTCTCCAGCTTAGCAGACGGAACCCAAGCGCGGATACCTCGCTTGTCCGAAGAAGCAAAGGCCGGCGCACCATTTACATGTGATGCATGCGGCAAGACAATCACAGTCCAAAGCGATTATCAATGGAAGTAAGTTCAGGTCCTTTCTACTAACATTCTACTACTTACAGTTACAGGGAGCACATCTACCAAGATCTCCGGCCTTACATCTGCTTTTTTGAGAACTGCTCATTCAATACCACGGAGTTTAGAGACAGAAAAGTCTGGATGGACCACCTTCGTCTTGAGCATCGGCTTGGACCTAGACAGAAAGATTACAAGTGCCCTCTTTGCTTAGAGGACATCTCAACGGGCCGAAACCCTTCCCACCACATCGCGAAGCATTTGGAAGAGATTTCGCTTGCGGCACTTCCACAAAATGTCGACTCTACAGAGATGAATGACGCCAATCAAGGTTCACAGAGGACAGGAATATCCAAAGCAACTTTCAGTGATCCCAAAACAATGACGGTCAATAGCTTGGGCAACCTCTACGAGGATCAGGGTGAGCTGGACGAGGCCGAGAAGATGTACGAGCGAGCATTAGATGGAAAGGAGAAAGCACTCGTCACCGAGCCTGGGCAACTTCCGTTTACGCAGCACCAATCGTCCACACTCTTGCCCCATGCCGACATGTCGCAGATGCATCTTCCATCCGCTGCCAGAGAGCCTGAAATGGGAGAACCCGGATTCAGCTATACTAACTTCTCAATCGGTCATAGCTATGCCCAATATGCTTCGACCAGCACCCCTCGCTTTACCCCTTCAACCGACATGAATATTGACCCAAGCTTCGGTACTTTCGTCATGTCGCCAGCGAGTACTGTGAACGTTCCGCAGCACCCGACTTTCGACCAAGGTGATTTTTCGGAATGCAAACCTACTAGAGCCGGGTAAGTTAAACACCTTTCACCGACACGAAGAACTTTACTAACGAATACGTGAAGAGCCGAGAAGGAGGAAACACCCTCAGCGTCATTGGCAGCCCAGTCCACCAATGAAGACGATGAGCCGCCGTCCCCATCAGAAGCCGAAGCAGCCCGGACAATGGAAGATGAGCAAGGCAAGGTTGCCCGCAGTCATCATCTCTACCAGGCCCAGCCAGACGAGAATGGAGAATACCACTGCCACAGCGAGGGTAAGCAAGGATGCAACCACAAGCCAACAAAGCTGAAATGCAATTACGAGTAAGTTTTCACATTTCACCGTCATAATTAGGACGCTGACCGTCGTGTAGCAAATATGTGGACTCGCACTTGAGGCCCTTCCGGTGCAGGAACTGTGCATGCGTCGGAGTCCAATTTTCCTCTACTGCTTGTCTGCTTCGCCATGAGAGGGAGGCCCACGGAATGCATGGACATGGTTCTAAGCCCCATTTGTGCAAGTTCGCAGATTGCGAGTGATCTGTCCAAGGCAATGGCTTCCCTCGACGTTACAACCTCTTTGACCACATGAAGCGCGTCCATGACCGGGCTGGACCTACTGAACAATCATCACCTGTCCAACTGGGTCAACCTAGAGCCAAGCGACAGAGCAAATAGTCAGCGCGGGGTGCGCGCCGCGGGATTTGGCAAATAATGAATATTGCGTATTCTAGTACTTAAATGTAACTTAGTGCACGATGGGGGTACTACACCTTTGTACCATAAGTTGAAGTACAAAAGCTTAGTATTACTAGTTTGAATACGTGTTCTGTATATCGACGCTTTACCGAATGTGTAAAGTGGGGCGGCTAGATCCCTGTTCGCAGTGGGGCAAACTTTTCTTGGAACTACATTCAAGGGGAAGCCGGTTGTCCTCGATTATTTTAGCTCCATTTACTTGAACCATTCACTTTAATTTAAGGGTTTAATCTTCTTTAATTTCTGATATCAGTTCGAAATTGCTACTTCTAAGCGACCTAAAATTCCCAAAGACTTTCAATGACAGTTCTGAGCCTGTTAAAATCGACCTTTTCCAGACTCTCTTTGCGAAATACTCACGGCTAGGCCTTACAAAGTGTACCGACAGGTCCGTTGCAATTTCTGGACTGGAAAAGCGGCTCGCAGACACCTTTCGAACACAGGGCATGCACGGCGTCTTTAAAGGGTATCTCCACAGAAGCATCCTATGGGAGCGGTCCGAGGATACCAGGATGAAGCAGATACTGTATGCAACAGATCGGAGGATACCATACGAAGGAACGATCACATATGAACCCATACCGTTTGGTAGCGTTGAATGGCATAAAGCTGTCCAACTTAGGGGCGACGTCTTAGAGGCTCGGGTGAGAAAGTTCCGGAGTTTCCAGCTAGAACACAAGGATGGGAAATGTGTTATAGGGGATAAAACAGTCAGTTCTGAAAAATGGTGGCTGAAATACGACGGGGAGGATAGCGCGGATCTGCAGACGCTTCGGGTCGCTGTTATTAGAAGGGAGAATGATCAATCGGGCAACGGACGAAGATACTATATACTGGTTGTTACGCCGCGATGCTTAAAAGAATGCCGAACATTCAAGAGGGTTGCAGTTAGCTGTATTCCGGAGAGGTTCATATCGTTTGAGAGCCAAGAGGTTTGTGGTAAGATATTGTAAGATGTTGCGGCGGTTTAATCCTGGTACAAAGCGCAGCGTGGACGAGATGGGTTCGTAAGTAGAGCCGGCAATGGTCTAGTTAATCCATTTCCCTCCCTAAAGCAGCAGCGCCGAAGGTCGTGCGAATGCGGAGCAGCCTTGCTCCGTAAGCATGCTTACAAGCAATACCGAACCGTAACGAAAGTGACTTCGCAGTTCATGGAGGTCTTATTTGGCAGCATGAAGTTCTCATAAATATTGTCTTCAAAGGAATGATTGCATTCGATTAATTGAACTACCTGAAGCTGTAGAGACTGTGTTCATATGTGCATGTTCCCAATTACGTAACCCCTTGATGATTCGTTCTGGTGCATCCACATCCAGGCATCCACGTGTTTCTGACGTGGCGAGATTGCCGTGCCAACAGCAGTGAATATCGCCACCACAAGCAGGGAGGGTGGCCGACCCGCTCCGGCCATACCCTTGTCGAGATATACTGAATTTGATGGAACTGTGGGAGAAAATGGCAGATGGTTGATAGAAGACTGAGCCACATGTGGCAGAACTTTGGAGAACGCCACTTGATTTGTACACTTGCCACCGGTACAGTTCGATATGTACCGTTGTTTGACGCTTAACTTAGTTCGGTAAGGCAACTGCCAAGAAGTCTGCTGATAGCACGGGGTAAAATCTCAGCAGCGTGCTTAGAGGAGAAGTCAGTTTCACTAGCGACTATACATAGAAGTGGTAACGTCCATCAGCATACCGAGTAGAGAGCCCAGGATGCCCCCGCTAAACCTAAACAGGCTACTTACATCATCCCTCTGCGCCCGAAAATTCGCTCCGCAGCACATATATGGTTTCCAGCCAGCGACGACTCTCACCTCCACGCGGTGCTAGCCGGGAACCTGTAAATACCTTTTATCCGGGGGCATTTACAGAGCTAAGAAGAGTCACCACCAGCCAGCACTTGTCCGCTGGCTAGGGCTACGGTTGCATGGAGGGGCTCGTGAGCCCTGCCACCAACAAGCGACAAAAGAACACTTTAAAAACCACCCAACACACGACCGCGAAATCGAGCCTACAAGCGATGGACATATAGGTCGTGGGATAGGACACCCTTAGGGTACTTTTGGGCTGCTCTATTAGAAGGGAGACGACACGCGCTGGACAAGAAGCGACAAGAAGCGACAAGAAATATGGACAATCATAGCGAGAACGAACGACGAGGCGCGGCGCTCTTGAACCCACACAGAGAACGACAAGGCACCTTAGTTAGTAGAAGGGATGACACTATATCGCTTGGCTGTTCTGGTTACAGGGAGGATACAAGTGTGCGAACTCCTGCGAGACACGGTCGGCTTTACAAGAGAGATTTTACAAGGCAGCGCGAAACAGATCTGACAATCTGCAGGGCGCAGCATATAATGGAAGCAACGGAAGACTAGGTGGGCGGACCGCAGTTACGACACTTTCTATATGGCTCGAGAGGACGGACGCGCGTGTCGGTCTACTGAGAGAATAGAATCTTGAAGATGGCCATCGTGGATGGAATCTTTAGGTTGGCTATGGAAGTAGGCTTAAGGAGCAAACTGGTATTGACTTGCGAACCGGCTGTGCCCCGCAAGGAGCGGATAAGGATCGAAGGGGATGCAAGGTAGAGGGTCTATGTAGGTAGACGTGTGCCACCTCTACGTAGTATTTTCTCTGAGAATACGAATCAATACTTGATGGGAAACACACCGGACACAAATGTTAGATCAGACAGAAACAAGACGGAGCAATCTCTCCTTCTACTTGGGAGGGAAGGCTCCATCTGACCCAGAAAGATGGGCACCAGACATGAACGCAGTCAGAGCAACCGTCAAGTACGCCATGGCTACAGGGCGTCTCGACCCAAGAACTGAACAAGGAAATTGACCGCACCCTAAAAGGGGATTACATACGGCGGACCTGAACCTGCCTGCCAGCCATGAGAGAGTGTGCTGCTCGCTCTCTTGAACGATGGCAGACAACCGCACCTCATCGTCAGGATGTCACAGTCATATTGTTCTCCTCGCATTGTAGCCCCAGGTGATTATCCGCGCGTTCGGGGAGGTCTTGGGAGAGGTCGCGGTCGCGGTGTCTGTTGAGGCCATAGACGGCGACGATACTCGAGTCGCGTTAGCTGCCGAGCGAAGGTATGAAGTATGGCGGAAGCAGACGTACTCGACTATCGGGTCGATGCCCTCAGCTACTACTTGCAGACCTTGGGGAACTTCGGCGGCATACTGCGATAAAAACCTCTGTGTTGCGAATAAGGAGTCGTTATCCCTGGGACCGTACGTTTAAGGATACGGTTAGCTTTGACGAGCTGCAGGAATTAGCAAGGCAAAGCATGGAAGTGCCAGAGGAGAGCGAGAGTGAAAACAAAAATTGGCTCGAGAAGCTAAAAAGAGCAGACCCTAAGCCTAACTACCTGGCAAATTCCATGAATCACACAACTAGTTACAACGTCGGCCTAGAAGGATCGAAGAGGGTTAACCCGCCTGAGCTCTTAGATGAGCGGAGGGATGAAAAGCCAGAAAATGGAAAAGTAAAAAAGGATTCTTCACTTTTTGATGACACTTTCTTTCAGCCATTGAAGCGAAAGCTCCTCTCAGAGAATTCCCAACAGGCTGTCAAGCGAGTCAAGGTATCGCCCATCAACTCCATAGATGATGAGGCTACGCAGTCACCCCTTATTGCTTCCGCATGTACTATCTCTTCTCCTCTCCATGAGGACTCATCAGTCACACTGTCTGCCAACTCTTTAGTAACTAAACCCGGATTAGAAACGCTCGCGAAGAATAGCGACTAACAGCTAGAGTGTAGGGCAGCGTTATCTGCTCTACAGGAGGTAACTAGTGAGCTGGAGCACTAAATGGTCAGTTCTAACGATATACTACGCACGGGTAGCTAATGCGCAAACTAGCATGATAAATGTTCTCATTGTTCCTGTAAGAAATATGTGGCTAATGAGGTTCACTTTTGCACTATAATATTCTATAAGAAACTTCCAGAACTTCAATGCACGTGCGACCACTAAATCTATGATTATAGTATAAAATAGGTATCAGGGTAAGTATAGCTTTTTAGAGAAGGGAAGGAGATAGGTAAGAGGTGGTCTCTATTAAATAATTTCTACTCTACAGTTTCTATATACAGCACTGTGCGTATAACCGCTTATGAAATTTATATTATATATAGCTTATTTAATTTCTTCTAGTATAGGCTTTTTATAATCTAGCTTAATCTCTCTACTTATATTTATAACTAAGTAATCCTTAATTGTTTTCATTCCACAATTTTTTTCATTCCGTTATTATTAGGAGATTGTGAATTCTTTTTTATTAATATTAATAGATTATATTTCACTCATTCCAGTTCATCTCGCTCGTTATTTAAGTAGAATAGTTATTCTTAGTTTTTAATTTATTAAGTTTCTTTTTAATTATGTGTGTACAGCTTACAGTTACTTACTTATAATATTAAATAATTATTCTAATTCTATAGTTAAAATAAAGTTATATAGTATAATTATAGATACTAGTTTCTATTCTTTCTGATCTATTTACTTTCTTTAGATCTTTATTAGTATATACATAAAATAAAATAAGTTCTCTATATTTTCTTAAAATAGTTAATATTTAATTTATATACGCTGTTTTATGTTTTATTATAGACTATAATAGTAAAGAAAGTGTAAATAAAAAGACATTACTATAAAAAGTATAATATAAAAAATATATATAAATAATACTAATAAGCTAAAGTGAATTAGTAGAGACAGAATCTATAAATAAAATTACTCTATAGTAAGTTTAAGTTCTATAGGGAATAATACCTAAAATAGGTCAGATAACCTACTATAGTAAAACATAAAAAAAATAAATATAAATAATAAAGATAATACTAAGTATAAGCTTATCTTCTCTTATTTTCTTTAGTAGTATTTAATATACTTCTAATTAATATATAATATACGCATAAGGGATTTACTATAAATATAAAGTATTAAATAACTTATAGTTACTTTTAATTCTTTATAGTTACTCTAAAATTAAGATTTATATTTTAAGTAAAATAGTTTAATACTATCTTATTAAATCTTAACTTATTATATTGCTTTTTTTTATTTCTATTAAGTTAATTAACTTCTACTAAGTCTAATAAGCTATCCAATCCGGAAGTAAGAGAACTAATTAATAGTTATAATAATTAGTTAAATAGCTTATTACTAGTATAATTTATATTAATAAGTTAGTAACTTATAATATTATAATTACTACCTTAAGAGAGTAAGAAAAGCTGTTAGATAGATTCTAATAACTAATTATTAAGAATTTATAATAACTTATTACAAAAACAAATAAGAACTTTACTTATTAAAAGAAAATAATAGTAAGAAAGAAGTTATAGTAGGATCTTTACCTATAACTAGAAATATATTTAAAGATACTAAAAGTATATAATAAGTTATCTAAGAATAAAAAACAGCTATTATAAAGTTACGTAATACCTTAATAAACCTATAATAATAAGTTAGAATAAATTAAAAAGAAAAGATTATAAAAATATAGCCTTTTAAAAAATTTAATAGTAACAGAGATAAACTTAAGATCTTTATAGTAATTATAAATCTCTATTATTATTTTAACTAAAAATTATTTCTAATTAATTAGGATTAGATTCTAGTAGCTGGTATAAACATAATAAGTAAAGCTATATAATAGTTTAAATTATTAATAAGAAATTATTTAGCTAATAAAAACCCTAACCTAGGAATAGCAGGATTAGTTAATTATAATAATAATATATAAAAAGCCTTTAAGTACTATAAATATTTTAAACAGAAAATAATTATTATCTTTAGAAAAATTAATAAAGAAACTAAAGTAATTTAAAAGCTTTAATAGCTTAAGTAATAAATATTAATAGCTAACTATATAATAGAGTTTAAATAAATCTAATTATAACTTAATTAGATAAACTAACTATTAGTTATAATATACTATAAAAGATTAAAAAATAGAATTAAGGATAAGATTTCTAGAGGAAAACAGCTAAGTATCTTACTAAAAATTATTAAATAAATAATAACTATTAATAATTACTAGTACTAATAAAAGTAAGAAAAAAAAGTATATAAAAAATTAGTAATCTATGTACCTAAAAGAAATAAAAAAAACAACTAAACCTATAATAAAATAAATATCGATATAAAATAGATATTTGTTGGAAAAGGATAAGGAAAGTAAATTAAGAAATAAATAAAACGCTATACACGTAAAGCCTATTTAGAATATAAAAAATAAAAATACTTTATTAAAGATTATAAATAGAAATAATTAAATGTTAAGAAAGCTTATGTTTAGACTAAAGCACTTAAAGAAATTAAAATTACTATAGTCCAAGTAAAACAAGCAAGAGATACTATAATAGAAAAAATAATTATAAAAAAAATCTAGAGAAAATAATGCTAGATATATAGAAGCTATACATATCTTAAATAAGAATATAAAGTTTTATACTAGTAAATTAAGAATTATCTAGTAAGATAACCTAGTAATATAATTACTATAATATAAGAAATAATAATTTAATAATATAACACAGAAACTAAAAGAGAAATATAAAGATTCTATAAGATTATAAAATAAGAAGGTAGACCATTTTATAAAAAAAACTAGAAGTTTAAATAAAGAAAAGATTAAGAGATAATAGAAAATAAAAAGCTAATATCTATAATAATTATATAGCATATGTATTAGGGATACTGTTAGATATATAAATTAAAGTACTATATAAAAAAACACTATATTACTAAACACTAAAAGATTATTCTAAAAGATGGAATATATAGATACTAATAAGTATTATAGTTAGTAGGAAATAAATAGTATAAAGAACTAAACAGACAAGGACTAGCTATATAGATACATAAAATCTATAAATAAATATCTATATTAGTTATAACTAATATAATATACTATCACCCCGTTAGATATCTGGAACTAGAATGGGATTAAAAGAAAAAGGAAAAAGAAACCCCTTTACTAATACTATAAATACAGAATAATAATACCGTAAATAGAATAATAAAAAAGAAGTACTAAATATATATAGTTTCTAACTATATAGGAGAGAACTATAGATAAAATAAACACGCCGTATATATTAAGGGACTAAAAATAAGAAAAGTATTATAATAACTAGCAAACAAAAAAGAACTTAATCTATAATAAGAATTAGTTTATATAGACTTAGAAGATAAACTATAGAACCCAAATTCAGATTAATATAAATAACTATTATAGGATAAGTGCTAGATAGGATGCTAATAATACTAAACTAAATACTATTAAAAAAAATAGTTAGTTATAGACTCACATAAAAAACTCACATATCAAGAATGTTTCTTAGGATAGAAATATTAGGATTATAGAGAATAAACTAGAAATATATATAAGATACTTAATAGAGAAGCATGCTAACTCTAGAGATATCTAATCTATAAACCTAAAAAAAACACTAAAGAAATAACTACTACTTAGGAGTTAGCTATAGATAAAAAATTAGAAAACCAATAGACTATAACTAAGCTACTAGAAAACTAAGAACCAAAGATTAGAAATAATATATTAATTATATATATATAACTAAACTAGAGGAAATATAAAAATAAGCTATATATAAACACATATATTAATAGTAATTAGATACTAATACTTATAAATAGTAGAGCTAGTAAAACACTTATATTAAATAAATAAATATAAAGATACTAGATACTAACTAAAGTTTTAAATAAACTTATATAAGTAAAATACGTAGATAATAGTCTAGCAGCATTTAAAAAAAATCTAATTAATTTTAAAATAAGAAATATAACTATTAGAGCAGCAGGTTACATAAATAATTATTATATTAAAATTATAAATTTAAGTAGTAAGAATTTTATCTTAGGATAGAATTAGCTAGCATAATAAAACTCAATTATTAATTAAAAGAAAAAAACTATAGGAATTAGGAATAACTACTATAGATAATAATAAATAAGAGCTATAATATAGATAAAGAAAGTAATACTTTATAACATTACGTTTATTATGCTAAACAAATACCAGAAGGAATTTAAAGAATAGTTCTTTAAAAAAGCTAAAAACTAGTTACTAGAATACTAAAACTAGAACTATAAAATCACGCTTAAAGAAGGAATGAATTTAAAGCTAAGACTATTATATCAAGTACCCATACACCAACAAAAAGAATTACGGAGATTCTTATAGGAAAATTAATAAAAGGGATATATATAAACTAGCTAAAGTAAGATAGCATTACTAATACTCTTTATACTAAAAAAGAATAGAAAACTAAGGTTATGTATTAATTATAGATACCTTAATAAAGCTATAGTAAAGAATTATTACCTAATACTACTAATTTTAGAACTTATAGATAAACTCAGAAGAGCTAAATGGTTTAGCTTTTTTAATATTAAGAATAAATATTACTAAATATAAATAGCTAAAGAACACGAATGGATAATAGTATTTAAAATAAGATATAGATTATTTAAATATCTAGTTATACTAATAAGACTCACCAACGCACCAGTAACATTCTAGATAATTATTAACTATATACTAAGAAAATATCTAGACGTATTTATAATAGCATATCTTAATAATATATTTATATACATAAATAGAATGCTAAAAGAACATATTAAGTATATTAAGAGAGTATTATAAAAGCTTAAAAAACACAAACTATATATTTAAACAGAAAAATATATGTTCTATAGGATAGAAGTTAAGTTCTTAAAATACTTAGTATCTTAAAACAGGATAGCAGTTAACCTAGATAAAATAAAAAATATTCTATCTTAGCTTATACTAATAAATACAAAAGAAGTTTATTCTTTTCTTAGATTTATAGGTTTTTGCTGATAATTTATTAAGAACTATTTAAAAATTATAGCACTTTTAATGGAATTACTTAAAAAAAATTAATAATTTAAGTAGAAACAACGCGAAGAGGACGCTTTTATAATATTAAAAAAAATATTCTAATAACTACTAATATTAAAGATATTTAATTTATAATTTTAAATAGAGATATATATAAACGCATTAGATAGAGCTACTAAAGCCATTCTATTATAAATATAAAATAATAAATAAAAACATCTAGTAGATTTTCTATCTTATAAACTTATAACTACTAAATTAAACTATGATATTTATAATAAAAAACTATTAGTAATAGTTTAAGCATTTAAGAAATAAAGATATTACTTAGAGGGAATTAAGTATTAAATTATTATATATTTAGACTACAAGAATCTAACGGCATTCACAATAATAAAGAAGTTAAATTAATAATAAGTTAGATAATAAAAACTAGTTTCTATATTTAATTTTTAAATACTTTATAAAGTAGAAAAAGAAAATATAGTGGCTAACGCACTTAGTTAATAAGCAGACTATATAAGAGATATACTAGAAATTTATAATATAATATTTAAATAAAAACCAGACGGATCCCTAAGAAGCTTATAAATAGATATTAAGATAATAGTTATTATTAAAAACACCTAGAAAAAATAAATAAAGGACTTTAATAATAGGCAACTATATTAGAATCTGGACTAAGAAATAATTTATATATTAAATATATTATAAACTAAGTTTATTAAAAACTAACACTCAGCTAAAATGCACGGACATTAAGGAATTAAAAAAACTATAAAACGAATTAACAGACATTTCTGGATTTCTAGGATATAGAAAAAGGTTAGAGTTATTCTTTCAGAATGTATTAAATATAAAAAGAATAAGATATTAAGATATAAAGAGTATAAGCTTATATAACTAATTCCTTTACTAAACTAACTATAGGACTTAGTTATAATAGACTTTATTATAAGAATACCAATAACAACCACCTTTTAAGGCTAATGGTATGATATGATATTGGTTATTATAAATTAACTTATAAAATATACATACTTTAAACTAACACATACGGAGGTTAAAGTAGATAAATTAGTAACTATACTTATTAGACTACTAATAGCATGATATGGACTATTATAAGAATTTATTACAGATAGAGATAAATTATTTACATTAATATTTTAGAAAACGTTTATAGAGAAGCTAGGGGCTAAATACTGCCTCTTAATAGCATTTTATCTATAAATAGATAGGCAGATAGAATAGATAAACTAAATATTAAAATAATACCTATAAATATACGTTAATAAATAGTAAGATAACTAGATTAACTTATTACTAATAGCTAAGTTTATATACAACTCTGTAAAATCATTAATAACTAGAAAATTACTATTCTTTATAAATTATAGTTATAAGCCTACGGCTTATTGAGAACTATAAAAACTAAATAAAATATTAAAATTAGTAAAAATAAAGGTTAAGAAGTTATAATAACTTTACTAAGAAATAGTAAAAAAGATTATCTAAAAAGGAGGCCTTAGCAAGCAGTAAAAGGATAAATTTAAAATTAAGAGACTAACTTTTAAGAAAAGAGATAAAATTTTCCTATTATAAAAAAATTTAAAAACTAAATAACTATTAAAAAAATTGGATCACATTAAATTAGGACTATTCAAGGTTAAATAATAAATAGAATCTATAAATTATAAACTATAACTATTTAAGGATATAAGAATCTACTTAGTTTTTTATATTTTACTACTAGAATCAGCACTATAAAATACCAAACTATAAATAAGACTTAGACTTAAGAAAAATACTACTAAGTATAAAGTTCAGCAAATTCTAGACTACTAATAGTTTAAGTATTAGTAGAAGTATTTAGTTAAATAAAAAAGCTACAGACCTAAGGACAATACGTAAAAACTAATTAGAAATTTAAAAAATAGTTTAAAGTTAATTAATTAGTATTACTAGAAAGAGTAATAAACACTTGCTTTAAGGCTGTATCTAATAAATATAGAGAATATAGAATATTCTATTTAAACCTAGAAAAGAAAGACGAGCTGACGCCGGATACTATAAATTATAATATATTAAATTAATTTTAATAACTTTACTTTTTTTTTTATTATATAAACTTTATTAATTAAGGTAAGCTCATGCTGGAATATCTCTTTTTTTTAAGAATTTATTTAAACTAGCTTACGATAAAGCCAGCGCTCATAGGCATAGAATTCCTTTTTATAATAATAATAAGCTAATAAATTATCTTAGATCTTCTCTAACTATTACTAAAAACGCTTTTTATTATAATCTAGATGATTTTACTTAAATTATATTATAATAAGATTATACTTTATGTTTTAATTAATACACTTAGAATATTACCTTAAGGAAAGATATACTAAATAATAATAGCTATTATTATAATAATAAGAATAAGAAAATAGTATTTAATAAATATTCTCTTAAACTCTTTTTGCTAGATAGTAAGCTTATATTAAGAATGATTCCACTCAAGTCATCCTTAGGAAATTAAAAGAATAAAAAAGATATAAAAGGTTCTTATAATCTTAGCTTTTATATAAAAAACTAGCTACCTTTATACTATCTATAAAAGGAAGAATAGAATAACCTTTAGGCTAAAGGCTTAAAGAAAGGGGATAATATTATAAACTATAATAGTAAAAAAAGCATAAGCAAGAAGGCATTACTATAAAAGATATAATATAAAGAGATATATAAGTAATACTAATAAGCTAAGATAAATTAATAAAGACAGAACCTACAGATAGAATTACTTTATAGTAAGTTTAAGTTCTATAGGGAATAATACCTAGAATAGGTCATATAACCTACTACAGTAAAGCATAAGGAAAATAAGTATAGATAATAAAGATAATACTAAGTATAGGCTTATCTTTTCTTATCTTTTCTAATAGTATTTAATATACTTCTAATTAGTATATAATATATGTATAGGGGATTTACTATAAGTATAACGCATTAAATAACTTATAGTTACTTTTAATTCTTTATAGTTACTTTAAAATTAAGATTCACACTTTAAGTGAAATAGTTTAATACTATTCTATTAAATCTTAACTTATTATATTACTTCTTTTTATCTCTACTAAGTTAACTAATTTTTACTAAGTTTAACGAGCTATCTGATCCGGAAGTAAGAGAATTAATTAATAGTTATAATAATTAATTAAACAGCTTATTACTAGTATAATTTACGTTAGTAAGTTAGTAACTTATAACATATTTATAAGCTACTAATACTATTTAGTATATACTATTATTAATACTATAAAAATAAGTTATTTTATTTAAAGCTAAAATTAATAAGATAAAGATTATACTAAGCGCTTTTAAAAGGGTATATAGAGTTTAATAATATATAAAAACTAAAAACTAATTATATAAGTAAGTATATATATATACTATAACTTATATAGTTATATAACTAATTAGTTAAGTTATATAAATATAGGATACGAATTACTTTTTTTACTTAGAATTTAAATAATATAACTAAGTTACTTTAACTAACTACGTTAAGGCTAGAAATAAACTATCTATATTAAACTTAAATAAGTATTCTAAACTTAAATTCTTTCTTAAAATATTTTATTAGTTAAATAAAGATATTAGTTACATAATTCTAGAATTCTAGCAGTTTAATTATATATAATTTGAACTAATAGTTAGAGCTATAAAGATTATATTTTTAGTAATTATACTTATTAATTTTAGCTAGAGCTTAGAAGTTAAATAGAGTATTAAAATAAATATAACTAGTAAAATTCTAACTTATTTCTTAATAATATAGCGGCTTTGACTTTAGTATTTTCTAATTAATAATTCTACCTATACCTAAAGCCTATCTACTGTGAATAATAGAATATTTATAATATTATATAAATTCTATTTCCAAGACAAATTAGCACGGTAACTTATAATAAATATTATTAAATATAAAGAAATATAGTATAGTATATTTACTATATAAAGTGCCTACTATAATATAGTATACCCCTTATAATATAGTATACCTAAAATATAGTATATATATTATAGTATAATATATTTTTATAGCTATAGTAGGTACCCTATATTATAGTAAATACTATATACTATAATAAATATTTATTATTATAATAAATACACCACGCTGTAAGTACTTTATATAGTATTAAATATTTATAATATAGAATATCTATATAGTACAACGTCCCACTAAACTTTATATATAAAATAGTTTATAATTATATTTTACTTTAAGTACTGGATATTATTGATATAATAAGAAATTATATTCTTAGAGATTAAGTACTAGTTAGAAATATTATATAAGCTATTATATTTAGCCTTAAATAATTACTTCTTTTTTTTTTTAGAGCTTAAGCTTGTGCTTGATTAAGTACTAGTAAATAAAATAATAGCTATAATAATTACTAATTTAAGAAAAAGATTAATAGCTTAGTTTAATACTAGCATTATCTAAAGTAAAATATATAGTTATTATATAAAAATAAGTAGCTTTTAATTTTTTTTTCTATACAAATATATACGCGTATCTTTTATATTTATTATTAATAATTATATTCTTATTTTAAACAAATTACTATTAATTAATATTAGTTAATTAAATAATAATAATAACAGATTCTTAGTTTTTAAAGATTAGTATTAAAATAACATATTCTATTTTTTAAGAAAAGAAATTATAGAGAGCTGTAAAATAAATAAAAAACATAAATTAAAATATATTTAACTATAAGTTTAATTTAGAAAATTTAGTACTATAGTTATGCAGCTAATACTAATTTATTTATTAATTTAAAATATTACTAAATTTTCCCTTATAGCAACCCCGTGATCTTTTTAGAAAAAAAGTTATAAAAATTTATATTTAGTATAACATATTTTAATTCGTTTTTTACTAAAGTGGAGTTTAAAATAGATCTTAAAACAAACACTTATTTATAAAAGATTTATATATAGTTTGTGCATAAAATAAATCTATAATTCTATAAACTATTTTTCACTTTATTATTACTAATATTTAGTTATAGTTTTTGGCTTTTCTAGTAGTTATTATTATCTAACGTCTAAAAGCCTATTAGAGATTAGTAATTAGACTAGTAGTACTTTATTTTTAATTATATCTTCTTAAGAACTATCTAAGCTAATATAATACTAGTTATTTCTTTTCTATAATTAGAGCTCTAATATTAATAGACTTATGTCTAAAATTATATTACAAAAAATAAAAATAACACTACTAGTTTAATAGAATATTAAAAAAGAGTTTTTAAGAATAGATTCCTTTAGAGCTAAAAGTAGTACTAGTAATAATATTAATAAATTTATTATAAAAAGTAATACTAAGAAAACACTATAGCAGTATGCTATATTAGAATATATTCTAATTAATTTAGTATAAGAGATTATAGAACTAATAGTTAATATTAAGCTTATGCTTTTAAACACGAATTCTCTATAATCTACCTTCTTTTATAGTTCTTAAGGTTTAAGAAAGTTGTATATATTATTCTATATACTAGAGAATTACCTTTTTACTAATAAATAATTATTAAGTTATATTAGAAAGAACCTGAACTTTCTTGTTAGACTAGTATTCTATTATAATAGCTATTAAAATAGTAGAGTATATAAAGTAGTCTATTTATACTTTTAAATTCTAATTATTATACTAGTATCACCAAGCAACTATCTTAAATTAAAAAAATAGTATAAGAAAATATCTAATAACTATAGAGGGGATATTAAGGTTAAAAAGTTATACTTATTATTAAAATATTTAAATACTAAATAAGTTAAAACACTTATAGCTATAAGAAAGAAAGGCGAGATACTATTATATATATAAATATAATTCTTCTTACTATATTTATTATCTACATTATTTTATTTCTTTTTTAGTAGGATAGTTTAAAATATATTATTTCTAATAACTTTACTCTAGCTCTGCGCTACCTATTATTAGGGCTATAAAAAGTTTTATAAAGCTAAATATAAATATCTAAATAAAAAGATTCTAGATTCGCCTAGATATATAGGTAGGGAGTATTTTAAGGCTTTAGATATACTCTTAAGATACTATACTAACGTCTTATAAGCTTTTTATAAAGATACTTTATAATATAGCTTATAAAATAAAAGATATTAGTAGTTTTAACTATCACGCGTTTAAGAAAAAGCTTAAGGAGATAATATTTTTAGATAAATAAAATAAATTATTAAAGATATATATTAAACTTCTTAAAAGTTTTTTAAATTTAAGTACTAGCTTTAATTATTTTACTAGTGAATCTAGAACCCTTACTATAATTAATCTAACTAATCTAGTTATTAATGTTGACTCTGTATGTATTTTTTTAAATATATATTTCTTAATATTCATTACTTAAACAGAATATAGTAAAATTATAGCTATAGATAAAATATATAACTATATATCTAATAACAGCACTATAGTTAAGACGTTTACTAATAAGTTTTTTAAGATAGTTTATAAGCAACAGCATTTAACTACTAGAGTTATAATTATAATATAAGAACTAATAATTAATATATAGCTTTTAGATTTATGAAGTATTATTATAGTTTATTAATACATAAGCTTAGCATAATTTATAGTATTAAAAAAATATATTATAGTGTTCTATCTTAGTTCTATGTCTAATACACCTATAGAAAAAAAAGAAGTTAAGAAAGGAAATAAGAAAATAGCAAAAAATAATAAAATACTCTTTTAATAAATTATAAGGCTAAAGCTAGATAAGAGCTTATTATTCTACCCTATAGCTACAGTATAAGTAACTAGAGATATAATTAAGAGAATAATAAATATATATATAAAATTCAGAACTAGGTAAAGAGTTATAGTAGATAAAGGATTAAGTAAATTAATTAAAAATATATTACAAGAAAAGCATAAAGAGATTTCTTATAATATAAAAGAATAAGTAAGTTAACTTACTATTTTAAATTATATTTATAAGGTTTTTCCTTCACATCATTAAGAATAATAGAGAAGAGGATTTAATGTTTATTATAATAATAATAAGTTATAATAATACTATACTCTTAAAGGTTAAGGTTCTTAAGCGGGGACATAAATTAAAGAATAGTTAATATTAAATAATCAAGTTTTTAGTTTCTCATAGCAATTACTTTAAACTTATAAAGAAATAAAAAGTTATTCTTATTAGTATGTTATGTTTATAGATTTTTATAAATAAATTTTAATTAGAAATAGACTATAAACCTTACCTCTTATAATTTAAGTCTTATATTCTTTATTATTTAAATAACTTGTATGTAATACATGTCTTTAAGAATACTTATATTAAAAATAAAATAAAAGTAATAAAAAGGTTTAGGAAAGAATTTCTCATACCACCTAATAATAAAGCAAAGGCAAGTAATATTAAAGTTTTTATAAATAAAGTTAGTAATAAGTATATGCTAATTATTTTTGAAATAATTAAAATTTCCTTATTCTTTTTAACCTATTATATAGAATAGATAAGGAAAGAGTGAAGAAGAGAAATAACTTTTTATTAATTTTTATAGCATAATAGTTCAGGAATATCTAAGAATAAGTACTTAAAAAAAAGATTTTATTTTATTTACTAGTTATGTAGCCTAGATTAAGGGGGAAATAGCACTAGTAATAATTCTCTATCATTAATTTAATAAGTATATAAGCTTAATATAGACTAAGATATAAAAATACTATTAACTATAAAATATTAGAAAGTTTTTAATGTGTGGTTGCATAATTAAAGTTAGTAATATTTATATAAAAAATAAAAAATATTAGTATGTAAAGATATTAAAATTAAGTTAATAAATACGCTAGAATAGTTATTACAGCGTAATAATTTAAGACAGCTTAGTTTATAAAAAACTAATAAAAATAATAAGTTCTAGATTTAGAATAATAACTAGCCTATTTACTTACTAGTATTCCTTTCCATTTTAGGGTTATTTCTAGGCATTTTTTAAGATCTTTTAAATTATATTACTTATAAAGCTAGAGTACTGTTAAGGCTTCTATATAGAATCCTAAACAGTCTTAACTTATATTATTAAAAAGAGTATTAAATAGGAATAATTTGTTTTATTAGAGTTTATATATAAACGTAATATCATAACCAGCCTCTCTTAAAATATGTGTTGTATTAATTTAATAGTCTGTTATATAAATATATAAAAACTTTAGCTTAACTAACTTTAACACTAAAATATTTAGAGATTATTTTTTAAATAAAGTTTAATTTTTATTATCTAGTAAGCTACACTTAGCTCTTATCTATTAGTAATAATATATACCTAGTATATACTAAATATCTTTTAAGATTATCTTCTCTTAAAATTCCTTTTTTATTTCTTTTACTATACTTATATTTATTAAACAGGTAATAAAACGGTACTCTCTCTATAACAAGCTTAAAATACTTAAAGTTAATATAATAATAAAGATTTTTAGAATAATAAAAGCTTTTCTTTTAGTATAATAAGTTACGTAACTACTCTATTCACACCTAATAATATTTTTTATTCTGTTATAGGTGGTGTGTAATAGCTTAGAAATAGAAATACACTAGCTATTATTTTAATAAAATTTTATATAAATTTCCTTAATAGAACTTTATAGAGTTATATTTATATGAAATTAGTATTAACTAGTTTTACTTATTTTAGCTATTTAAAATAGCGTATATAACTAGTATATTCTTTACCTAAAAAATCTCTATTTAAAATTCTATATTAATTATTTTTTTTATCCTATGTTTCTATATTTTCCCTCTGTTAGTTACTTAAATAGTAGAGCTAATAAATAGAATTTACTTTCTAATATAATAAATTACTCTATCAAGTAATTAAAAGCTCTTAAAGTAATTAAAACTATTAAATCTAGTCTAATTATTTTTATTATTCTTATTATTCTTATTATTCTTATTTTTATTTTTTTTATTTTTATTTTTACTCTTAGTAGGCATGTACTCATATTCTTTTCTCTAAATCTAATAGTTAAGATATATTATTAGATCTTTATAGTAATTCTTATTAAGTCTAAGCTTAGTATTTAAATTCAGAACCTTATAGCTATTTAGTATCTTATTATTTAAGTTACAACCGTAGTAGAGTATGCAGCCTTTTATGTTATTATTAATAATATATATATTTATACTACTTAGTATAATAATTAAGATTTTTAAATTCATATCCTTAATACTTACTACTTTATTTTTGTTATTATCTAGTATTAGTGCCTTTTACTACGGCACTTTTCTATTTTATATAACACTAAAAAATAAACTCTATAAATTTAAATTTTCTATTATTATTTTATTATTAAGTTCATTATCTTTAGTAAGGAGAGTAAGAGGCTTTTTATTATAATAATAAATATTTTTAACAGCTTAACAAACTACTTAGTAAGATTTAAAATTAATAACTTTATTTAATATATACTTATTTACTATATAAAAGAGGTTAACTATATACTATAGAATAATTTAACTATATAATTATCCTAAAAGCAGCTAAGTCTATTTAAAGACTTATCTTTTATAAAGTATTTTTAAACATATTAAAAAGAGATAAGGGAGTAATTAAAACTATAAAAAACTTAATTAACTAATAGAAATAGAATATAATTACTAGTACTAAAGCGCCTATAATTGCAGCTATAACTTATAATTATACTTATTATTATTAATAGAATAATAAATTATGTTATTATATTACTTTTATTTTTACTTTTATTTTTATATATTTACTTAATTTCTATAGCCTTTAGCTTACTTATCTGCTCTTTATAATTTAACTTTTCTTTAATATTACTATTCTGTAACTGTAAGCTTATTTTTTTATATACTATTTTTTATTATAAATTACTATCTACTTTTATACCACTTTATTTCACTAAAATTAATCTATATAAATAGTTTTCTTTTAATTTATTAATAAGTATGTAGTTTATTACTTGTATTTAAATTTCTTTTTAACATCTCCACGTTAAGCAGATTAGTAAAATTAAGAAAAGTATAAGTACTCTACTACTAAATCTATATATAACTAGTTAATTTTTTTATAGTATAAAGTTACTATATCTACTAATATTAAGCTCTAAACTTTTTATAATATTAGTAAACTCATAATTAACATGTCTGACTCTGCTAAACTTAATAAATTTTATATTTTTATTTATAAGAATATATTTATATACACTCTTAGTTAGACTATAGTAGCTTTAATACTTAAGTTTAATAACTATAGTAGTATACTTATTAGCACTAATAATAAGAATAATAAGATATAAATATATGTGATAAAGAAGTTTTATATATATCTCTTTTATAACACACTATATCACGCTTAAGTTATCTTTATTAAGATAGTAAATAAATAGAATACCAGCAGTAATCTTAAGCTTTAAGGTGTTTTTACTATTAATAATATTACTAGCTAAAATATAAATATTATAAATAGTAATAGTTGTGAGCACTATAACTTTATATATAACTTTTTTATTATAGAAACTAGTTTCTCTTATAACATCTAAAGTAAGAGCGTTAGAATAGAGGAAGTAAATAATAATAAAGTCTAAAGTCTTATATCTTCTAGTTTCTATACTTTTTATATATATAGTACTAACTTTAGTTAAGAAGAATTAATCTTATCTTATTTAAATCTATGTAAATAAATACGTGATTTGGATAAGCTATTTTAGGATAAAGTTATTTTATAAGTTAATAATTAGAATACTAATCTAAAAGTAAGCGCTTAAGTAAATCTATTATTTTATACTAGAAATAGTAATTACTTAGTTAATAAGAGTATATTATATTCTTTTTATGATGGTGCTGCTTATTCTGCTTACTATAGGCTATATAATATTATAACTAGCTATACTAGCTATAATCTAGTATAGAGCTTAGAGTATAGCTAGCTCACGCTTAGGCTATATACCACTTTATTTAAAGGCGAGCCCCCTTTATACCTCTTCTCTCCTTATCTTAGTGTAGCTAAAATAGAGCTAACTTATTCTATTAATCTATATTTATACAACAACACGTGAAGACTAAGCCCGTTATTATATTACACTAAGATTAATTTAACTTAGCTGGATGATAGTGACATAATATTAAGATTAACCTATATAATTAACTTAAGCGTTTAATTTGTTAACGACTGTACCTAAAAAATTAATTACATAACTACGCTAAGTTATTAGTTTGTTAACTATATAATCTCTATTAAAAAGCTCTATAATAGTAGGTAATTAAAATCCTAAGTAATAGCCTATATAAGCTCTATAGTAGTAGGCCTTAAAAGTGACTTAGCAGGTAACTAAAAGACCTATAGTAGTAAATAATATATCTATTAGGTTAGAAGAGAGCTATAAAAGCTCTAGTAAACTCTTTCTCTCTTTTTATTATCTTTTTTCTGCTAGAGAAACTGATCCCTGTAAGCACCACTAGCTTATCTTCTTTCTACTAGAGAAACTAATTTTTATGAGTACTACTAGCTTACTTTTTTTATACTAGAGAATTAGTTAATTACTTCACCCTGCTAGGGGCCAGAAGCTCTATATATATATAAAAATAAATAGATTAGAACTATAGGAAAGCTCTTAACGCTAGAGATAAGAGTTAATCCTAAAATAATAGCTACTAATAATAACTACATGTTTATCCCTAAGTCGCTTAGGTGTGCCGCCACGTACTATTCTAATAACATAATTAGAGAAGACTATACCATTAAGAAGCTCTATATTTAGGCATGATATAATAAGAAACTCTTTATAGCTATTATTAAGAGCACTACCTGGAGAACTAACACCTATAAGCCTTAGGAAATAGAGATTACACTTTTTACCCTAATAACCCTTAATTAAGTGATAATTGCTAGCGAGCTAGAGTATAGCTATTTTAAAATACTTATATATTATAACTATGCTAATACGCTAGGAAAAGCGCTTAATATATCTAAAACTAAGCTTAATAAAGCTAGAGATAAGCTTACTAAGCTTTATTAGCTACTAAATAACACGCTTAAGCGCGTAGCAGATTAAGAGAATAAGATTAAGATACTAAAAATATAGATAAAAAAATCTATATATAATATATACTTCTTCCTCTCTATAAAGGCTAGCCTAGTGCTATTATTAATACTAGTAAAGAAAATACGCTTTACAGCTCTACTATAAACTCTTTAGAACTAAGCTAGCTATATAGCTATAGGACCTAATAATAGTTCTAATATAAGAGATTTTAGTAACTAAACTTTTTAAGTATTACTCTACGTACCAGCCACTCTACTAGCTATGCCTATTATAAATAACTATTAAGATAATAGCTGCTTAGCCTAATTTCCTAATCTACTAATACTTAAAGACAGTAAGAATATTACCTTTAATTAATAGAGAGATATCCTAGAAGACAAGATACACGCTAATTAAGACTAGTTTACTAGAGCTAGTAAGTAAGCTACTTAAGAGAATATTATCTCTTATATATATATATATACAAAGAGTCCTACTAACTAGTACCTCTTAATACTAATACATATAATAAAAAAAAGTAAGTAGCTAGTTAGCTACTAGTATATAGTAAATTATCTAAAAAGGACGTATAGTAACTTATATAAGAGACTTAATACTTACCATAATTTCTAAAAGCTCTATCTTAAAGACCTTACTAACTTTATTATATTTTAAAGTGATTTTTTTTACCTAGCTTAAGAACACAGCTTACCTGTAGACTAATAGATAAAAGAATTTTATAAAAAGCTCCTAGACGCTCTGCGTACGCAGATAGGCATTTACTAATAATAATACTATAACTAGTATAATAAGTATATAAACTTAGTTTAAGACTTTACTAGAGAGCTAGCTCTCAGCACTAGAAAAGCTACTAAGTAAATTAATAAAAAAACTAAAAGAACTTAGCTACTATTAACTTAGTAGTTTTATTTAAAAACTAAGTACCTAACTTATATAATAACTACCGCTATTCTATTAATACCTATTTTTAAGCTAGCTAGTTACTATAATTACGGGAAACCTAGCTACTTTATAAAAGACTACTAACTATCTACTTAAGCTATAGCTAAAGTAATTAAGCTTATAGATACTAATAAAAAGCTCTATACACTCTAGAATACTAGTAATAATAAGGAGTTTTAGTTTATTATAGAGAAACTATTAGGGGAAGACTTACTTTAGGGGAAGTCTTTTTTCTAGAGTTACTCTCTAAAGCTACTAGCTAATTTAACTCTTACTAACTACTATTTAGTAAACCTATTCTTATTCTATCTTATTATATTTTTATTAATAGACTAGCTATTAAGCTAAGTAGCTTTCTTAATACTAAAGCTAGTAGTTTTATTCTAATATACCTAAAACACATACGCGCTATTAAGAAAGGGCTTAAGATAAAAACTTATTAAATAAAATCTATCCCCCTAGCTAGCTATAATAATAGACTAAATAAATAAATAAATAAATACTTTTAGATAGATCTAGTACTAAATAACTACTACCTATTAATTTATTTTATTTTCTGTAATATTAGCTACTATAACCTTATAATCAGCCGCAAGCTTTTTAAAGATATAAATACTTTAATTAACTATAAAAAGTAAACACTTAAATAACTAGATAATAAGCTAATTAACTATAAGCGCGATATTATTATTTTAATGTAAAATTTATTAACTAAAATTAATCTCTTACACTAAGCTAATACTAACTGATGTGATGAGCTAATAAATATAGTAATTTTATAATATATCTATAAGCTACCTCAGCGCTCGCCTCAGCGTATAGTATAGTAAAAAAACTTTAAAAAAATAAAAAAATAGCTTTATCTATAATAGTAGCTAAAGCTAAGTAAGTAAATCTTTTATTTTTAATCTATCTCATACAAAAACCTTTCTAAAGCAGGTCTTAAGATTAATACTATAAAAGTTATTATCTTTATAATATACGTATAGCAGAAGGAAACTATACTAGAGTATACTAGTATTTATAAAATAAATAAGCTTATTTAGAACTATAGAGATAAGCTTAGCCTACTAGACCTAAAGTTCTTTTCTTAAGACTCTAGAAATCTTTTAGTAAAGGCTTTACTAGAAGGGCCCTATTAATTAAATAAAAACCTTACAGGAGAAAAGAAACTTTAGTAGCTTATTAAATAAAAGCTATTTTATCTTAATTATACTAATATAACTTAAGTCTATTTTTTAAAAAAAAACTCAGACGTACTGCCCCTGCATTATGAAGATATTAACTATAATATTAAACTAATAGCTAAGAATATGCTGATGTTAAGTTTATTATATAATATATTTTTTAAATAACTATAGTTTATTAAGACCTATTTAAATAACTATCTTTAACGAAGAGTTATTACTCATAGTAACGTTTTATATACTTTTTTAGTACTATTTACTAAAAAGTCTAAAAAAGAGTAACGCTTTTATGTTAACTATTATAAGCTTAATACTATTATAAAAAAAGACATTTATTTAATCCTGCTAATTTAGAAGACCCTTACCTAACTAGCGTATATAAAAGTATTTACTAAGCTTAATATATAACAAGCCTTCTATTATATACGTCTAAATAAAAATATAGAGAATCTAATCACGTTTTATATTTAATATAGGAACTATAAGTACTATGTGCTACTATTTAGTCTCTATAATAGCCCTACTATATTCTAATACTATATTAATAAAATACTTTATAGCCTACTTAATAACTTTTATATTACTTATTTTAATAATATCTTAATTTATTTTAAAGACCTGCTATAGTATGAGGAGCATGTTACTTAAGTACTAAAATATCTTTAAAACACTAATCTTTAAATAGATATTAAAAAGAGTAAGTTTATTATTACTAGAATAAAGTTCCTAGGCCTTATTATTAGCACAGAAGGGATTTAAAAGGACCCTAAAAAAGTTACTACTGTATAAAAATAGCTAGTATCTACATCAGTTAAAAGCCTATAATCCTTTCTAAAATTCTATAACTTCTATAAAGCTTTTCTAAAAAACTATAAATATATTATCTAACTACTTACTAAGCTGCTTAAAAAGAGTATATAGTATATTTTTAATAAACACAAGCTAGCAGTCTTCTAGTAAGCTAAGAATTTAATACTATTAAATAATATTCTAGTTTACTACTTATTCTATTATTAGACGCGTATAGAGACAGATGTAAGTAATAAAGTTATTATAAAAATATTATTATAGCTCTAAAAGAATAGTCTCTAGCGACCTATAGTCTTCTACTTTAAGACTATAAATAAGCTTTAAATAAACTATAATATATATAATAAAAAGATATTAGTTATAATTTATAGTCTTTAAGAATAGCGCTTATAGCTTATAGGCTTATAAACTATTAAGTTATTTAATACTCTAATTAACTATCACGCACTAGAGTACTTCTCTATAAAATAAAAGCTTACTTTCTATTAAATATACTAAATAATAAGTATAGTAGACTATTATCTAATATTTATTTATTATTTTAATATAATTAATATAGTAGCTGATGCGCTCTCACGTAAGTAAGAGAAACTAAAAACTTAAAAAAATAAGAATAAAGCAGCCTAAACACGTGTCTTTCTTTTAATAGAATAAATTAATATTAGCTTTATTAAAACTATAAGTAATAACCTAGCTGCGCTGTTAATAAGAGGCATGCTAGCTACTAATATAATTAAAATAACTACTACTAATACTTTTATAACTTCACTACCCCTAAATAACCCTTACTTACTAATTAATTATATTATTAAGGTAAACTGTAGTTATAAGAGTCTATAGCTATTCTAAGAGCGTGCTTTTTCTAGTAACTATTTAGTATAAAAACTTAACTAAAGTCTTTTTATATACTATAATAAGCTAGTAGTCTCTATTATATACTTCTTAAGAATTTATCTTATTTAAGCTATTTATGCTACTTAGGTAACTACTTATTTAAATAAAAGAAAAATAAATAAGCTACTTCACAACCGCTACTACTAAAGCCGTATAAATAAAAATATAGATAACTATATAGCTGTATATAAAGCTTATAGATAGAGCTATATATCTTATAATAAAATTCTAAGCTTACTTAAATTACTACTAATCCCTAAGCGAGTATAGTAAGATGTTTTTATAGACTTTAAGTTTTTCTTTCTAGATAAGAAAGGATATGACTATGCTTTTATTATTATAAATTAACTAAATAAGTATTACTTTTTACTATCTTACTATAAGACTACTACAGCTATTTAGGCAGCTAATATATACTATTATTATATCTAGTAAGTATTTAGTTTGCTTAGATTAATAGTCTCTAATTACAGTCCTTAGTTCACCTTAGTATTTATAAATAAGCTATATTAACTAATAGGAATTAAGTAAAAGCTCTTAACACTATATCACCTCTAAACTAATAGAAATACTAAGGTTCTAAACTAGTACATTAACTAGCGTTTATGTCTATTTATTAACTATTATTAAAATAACTAGTTAGATCTGCTGCTTTATATGGACTAGACTTAAGTAATTCTACCGTATAAGACTATAGGCTTATTACTCTATTAAATTAAGTTTAGCTACTAGCTAATCTATTACTAGGACTAGAAGAAACATATAAAGGCATTTATTATAGTCTATAAATAGATATTACGTGAGGAAGCGTAGAGCTACGCTAAAGCTTACTATAATATAGTAAAGCTAGCTATAGAGATAGCTTAACAAGGGATCGCTTAAGCACAAGAGTGATAGGCTTAATAGGCTAATAAGAAGCGCCGCGAGCCAGACTTCTCTATAGGAGATAAGGTATACGTTACACCTAAGGGCTTCACCACTAGCCGACCTAGCCAGAAGCTTGACCAGCAGATGTACGGACTCTATCCTATTATAGGCATGAAGGGACACTCCTATCGCCTTAAGCTGCCGTCGCACATGCGCATGCTTGACGTCTTCCACGTAGACTGCCTACGGAAGGCTTCTACTCGCCCACTGCCTGGCCAAATTGAACCTGAGGAACTGCCTATCGAGATCAACGGGCATCCCGAGTGGCCAGTGCAGGAAATCCTTGATAGCCGCCTATTCCATGGCCGACTACAGTACAAAGCATCCTGGCTAGCTCATGACCCAGATCCTACCTGGTACAACGCCCGAGGCTTTATAGGCGCCCCATACAAGGTAAGAGACTACCACGAGGCCTATCCAGAGAAAGCAGGACCGCCGGCACGACTAGACGCCTGGTTGAAAGCGTACGAAGCAGAGGAGGGCCTGGACGTAACAGAGGAGGACGACAAGGCGGCTTCAAAGACAAGAGTGGTACAGAGACCAGCAAGGAGGAGACTGTAACCTAGAGACTCGGGGACGAGCCTCCCTTAGAGGGGGGGTAATGTGACGGTGCTGCTTGCTCTGCTCGCTGCAGGCCACATGATATCGCGACTGGCTACGCCAGCCACGACCTAGCGCAGAGCTCGGAGCATGGCTAGCTCGCGCTCAGGCCATGCACCGCCCTATTTAGGGGCGAGCCCCCTTTGTACCTCTTCTCTCCTCATCTTAGTGTAGCTGAAATAGAGCCAACTTATCCCGTCAACCTGCATCCATGCAACGACGCGTGAAGACTGAGCCCGTCATCACACTTTTTTTCAAACTAAATAGTTAAGAAATACTGTTAGGTCTTTATAGTAGTCTTTATTTTTTATAAGTCTAATACCTAACTAAACATACTATAAGCCTCTATACGTACCTTTATAAATGTATTACTAATTAAAATATATATAATATTAGAATTATTTTATAAACAGCCGTCTTAGCGCTGATGAAATATTATAACTAATATTAAAAATAAAAAAACTTAGCTCTCCCCACAGGTCTTAATTACTAATAGTATTTTAAAATAAGAGTTAGATTAAAGAAATACTTAAACTACTCTAAAAAGCTTACTTATTAATTTCTAATTAAAATTCTTAAGTACGTATATTACTTTCTGATACTATTATTAAAAGACTAAATATTATAGCTCTAAAATAGTCTAGTAGAGAATTTAAACATTAGTTATTTACTAAAGACTCTATAATACTATTAATTAATAACTAATATTAGTAGGTACTTACTATTATAAAGTTATAACTAGTATTATATAAAATATTTATAGAACATACTAGTATAAATGTATCGCGGAAGTTGGAAGGTAATTATACTATATAAATATACCTATATATTAAGATATCTAGTATTATAGAAAATTAAATTATATTAAGCACTTTATATTAGACTTATTAATAGTTAGTTTAAAAGCCTAAATTTTTATAATTAGTTAGTTTAAAGATTTTTAAACTATTTAGACTAATTAACATATTACGCTATATCCTTTATAAGTGTAGTTTTATAGTATTCTATTAATATTAAGAATTAATTAACTTAAAGTTAGTTACCTAATTAGAAAATTTAAGTAAGACAAAACATGAGAATAAAAGTTCTTAATAAAAAGACAAAAAAAATTATTATTAAATTCTATAAATACTTTAAATTTTAAATTCTAAATTTTTATTTTAAAATATAAAATGCCACCTCTCTTCTCTTTCTTCATTATAGATAATAATAGTTCTGTTAAAGGAATTATTTTATAAAATTAATTAGTTTAAATTCCTAAAAATATTTAAGTTTATTATTAGCTAATTATGGGAAGAATATTTATAAAGTATATTTTCCCTAAGCATTTATAGATTTTACTAATAAATATTAGGTATTTTATAATAAGAATTATTATAAAGCTAATAGTATTTAATACATTCTAAAATCTCACTTTCTCTTTTAATTTCTTTTTAAGTTTATTTTTTTCTTTTTTTTCTTTTTTTTTTTTTCTTTTCTATTAATGTTCTCACACACTTTCTTTTATGTACATAAGAGTTTAAATTTAACTAGTATTCTAAGACTAGAGATTTAATATAGTAGGTTTTTTCATATTAGAAAATATAGTTATTTTTAAAGTGTTATCTAATATACTAGTTAATAAACTAACTTAATTCTAAAAACTATTCTTTATATATTTTCTAGAGTTTATTCTCTTTATAATCTCTATTATACTGTTTAATCTTTTTATTATTTACTTTTATCTTAGGCTGTTAGTAAAGTAAGTAGTTAAATAAAATTATATATCTTATAATAAGTATTATAAATATAAAAAATAAACCTAATAACTATCTATTATAAAACCTATATAGCTAGATAGCGGAGGTAGTAAACTACTATTACTAATTAATACTAGTTTTAAAACTAGATAATATAAATATAATAGAGAATAAATAAGTTATAAATTAATATTCTAAGCTAAAGCTGTAATCTATTCTTTAAAATCTTTTTAATTTTTTTTAATTTTTTTATTACTATTATAAGAATTTACTAGAGGCTTAAATTATTCTTACTATTATCACACACACCTATTAAAAAGAATTTGAAAATTTTTAATAAGTATTAGATTCTATTACTCTTTACTTTTAGTAAAATATTTATCTGTTACTAGTAAATCTAAAGAATATACTAAAATTCATTTAATTCTAAATAAATTTTAGTGGTTATATAACTTAGTTTACTAGTATTTTAATTTTTTAATTTTATTCCTTAAGATATTATGCTTAATACTATAGAATCTTTAATCTAAAGGTAAAGCACTTTAGTACTCTATTTATATTAGAGGTAATATACTTTAAGTAATAACTATTTTATTTAATAGCTTTAATAATTATATTTTCTAGTATAATAATTACATCTTACGTGTTTCTTAAGGCATTAACTTTTATAATATCTTTTCTTTTTAACTTAGTATAACTTAACTCTACTAATATATATTTATATAAAAACTAATTTATTATTAATAACTTATTTAGTTGTTTTAGTTATATTAAGTTAGATTCTTACGAACGCTAACTTATTATAGAATATAGCTTATATTAATAAGTAATTAAGTTTTAAATCGCAGTAGCTTAAGCAGTAGGCTAAAAAAAAACCAAAAAAAAATTTAAATATATATTTAAAAGAAACTATTACTAGGATAGAGGTTTTTTATTAGCTTAATAAATAAATTTTCTTATTAACAACAACTATACTCTAAATTCATGTTTAAGGTAAATCTATATAAAAATATTTTATTAGAGGGCGGCAGAGTATAGGCAAGGTTAATAACTATAATAATAATATATAATATAAAGTAAATTATAAGACATAGCTTACGAAGCTACATATAAAAGCTATAAATAGAATATATATAAGGTTCTAGAAATAAGAAGGCCTGTATAGCCTGTATAGAGACTCTATACAGTACTTAATTTAAATAAATTTAAAAGTAATAGTTTTTATAGGACTGTATTATAATAGTATTTTTTTTCTTATAGCTATAGTTTTTACAATTACTTTAGAAACCAAGCTTCTTAAGATATTACTAATAAAATACTTAAATTACGTTTATAGTATTTTTTATTTAGCAGGTAGGGATCTTAGTTAACTTATTATATCTAGTTTATCTAACTATATACTTTAGTTATAGAGTACTATTATGGCTACGGTAGTTCTAATAAAAGTTAATAATCTCTTTAATAAACTACTTCTATTTACTATTAATCTCTATTAGCGGAGAGAGCGGTATTTACTAGTAGAATAATAAATTAATTACTATAAAGCAAAACAGGCTAATATAGAATATATTATAGTAATAGAATTTATTTAATAATTTAAGATAGTAAGCGTACGGTAATACGGCCTCTATAACTTAAAATAAACCTAAATTCTTCTAATCTAGTCTCTTTATAAGGCGTAGGGTCTTGATATTCTGGGTGTCTAGCTATATAAAATCTTTTATACAAAATAAATAAATAAGATAATAGTGTATGTTTATCTAGTTTTTATAATAAGCTTATATAATTAATAGTTTAGTATATAGGTAGTTTATAATCTTTTATATTTTAGCTATAAGCTTTTTAAAGTCTTAGCTTTATATAAAGTAGGTAGTAGCTAACAGTTTAAACCTAACTCTTAAGTAAAAACTATAATTTATAAAGAATAAAAAGATAATAGTACTTTCTAAGTAAATAAAGTTTAAAATAAACTTAGCTAACAGTAGCTATTTAGACTAGTTATTTTATAGATAACTAATATATAACTATAGGTACTATTTAAGAACTGTATTAGTCTATTCTAACTAGCTATTAGTCTTAAAATAATACATAGTTAATAATAGAGTTATAATTTTCAGCTAGTAATTCAGGTACTTCTAGAATTTAAAGATAAACTAAAGTCTATAGTTAGAGAAAACAGTACTTAGTAAGCTATAGAGCTTTTATATATATATTAGAAATAAATAAATAGTATCTTCAACGTTATAGCGTGTTCAGCAGGGAATTAGATATTTTATTTTTATTAAATAATAAGTTATAGTTATTACAGCATTATAATAGCTGCTTAATAGTAAGTAGATAATAAAGTCTATAAATATATCTTTTTAGGCACGGTCTAGAATAGGCAGCGGTTTTAAAACTCCTTAATAAACTTTTTTTAATAAAATAGTATAGTAGTAGATATAGTAGTTATAGAGCTAGTAGATAATAAAGTCATATATATAAGGCTAGTAGTATTTACGGGATAGTAGTTTATATATCTTATTATAACCTATATAGCTAGTAATAGGGCTTTTATAGTAGAAATAAAGTAATTTAGCTTTTAGTTTATTTATATTAGGTATATAGAATTTTTCTCTATACTATAAATATCCATCTATCTTAATACACTTAGCTAGTATTAGGTATTTATTTTTATAGTTTTTATTTTATAAGTTAATTAGTATAGAGTTAATTATAAAGTTAGTATAGTAATTTTTTTAAAATAAAGTCTAAATCCTTAGCAGTAGTAGGTTTTTAATTTATTTAAATTCTAAAGCAACAGTAAGTCTAGTAGTAGTAGTAATAAAAATAAAAGTAAAAATAAGTTTAATAGATAATAATAGTTTAGCAGCATATTAATAGAGCTAGTTATAAATTATTATAATAATTCTATAAGCAGAAGTCTCTAACAGGTTAGAGAAATAAATTAATTTTTTCTTATAATTAATTATAGTAGGTAAGGCGGTAGCTGGGAGTAATTCTAGGTTTTCTTATTTTAGAATAGTCTAGTTTTAGTAGCGGAGCCTTTTATTCTCTTCTTATAATAAATTAGCTAATTTTCTAGTTAGAGAGTCTAACTTTACGCCTTACTTTCTAAAATAGTATATAATCTTAAAGTTAAAATAAAATAAGAATTTAGACTAGTAAGCTTAATAGTAGTTTAGTAACTTTATTATTATAAAGTACTCTAAATTATAATAGTCTATAATTACTATAATTAGTAAGATATATCTCTTAAGTTCTAGCTATTATTTTTTAAAGTAGTAAATAATTACTAGTAGTTTCTTATCATAGATTTTATAGTTATACTCTGTTATTAAGTGCTTTTTTAAGAAGAATATAACAAGCTATAAAATACTATTATCTTTATATTATAATAGTATTCCTCTAAAGATGTAGTTAGAGATATTTATTTTAATAATAACTTCTTTTTCTTAAGTAAATAGCGCTAGAATAGGCGCTGTAGTAAATACTATTTTTAGTCTCTAAAAAGCTTCCTTATAGCTATTATTTTAGTTAAATAGTATATTCTTCCGTATTAGGCGGACTAGCAGAGCAGTAATATAAAAAAATTCTTATATAAAATAGTAATAAAAGTTTATAAAGCTAATAAATACTTATATGTTTATAATATAGATTAATATTATCTAGCTAGCTACTGTCTTAATTTTTTTTAAGTCTATACAAATACTATCACAGCTTATAATTAGGCCTAGAAATTAGGTTTTAGTTATAAAGAACTTATACTTTTCCGCTTTTACATATAGGCCTGCCTCTTATAGGCTTTTTAGTATTAAATAAAGATATTCTTTATATTCAGCACAGGTACAGCTATAGACTAGGATATTATCTATATAAATAGTATAAAAGTAATTTAGGTATTCCTATAAAATATTATTTATATACTATTAGAAGGTTATAGGGGCACTTATTAACCTAAATAGTATTACTAGTATTTTATATAGACTAAAATAAGTCTAGAATACTATAAGCTATTTTTAGCTAGCTTTAATATAAAGATTATTAAAAGCCTATAGAATATTAATCTTAGAAAAGTATTATATCCCCTTTAAATTATTTAATAGTTTCTTAGTTAGTGGTAGTGGGTAATAGTTTTTTACTATAATCTTATTTAGTATATAATAGTTAACGTAGAATTAGAGTTCTCTATCTACCTTTTTTATAAATAAGACTGGAGATATAGTTAGGGAGCTATTAGGGCAGATAAATTCTTTCTAAAGATTTTTATTAAGCCATTTCTAGAGTATTTATAGCTCTATATAGAATATTAGATATAGATAGCTAAAAAATAGAGTTTTTTTTTCTATTAGCTAGATATTATAGTTATATAGGTAGTACAGCAGCAAGCTTTTAGCTTTTTCTAATAAAAAAAACTAATAAAACTAGAATAGAAATTTCCGGGTATTAGATAGGAGCTTCTCTTATAGGTTTATACTCTTAATTATAATAAAAGCTTATTTAATATCTTTTATAGAGATAGTAAATAAGTAGTAGCTACTATAATAAGCATATATAATATAGACTTTTAAGAATATAAAATAGACATTTAGCTTCCTACAGTCCTCCTAGTTATAGTAGGATTTAGAAGTTAATTTTTATAGAATAAAAACGACCCTATAGGTCCGCGCCAGGGCAGATAGGATTTTATAATAATTATAATAAAATAAGCTATTAAATATAAGAGTATTTATAGTCTAGTTAATTTAAAGGTTATAGTATTATAGCTAGTATACTCTTAGTATAATAGAGTACAACCCTAAGATAGTCATAAACAGATAGATTATTTTAGTATAGTTATTAATATAAAGTCTTATAGTAATATATAAGGTAATAAGTCTGCCGTAAAACTTAGTTCTATTTATAATATAAAAATAGAATAGTTTCTTTAGCTGTTTTAGCTGGAAGCCTATAGAAATAATCTAATTTTAGTTAACAAAGTCTCCTTCAGCTCTGCTATTAATAAGGCTATAAATAGTAATAATATAGCTAGTAAACTACGTTAGGTATTTAGTAGTAATAGAAGTTAATTTAGTAAATAGTATAAAAATATAGGACTATAAATTAAGCTCTTTCTTAATTAATATCTTATAAACGGTAATAACGGAGATTTTATAAAAGTATAGTTTTAAAGCTAAAACGTAACTTAGTTACAGCTTAAGGCTTTTACTAAGCTATATAATAAAAAATATAGTAAAGTACAGGAGTAGGTAGAGGAGTAAATAGGAGATAAAAATAGTAAAGTAAATAGTATATAAGTAAAGATACTTTAGAACTAGTAGGTATTAGAATAAAGGTAGTAGATAATAAAATCATTTTTTAAGCTATAATAATAGCACTTACGGCGTTTCTTATAGCCTTAGCTTAAAGAATTTAGTTAGTAATAATAGCTTAGATTTATAGGTTTAGCAGTAAGGATAGTAGGGATAGCTATTAATAGAAAAGTAATATACTTTTAAGTTATAAACTAAAGGTTATAGGTCTTATAGCTATTTATAAAAGTAGCTAAGTTATAATAATAGTAGTAGTTCTTAAGGTCTTATAAATAATAAGCTAGCAAATAGTACTAGTAGTTTAGTAATAGATTATAAAGTAATATATTTTATAATTCCTTAAAAACAGCATTCTCTAGGAGGGTTAGTAGAGAGTCTTTAAATAAACTAAATTTAAAAGCTAACTATTAAAATTCTACTAGAAAGACACTAAATTCTTAGTTCTTCTAGCAGAATTTAAATAAATTTTATTAGATATTATAGGCTTAATTTAGGTCTCTATAGGTTTACTCTAGAATTTCTAGTATTATAAAATAGTCTAGTAAACAGTAGACACTATTAGTAATATATAGAAAAACTTACTTATATAATATATCTTTAAGTTATTTATTTACATAAGCTATACAGGATTCAGCAGTAGGGAAATAGTCTTAATTTATAGTTATCTTTATATAAATCTATACTGTAAAGTATCTAAGGTCATTTTAGTTACTACTAAACCTATTAGGGTTAAATAGATATTCAGAGAGAGTATAAATTAGAAATAAAATAAAAGTAAATAAAAACAGAATAGGTATAGGCAGTTTAGTTTTAGTTAAAATAATAATAAAAATAAAAATAAAAATAAGAGCAGAAATAGTAGAGATAATAAAAATAATAAAAATAGTAAATATTAGGTTCCTAGACTATAGCTATACACGTAGGTCTGTAATCTACTTTTAAACTTTTTATAATTTCTCTTTCTAGTAGCTATAAACTCTCTTAAGTATTATAACTTATTTATAGAGGTCTACTATCTCCGCTGTAGTAGCAATAAGTTACTATAATTAGTCTTTATAAATACTATAAAGAACTATAATATAGTCTAGCTATTCTTATAGTTATTTCTGTGTAAATTATAGGAATTTATTTTTATTCTATAAAACTAGCAGAAGTTATAGAGCTGATATATAGAGATAAAGCTATATAATATTAAAAAGCAGTAAAGTATAGATAAGGTTAGTAACTATAATAATAGTATATAGTATAAAGTAGATTATAAGATATAGCTTACAGAGCTACGTATAGAGACTATAAATAGAATATATATAAGATTCTAGAGATAAGAAGGCCTATATAGCCTGTATA
This sequence comes from Zopfia rhizophila CBS 207.26, assembly GCA_010093925.1. Taxonomy (NCBI): domain Eukaryota; kingdom Fungi; phylum Ascomycota; class Dothideomycetes; family Zopfiaceae; genus Zopfia; species Zopfia rhizophila. Next base: position 174,915 of record ML994704.1, read on the forward strand.
GAGACTTTATATAGTATTTAATTTAAATAAACTTAGAGATAACAGTTCCCATAAGACCGCACTATAATATATTTATTATTATTATATTTTTAAATTAATATAAAAGACTACAAACGTTCTCTACCTAAAATCCAGAAATTTATAATAAATTATAAAGAAAAAATAAATTATAGTATCTCTAATACTTTTACTTTAGTTTCTGGTTTATAGTTTATAAGTAACACTTATAACTTAATGCCTTATCTAAATTTTAATACTATTATTAATAGTAAGCTAAGTAAAGTAGAATAGTTACTAAAAGTAAATTAAAAAGTATATAAAAGAAATATACTAAGAGATAAATATATAGCTAAATAAAAGAACAAACTTATTATAATATAAGGTTCTAATAGTATTATTACTATAAATATATATGTTTTTTATTTTATAAAATAGAATAGATTTCTACGCAGATTAGTATAAGCTAGCTAAGTATTAGTTATAACTAAACTATAAATATAATCTTTAACTTATAACTACTACCAGGCATTATATAAACGTATTGTGGTTAAATAAAATTCTAGAAATAAAGCTATATTACTAGCCTAAGTACTAAATAGAATTTAAATATAATAGTAATAAAAAAAGCTACTAAACTAATATTTAAATTAATAACTATTTTTTAAGTATTATATAATTTAACTTAAAGCTCTTAAAAGAGTACTGTTTATTTAGTTTAATAAAAATAATAAATAAAAAATAAGTACTAATATTAGCTAGTAAAACTTTTAGTATTTTCTTATATAATACTTTTTTTTTATTAATAATTTTATTTCTTAGAGGCTGCGCCTTCACACTCTGTTAAGATATTAATAAATTTTATATTATTAATAACTAAGTATATTCACTTAAAATAGACAGGTATTTAGATTTTATATATATTTTTTATAAATTTAAAGACCGTCTATTTCTCTCTGCTGTTTAAATTTATAAAGAAAAAATAATAAATTTCATAATAATAATACTTTATATTCTTATTTTTAATAATAGGATAGTAACTATAGAGACTAATAGAACTATTATTATAAGAAACTAAAAAGGTAAGAATTTTATAGTTAATTTCCTTTTCGTGTTTTATAAGCTAGAATAGTTTTATAATTATTTATACTATAAGCACTATATTATACGCGTTTTTATAATTAGTAATATTATATATTCCACCCCTAAATTAGACTACACACGTGAGGAAGGGAAAGAAGATATATTAAGTTATTAAAAAATATAATTAATATTTATTTTAGAGGTCTCTAATAAACGGCCTAAGCTGCTAGAGCTAGTTAGATATAAAAGCTTAACATCTAAATCTAATAAAGTAATTAAACTATAAGTATAATATTATAATTAGTATTAAGCTATTCTAATCTTTACTAACAGACTCCGTTAGAATCTTAAGGTGTTTTATATAAGTTACTATAAAATATTTTATTAAGAAAATAATAAGTAATCTAATATCGCAGATGATTTAAGCTTTATTTTTGTTCTAAATTATTATATAAGTCTTCTTAAAGAGATTATTATTAAATAGAGAATCTTTAGAGATAGTCTATTCTATTTTAAAAAGCTTTTTATATAGTTTTCTTATTTCTTACTTAATACCCCGCTCGTGTTTATTTAGGAAGATGTTATATATTATAAGAAAAGCTACGTACTTTATATTATTATATAAAATACTTTTTTTTTCTTTTAAGAAGTTCTAAGGCCAACACATGTGTTTCCGCTAGTAGTTAATTAGATTAATATTTTAAATACTAGTATCTGCTATTTTATTATCTCTGTCCTCTTATTATTACTTTTTAATATATATATTTAAGATACTAAAAAGGTTTTTATACTTACTATTTATAAGCTATTATAAAATAATAGGTAGCATTCTTCTTAAGTAATTCTTTTTAAAACTTTATATTTTAATTTTACTTATAAGTAAAAGTCTTAGTACTGGATATATATAATGCTAGTAGACATGTAACTTATTTTATATAGCTATTATTAATTATACTTTATCTATAAAAAAATATACGTGTCTGTAATGGAGCAGAAAATAAGTATTTTATAGCCTAAATTTAATTACTAGTAATAGTAACAGTAAAAGGCCTGATTAAGCTATTTTATTATATAAGTTTTATACTTATATATATCTTATAGAGCTACTAACTCACGTAGTAATAAACTAATAAGTATTCTAAAAATATACGATTCTTGCTATTTATAATAACTCTATTATAGTAATTAACTGTTAGCTATTATTATAGCTTTTAGGTAGAAAGATATCCTAAAACAACATACTAGAATAATTATATATTATATAGAATACTAATTAGCTTAACTAAAGCTAGATAGGCTCTTACTAGCCTACCTTATATATTTCTTTAGATAAATATTATCCATTTATTTAATAAACCCGGTTTATTGATATTGGAGGGGCTGAGGCCTTAAGTTTTATAATAATCATACTTCTCTAGCCACTAAATTTTTATTTTATTAGGAATAAAGTTATAGAGCGTAAATAAGCAAGGCTGAACTATTAAATAAAATATAAATAAAACTAGCTTTACTAATTAGACAGCTATATAGCTTTAAAGGCGGAATTTAGTTAAATATACTTACCTTAAATAAAAAGTTAAAAAATAATTAAAAAATACTAGCATTTAATTATTTACTTGTTTTACTAACTTTTTTTAATTTTTAAAGTCTTATTCTTTTAGTCTGCCTGGTACTATTTACCTTTATATCTAATTAGAAATTATTAACTTTCTCTTTATGAAATAATAGAACTGCTTTATTTACTTATACTATAGGATAACTTAATTATGCCTTTAAAAAACTAGTATTTAGAATTCAACATTACTAATCTATCTATCTAGATTAGGGGATATGAAATGATAGACTAGGAAAATAAAGCTTTAAAAATCAAAGAAATTAGTAGAATATTTAAATAATAAGATACTAGTATTTTTTAACTAATATTTTTAACTCCTTATCTAAAGTAAGTATATTTAACTAAATTCTATCTTTAAAAAAGCTGTATAGCTGTCTAGTTAGTAAAGTAGGTTTTATAATAGTTTACTTAATATATTTAACTCTACACCGCAACCCCTTCTAATATAAGGACGATAGTTTATAGATTAGTTATCCTATAATTTTCTTTTCTTAATACTAGGAATATTATGCTGGTAAGAACACTTTTAGTCTAAAAATAGCCCTCTTATAGAATGTTTACTAATACGTTTATTAAATAAATAATCTTAGTCTAAGTTACGCCACATGTAGTCTCCTATTAAATCTAGTATATTTTAATAAGAGTAAAACAAGCTTATACCGAGCGGTATATAAGATAAAGAGTATAAAGAATATATAAATAGTTTTTACTAAATGCGGTATTACATTTACTTAAGAAATATATACATTATAAAAAACTTTATTAACTTATATTAAAGCTAACACTGTTTTCTAGTATATAAATATATCTATTCTTTAGATAACATGATGAGCTTAAGCTAGTCTAGTATCCAACCCACTATAGATATCCAACCCCCTAAGTATACTGAACCCTCTTTATATACTAAACTCACTACGCATACTAAGCTCCCCCCGTATACGAAATCTACCACGTATACCAAACCCTCTACCTTTAATATAGAAGTGGGGTTCCGGTGAACGCGACGTAATACTAATAGTGCTATCTATATCAGAAACCTAAGCTAGTCTCTAGATCCTGCTTTCTATATTATAACACGCAAAGCGATAAATAGGCAGACGTGGTTATAGTCGAATGGGAAATATAAATGTCATGAAGGTTAGATAGTTGTAAAGAAGCAGAACAAAGTTCTGCCTGATGTGCCATTATACAATACTCAAAGCTAGCCTAGTTAAGAAGATAGGAAATAGAAGATTTGGAGATTAGCTAATAACCATATCCTAAATTTTTAGGGGTTAAGAGTCTATTAAATTCTATTATATATTACAGGTTATAAGCCACTTAGGTAACCATTAATGGTGATATAGCTATACCCTATAAGTACTGTCTCCACTCGTGTTTTGCTTTATTTCAGATCCTTTTCTAATGCATTGTACGGATTCTTCTACATCCGTAGTCACTCTCTATGGCTATGATTGAGAGCACATCGGGGGTGAAATAAATTTATATCCCCCTTTATTTACAGCGTTACAAATAATGTATCCGCTAGAAGGCAGTCGGGGCCATGTAAGCTAAGGAGATCATTATTTATATCTTCTTCTACACTCTTTATTATGATTGATTCCTCGCAGATATTGCATACACATTGGGTTCTCTGTTTTGATTCTCGTAGCTCCTTCGGTTGGCTGTTACTGATGCCATGATTTGCGTTAACGGAAGCGATGCTGAGTAAACTTCGGCTCTGCGGCGGCAGTAGCGGAAACAGCTAAGTATTAGGAGGATGCATTATATTATCGTTGAGCTTTGCGCAGACTTCGTAGAGATGCATCAATGGGAGATTGCTATTCTTTCTTTAATATACAGTCTGGTGGTTTCGGACAAAGCGTGTTGTAGACGTTAAGGTATTCGTGATGAGCTGTTATCTATTCGGTAAACAACCTCCAAAACCTGGGAGAACGCCTGAAAAAGCCCCTGCGGGAGTTTCAACCGCATCTCAGCCTTACCAGTCAATATTCAAGGATCTCACTTTAGAACTTTTTCTCAACTAAGTTAACGGCGCATGCCACCTTAGCACTGTCTGGCAGAATATTTAGTGCTGACCGCTCCCTGGCGAATTCCCCTTTGCGCCGAGTGGAAGGCTTTTTTGATGTGCAGGATGGACCACCAGGGTATACAATATATATGCTCCTCCAAAAAATCTACTATATTTAGAATGAAATGTTAACCCGACTTGAATATTAACTAGTTAACATACTTTTCCATAAGTAAAAGCTTCTCATAAAGGAATGCTACAGATAATGCAGCCCAGTTTTGACTCCCAATACACTCAGTCTTGTTGCTAAAGGTACAGTTTTGAAGGTGGGGAAGCTTCTCAAGAAGTTGCAGCAAAAGGGATCGGTATATTCCTAGAGTTGACTTTTCCAGTATTTCACCTCGCGCGTTAAAAAAGAATGATATGACAGTGCTACCTCTCATTTTTTTAGCATTCGCAAAGGCAAACTTTATGATCGTGGATTTCCCGGTGCCTGGCTTCCCTTTGATCCATAGGAAGCCATAATGGTCGGAGAGCTTTTGAGAGTCAAGCCAGTCTCGATACTCAGTTCTGCTAATCAACCATTTGCATGTCTTATCGTGGGCATTTTTGATAGTCACGTGACGAGAATCGATTTGATTAAACCTTAAGGAGTCTAGGAAGCTTCGTCGTTGATCGTCTGTAAGAGTCGGCCTCATTGTAATATTTGCACTCGTTTCAGGGACTTGGTGTGTAGTCGTGGAGATACTTCTTAGTCCAGTGTACAGAACGTTAGATTAACTGGTATCCATATGGTCATTAGTAGTATCCCGCGTAAGGTTGATAGCGGGACAAGTAGAGCGCCAAGCTGCAGGGACAAATGACAGTATTTTCTTTGCACAAGCCGCCGCTACCGCCGCGGCAAAGGGCTGCCACTTCTTATTCTTATAAGAGTCAGCGTAGTCACAAATACCTTGAATAATGAGACTAGGTAAGGCATTCATCAGTCCTGCTGCCTCTATTTCAAAGTAAAGGATCCCTCCAAGTTCAGAGCTTAGCTTATCTCTCCAGAGTCCATATTTGATAACTTGATTACTAGAAGCTATCGTGCCGCAATGAATGAAAGGCTCTTCACTCTCCTGTTGAGTCCGCCTAATTACCATATTCTTATCGCATTGATCGCAGGTAGCTCCTTTAACGTGGCTATAGGAGGGGTCAAACAGGATATCTTATCCCACACTGTAGCGATCAAACTCCCTACGGTTAGGTACCAATAGCAAGTAGTTAAGAAGATTACTTCTGCCTGCAATTTAATTTAATCGAAGTCTAGAAACGGCGGTAAGGAGAATAGATGGAGGTGCATTAAGAGATCCGGTGCGAGTACAGGATCCACCAAAACCTGTCTTCCCTAAGTCATATTGTACCACTCCCCCATAGGGCCCCTGTGGTTGACTAATAACCACATCCCCAAGTCGTATATCTACGTCCGATTTGGGAACTCCCCCTCTAATGCCTACCATAAGCCTAATTTGGACAGCGGGAAATTTATGTCGCAACTCCCCTACGACTACGGTAGCTGAACTCCTCCCGATCTGGCCAGCTGGCAAGCAAACTATTACCACATTGTGTCTACCGATACATCCCAGCTTATATTGGGCGGTGCCATCGATATCATCGCACTCATCATCCAGCATGGACTCCGCTGCGGTGAATTCGATAGGCAGGGCGAGATCCACGCTACCGTGAAGTCTTCCGCTCGAGGGCGGGGTCGCTTTAGACGCATTCTAAAGTCGTATATGCATCTCGCTTATACTTCGGAGGACGAAAAAGTTTGCTGTCGACAGCTGTCCTTTGCGAATGGGGACTCAAAGGGATCGAATGACTTCAGCCTTGCGTGTCGCATGAGGCTGGTCGGAGTTGAATGTGTCGAGGTGCCAGAAGCGTGAGCCGGGGGGTAATGCGTCGTCTTCTCAGTAGAGCCTTTGCAAGTGTAAACCACGCTGCCCGAAGAACTTTTGATCATGGCTGCGCTGAGGTACGCGTCTCTACTCTCGCCTAACGTAACGTTACACGGGCCCTTCCGGTTCGCAAGCGAATCTTTCTTCAAAAGAGCCCGCGCGAAGCGCGGGTTGGATTCAATAGCCGCTCGTGCCTTGCTCTCGGGGTGGCGCAACGTTGGAGCTGTTGGTTGACATCTTCAAACCACTTCAGGTCGTCATTATGAAGTAGGTATCAATAGTCCGGCTCATCTTCTCGGGGCAAGGTGAAGGAACGAACCGGTGCGACAACGTATGTTGAAAATATAAGTTGTCATATCTCGGGCTGTCAAGGTGCTTTCCTAGGCGTCGGCCAGCCAGATCAATGGGGGTACGCGCAATTCTTCGGATATTGCCCAGCTACGCAATGATGTTCCCCAAGTGCCAAGAACAATGCACGGGCCACAACGCGGTGTGGCCCGTGCATTGTTCTTGGCTAGTCCTTCTCGGAGAATTAAATCTCCGCCTCACGTCTGCATAACATTTCTACTATACAAAGTATGCGGAAGATAAAAGCATTGCCATCGTATATAAGCTAATTCTAAAAGGAACAGGATTTTCTTCAGTCTTAAAAGGGTGCAGCGCTGTAGTCGATACCACACCGCAACAGCTTGCGACCATGCCGCCACCTTCCTTATGCATTTGCCAAAACGGCACCGCAAAAGGACAGATATCCCGTCCACGGGACCCTCCGTGTCCGACGACTACCAACAGCTTGGTATTGGAGCTAGTTCTCATAGCCGTGCACCGGAGCGCACATCATCCTAGCAATTGGTTCGGTGTCGAAAGTGTGACAAAGGGTGAATTGCGGTGCAAACTAATGGTTTGTAAGTTGGAAGTCCTTGACTGTGGCTCCGGCGAGCCTATCGATATCCTTTATGCCCTATGTGATGGTTTGCTTCGCGGCCTCGGTGGTCGATACCTTCTCTGCCGCTTGCCGTCGACCCGACTTACGTCAATCACCAGTTGGTGGCTGGACTCCTTGTTTGAGAGATTTGTCCCCGATTCCGTTATAGATAAGATATCGGTCAAAACCGCGTTTCTGCCCATCTTTAGAAGCAGCAAACTTCTCTATTCATGTGAAACTTGTGGAAAATCGTGCCATACAAAGTACTCCCGTCTACCGTGCCTCCATCTACCGTACCACAACTTTATTCAATTTCATTCAGGAGATTTGCGCGGTTACACTTCACAGAATCCATCCTACACAATAAGGAGGTGACAATTCGTCACCTTACATCAGAATCTTCCTCCCAGCCTCAAGGTCCTGAATCTCCTTTTTTAACTGGGCCCGCTTCCGCTTCAGACTAGAATCTTCGCCGGCAATCTCTTGGAGCTGTCCCTGAGTAAGTTCTAAGACACAGCTAGGAGAGAAGAGCTTGAGTGGTGTGTCTGGGCCATGGATCAGATGATAACCAGCGGCGTGTATATAGACATTGTCGACGAAACGCTTGCGCGCGACCTTATAGTAGGCATACAAGATGTCGTGCATGTCACGGATCGTATGGTCCGCGTTGTTCATAGGGTGATTCTTCGTAATGAGATTAAGTGGGACAATAGAACCATATTTGCAGTCGTTTAAGGACTTGGATATCCATGCAGATTTCATACATTGCTGTCGACTACGTCAGATATAGTCAGTAATAATACCTGAGACAAGACAATCTGATAACATTTACCGTTTCTCCAGATTATCGTTAAAGTAGTGATTAAGTGTCATGGGCACTCCTAACAATTCCACATCAAGCAAGAACTTGGCCTGTACTAAGCTCTTGCTATACTTCTTAAGCAAGCCATCCAGAAGCAAGTTCAAAAGCCGTTCAGATACTTGATTATCGCCGTAAAGTGACTGCAGCAACGTAGTGATGAAATTGTGCACTAATATAACGGCATTACTAGTGTATCTAGAGAATATCGCTTACCATTTACTAGACTGCTGTCGCATCACCACTATTAGAAGAGAGAAGGCGAAAGTGCCGAGCTCGAAACCTCAAGACTTACTATACGTTATTTTCAACCAGTCGAAAATGTCATAGCGTGAGGGGCCAGTGACTTAGTCTTTAACAGAAAGTATCTCGTCCAGCTTAAGGGCGTTCGTAATGTGTCTAGTATTAATATAGTATCTCTGCTCTTTATAGGTAATCTTATTATCAGAATAATCGACCCCTATATTATAGGACTCTTCAGCAACATGATCATCTTTTTAGAACTGATATTAATAACCAAATTTCTCCATGTCCACCGAAAACTTTTCATTACGGCTAATAAGCTCTGTGGTAAGACATATACTAGTGAACGTATTAAAAATACCGTTCTCTCTATAATCAGCTTTAATAATAAGGTCCGTAATATATTGGAACTGTATTATAAGATTAAGTAAGTATTTAGCTTACTTGTCTGTAGTATCCTACTCTATACTAGATAAGTCTAGAGTATACTTATATATATCTAGCTTCTTATTAATCTCTATTTTAACCTATATAGTATGATTAGACACGGAAGGATTCATTTACTAAAAAAATTTTTTTTTTTTTTAACATATCAGGGGTGTGTAAACTAACCTTAGGAAATTTATAATAAATATACTAGATAAGAACTTTTTCTAGATACTTTTAAAGTAAATTAATGCCTCTGCGCTCATAAAATAAAGTATTCTAAAAAACTATATAATAAAAAAATAATTTTTTAATAATATTATAATTTATTATAAAGTTATTTAGCTTATGCTGTTTTGGGTTTTAAATAATATTCTAATTAAACTTAGCATTTAGATCTTTTCTCTTAATAATATTTATAATCTTTTACTTAGTATTTTTATTAATAAGATCCGACTTAGTTAATACACTAATTATGTGATAATAGTTAGGATTAATTTTTTTAGCTATTTCTAGAATTTTTTATATAGCAGGATTAACATTAGCAGAGATAATTATAAGTATAATTATTCTTAGATTTTTTATATATATCTTTATTATATACCTAATAAGCTTGTTATCTGTAGTAGTTATAATACTAATAGTTATAATTTTAAAAATACTAAGAATATTAATAACACTTAAATGAGCTTTACCTAGGCTATAGATTTCTAAATAAAAATATTATTTAAGAATATCTTATATAGACTATATATTTAAGCTATATTATTAGATAATTCTATTATAGTATAGACCTATAAAGTAATATAAGTATATTAGTTTAAATTATGTTATAAAAATACGTCTAATTAATATTAAATATCTAATTTATATTACTTATAATTATTATAAAGGCTGGAGTATTAAGCTGTTTAATATTAAACTTATTTTATTTCTTTATACGCTCCTAGTATTCCGCGGTGCTATTTAAATTAAAAAAATTAAAACTTTAATTAAATCATTAACTACCCTTTAAGAGATAATCTACGTAATAAATTTTATATATAATTTATTATTATAAGGAAAGAAAAGATAAGTTAAGTTCTTTAAAATAAAGCTCTTACTACTAGACTAGTTACTAATAACTATTAGTTAAAAAAAATTTATATATTTACTTATATTATAGGTAAATAACTTATTAATTTTATTAAGTAAAATAGGATTACTAATTTTCTTATAAATTATTTTAGTAGTAGAAGGTAATAGCTTTATAAATTAAAATTCTAATAGTAGTATAATATTTATAAATATACTAGTATCTATTTAGAAAGTTTAGTATAGCTTTTATATTAAATTTCTTTTTATTTATTAAAGATATAATATTCTCTTTGTTAATCAGAGACGCTAGTAATAGAAATAGTATAATAATAAAATTATGTAAAAGCTTTTAGAATAAAGGAAATTAGCTTAAAATAAGGTAATTTTATAAGTATAGTTCCGCAGTAGCTTTCTAATAGCTAAGTAAACTAATAAGTATTAAATATAAAAAAAAATATTAAAACTAGAGAGAAAATATAATAGTCTGTTATAGTAAATAATAATATTAATTTTAATAAACTAAGATTATAATAAGCTAGAGCTTAGAATAGTTAATTAAAATAATTATTTTAATTTTAACTCTATACATAACTATATAATCTTAGTAACTTAGTAGAGATTAACTATTAAGTCTCTATAGTATATATAATTAACTTTTTATTAAATCTACTTTATTTATATCTAATTACTATTATTGGCTAGGATTTATTATATTTAGATTTAATTAACTTTATTTCTTATAAAAGGCTAAGAGGCCTCCGGTAGTATAATTAACTTTATAAAAAAGTAAAAAGTTTTCTAGTATTTAGGAAAACCATCTAACAGTATAATAAATATTAATAAATGTTAATAACTACTTAGTATTTATACTAATAGCCTAAGTGATAAACCTGCTTAATATAGAATATAATAATAAATAGATTAACTATAAACTATACTAGTTACTTATTTTATAAGAGTTATAAGTTTTAGCTGTTAAAATAGTAATAAGCTAAATAGAAATTAAACTTAATAACTACTTTATTTAACGTGATAAAGGGAAAGTTCTATTTTTAATAAATAAACCCAATAACAGCACCTTAAAGAGATTATAAACGTATTATAAATAATATTTAAAAAGTTAACTACACTAGAAGGTCGCAATTCCTTATTAAAACTATTTTTATAGGTTTTAGTAATAATACTAGTAACTCTCTTTATACCAACACGATAACTAGTAATTAAATTAGTAGTTAAACTATTTAATTTTTCTAAATTCTTTATATTTAATAGTATATGGTTTTTTTACTTTATGTTTAAATATTAAGCTAAGGCTAAGTTATAATTTAATAAATATTATATAAATAATAAAAAAGAACAGATAGACTATCTCTTTTAGTATTTAAAAAAATTAAGTAGTATAAACTATTTTTTTATAGTTCTCTAATTAAAGAAATAATACCACTCTTAAAGTAATATAAGTGTTTATAGACTTTTAGTTTAAAGACTAATATTAAAAGTAAAAGTCTCTAGACAAGCTGTAAAGTATAAAATAGAAAAAAAAGTTAATAAAAGAATACTATTATTATAGACGGTAATAAGAATACAGGAGCAATTAAAAAAGCGTTATTATAAAAAATATAGTATAAAAAAATATATAAGTAATACTAAAAAGTTAAAATAAATTAGTAAAAACAGAACCTACAGATAAAATTACTCTATAGTAAGTTTAAGTTCTATTAAGAGTAGTATTTAGATAAGTAAGTAAATCAGATAACCTACTATAAAAAAGCATAAGAAAAATAAGTATAAATAATAAAGATAATATTAAGTATAAACTTATTTTCTATTATTTTCTTTAGTAGTATTTAATATACTTTTAGTAGGTATATAATATACGCATGGAGGATTTACTATAAGTATAAAGTATTAAATAGCTTATAGTTACTTTTAATTCTTTATAATTACTCTAAAATTAAGATTTATATCTTAAGTAAAATAGTTTAATATTATCCTGTTAAATCTTAACTTACTATATTATTTCTTTCTATCTTAATTAAGCTAAATTTTTTATCTACTAAGTCTAATAAGCTATCTAATCCAGAAGTAAGAGAACTAATTAATATTATATAATTAATTAAATAACTAGTTACTAGTATAATATTACGTTAGTAAGTTAATAACTTATAATATTATAATTATTATTTTAAAAGAGTAAAAGAAATAATTAGATAAATTCTAATAATAAATTATTAAAAGTATATAATAATTTATTATAAGAACAAACAGGAACTTTACTTGTCAAAAAAAAGTAGTAATAAAAAAGAAGTTATAATAAGACTTTTATTTATAACTAAAAGTATATTAGGAGAATAGAAAAGCGTATAATAAATTATTTAGAAATAAAAAATAGCCATCATAAAGCTACGTAATACCCTAATAAATTTATAATAATAAGTTAAAATAAATTAAAAAAGGGAAACAGTAAAGATACAGCCTCTTAAGAAATTTAATAGAAATTAGAATAAACTTAAGATCTTTATAGCAGAAATAGACCTATACTATTATTTTAATTAAAAATTATTTCTAATTAATTAGAATTAGATTTTAGTAGCTGGTATAAATATAATAAGTAGAGCTATATAATAGTTTAAACTACTAGTAAGAAATTATCTAGCTAATAGAAACCCTAACTTAGATATAGCTAGATTAGTTAACTATAATAATAATATTTAATAAACCTTTAAAAGCTATAAACGCTTTAAATAAGAAATAATTATTATTTTTAGAGAAATTAATAAAGAAATAGAAGTAATTTAAAAGCTTTAATAACTTAAGTAATTAACATTAGCAGCTAACTATACTATAAAATTTAAGTAAATCTAATTATAACTTAATTAAATAGACTAACTATTAGTTATAATGTATTATAAAGGATTAAAAGATAGAATTAAGGATAAAATTTCTAGAGAAAAATAGCTAAGTACCTTACTAAAAATCATTAAATAAATAGTAACTATTAATAATTATTAGTACTAATAAGAGTAAGAAAAAAAGATATATAGAAGATTAATAATCTATATACCTAAAAGAAATAGAAAAAATAACTAAATCTATAATAAAATAGATATTAACGTTAAATAAATATTTGTTAGAAAAGGGTAAGAAAAGTAAGCTAAAGAATAAATAAAATACTACACACATAAAGCCTACTTAAAATATAGAAAATAAAAACACTTTATTAAAAACTATAAATAATAATAATTAGATATTAAAAAGGCTTATGTTTAGACTAAAGCATAAAAGAAAATTAAAATAGCTATAATTTAAGTAGAATAAGTAAAAGACATAATAATAGAGAAAACTATCATATAAAGAATTTAAAAAAAATAATACTAAATTTATAGGAATTATATATATCTTAGTTAAGAATATAAAATACTGTATTAGTAAGTTAAAGATTACTTAGTAGAATAGCCTAATAATATAATTACTATAATATAAAAAGCAGCAGTTTAATAATACAATGCTAAAACTAAAAAGAAAATATAAAAATTTTATAAGATTATAAAGCAGGAAGGAGGACTTTTCCAGAAAAAAAACTAAAAGTTTTAATAAAAAAAATTATAAAATAAAAGAAGGTAAGAAACTTATGTCTATAATAATTATATAATAAATACACTAAAAATACTATTAAATATATAAATTAGAGTATTATCTAAAGAAATACTATATTACTAAATACTAGGAGGTTACTTTAGGAGATGGAATGTATAAATACTAATAAGTATTATAGTTAGTAGAAAATAAGTAACATAAAGAGTTAAATAAATAAAAACTAGCTATATAAATAAACGAAATCTATTAATAGATATCTATACTAGTTATAATAAGCGTAACCTATTATCACCCTATTAAATATCTAGAACTAGAGTAGAACTAGAATAAGAAGGAAGAAAAAACCCTTTTACTAATATTATAAGTATAAGATAATAATACTATAAATAGAATAATAAGAAGATAATACTAAATATATATAGTATTAGACTATATAGGAATAAATTGTAAATAGAATAAACATACTATACATATTAAAGAACTAAAGACAAGAAAAGTATTATAATAACTAATAAATAAGAAGAAACTTAGTCTGTAATAGGAATTAGTTTATATAGATTTAGAAAATAAATCACAAAATCCAAACTCAGACCAACACAAATAATTATTATGGAATAAGTACTAGATAGGATATTAATAATACTAAATTAAATACTACTAAAAAAAATAGTTAGCTACAGACTTATATAAAAAACTCACATATTAAGAATATTTCTTAGGATGGAAATGCTAGGATTATAGAGAATAAGCTAAAAATATATATATAATACTTAAATAAGAAGCATGCTAACTCTAGAGATATTTAATCCATAAACCTAAAAAAAAATACTAAGGAAGTGACTACCATTTAGGAGTTAGCTATAAATAAAAAACTAGAAAACTAATAGACTATAACTAAGCCACTAAAGAGCTAAGAAAAGGTTAAAAAGAATATATTAATTATATACATATAACTGAACTATAAGAAAAACGAGAATAAGCTATACGTAGATATATATATTAATAGTAATTAAATACTAGCACTTATAAATAATAAAGTTAGTAAGATACTTATATTAAATAAGTAAGTATAAAGATACTAGATACTAACTAGAGTTTTAAATAAACTTATATAAGTAAAACACATAAATAATAGTCTAGTAGTATTTAGAGAAAATTTAATTAATCTTAAAATAAGAAATATAACTATTTAGGTAACAGGTTACGGGGATAACTATTATATTAAAATTATAAATCTAGGTAGTAAGAATTTTATCTTAGGATAGAACTAGCTAGCACGATAGAACCTAACCATTAATTAGAAAAGGAAAACCATAGGAATTAGGAACAACCATTATAGATAATAGTAATAGATAATAATATAAATAAAGAAAATAATACTTTACGAAACTAAATTCATTATGCTAAAAGAATACTAAGAAGAATTTAAAAAATAGTTCTTTAAAGAAGCTAAAGACTAACTACTAGAATACTAGGACTAAAATTATAAGATTACTCTTAAGGAAAAAATAGATCTTAAACTAGGACTATTATACTAGTTATCTATTAACTAATAAGAGAAACTACAACGATATCTAAATAATAACCTTAAGAAAAAATATATTTAGATAAGTAAAAGTAAGATAGCCTTACTAACACTTTTCATACTAAAAAAGAATAGAAAACTATAATTATATATTAACTACTAACATCTTAATAAAGCTATAGTAAAGAATTATTACCTTATACTACTAATATTAGAACTTATAGATAAACTTAAAGAAGCTAAGTAGTTTAGCCTTTTTAATATTAAGAATAAATACTATTATATATAGATAACCGAAAAGCACGAATGGATAACAGTATTTAAAATAAGATATAAATTATTTAAGTATCTAGTCATGCTATTTGGACTTACCAACGCGCTAACAACATTCTAAACAATTATTAACTATATACTAAGAGAATATCTAAACGTATTTATAATAGCATATCTTAATAACATACTTATATATATAAATGGAATACTAAAAGAATATGTTAAGTATATTAAGAAGGTACTATAAAAGCTTAAGGAACACAGGCTATATATTTAAATAAAAAAAAATATATTCTATAGAACAGAAGTTAAGTTCTTAGAATACTTAATATCTTAAAATAAAATAGCAGTTAACTTAGATAAAACTAAAAATGTTTTATCTTAGCTAATACTAATAAATATAAAAGAAGTTTATTCTTTTCTTAGATTTATAGGTTTCTGCTGATAACTTATTAAGGACTACTTAAAAATCATATTACCTTTAATAGAATTACTTAAGAAAGATTAATAATTTAAGTAGGAACAACACAAGAAAAATATTTTTAGAATATTAAAAGAAATATTCTAATAACTACTAATATTAAAAATGTTTGATTTATGACTTTAAATAGAAATATATACAGATGTATTAGACGGAGCTATAAGAGCTATTCTATTATAAATATAAAATAATAAATATAAATATTTAATAGACTTTCTATCTCATAAACTCACAACTGCTAAATTAAATTATGATATTTATAATAAAAAACTATTAATAATAGTTTAAGTATTTAAAAAATAGAGATATTACTTGGAAGGAGCTAAGTACTAGATTATTATATATTTAAACTATAAAAATCTAACAGCATTTACGACAACTAAGAAGCTAAATTAATAATAAGTTAAGTAATAAAAACTAGTTTCTACTTTTAATTTTTAAATACTTTATAAATTAGGAAAAAAAAATACAGTAGCTGACACACTTAGTTAATAAGTAAATTATATAAAGAATATACTAAAAATCTATAATATAATACTTAGATAAAAATTAGATGAATTTTTAGAAAGTTTATAAATAGATATTAAGACAGTAGTCATTATCGAAAACACCTAAAAAAAATAAATAAGAGATTTTAATAATAGATAACTATAATAGAATTTAGATTAAGAAATAATTTATGTACTAGATATATTATAAACTAAGCTCATTAAAAACTAACACTTAGCTAAAATATACGGATATTAAGGAATTAAAAAAACTATAGAACGCATCAACAGACATTTTTAGATTCCTAGAATATAAAAAAAAGTTAGAACTATTCTTTTAGAATGTATCAAATATAAGAAGAATAAGATATTAAGATATAAAAAATATAGACTTATATAACCAATTCCTTTACCAGACCTACTATAGGAATTAGTTATAATAAATTTTATTACGAAAATACCGATAACAACCACCTTTTAAGGCTAATAGTATAATATGATATTAGTTATAGTAAACTAACTTATAAAATATACATACTTTAAACTAATATATATAAAGGTTAAAGCGGAAGAATTGGTAACTATACTTATTAAACTATTAATTATATAATATAGGTTACCATAAGAATTTATTACAAACAGAGACAAATTATTCACGTTAATATTTTAGAAAATGTTTATAAAAAAGCTAGGGGCTGAATACCGCCTCTTAATAGCATTTTACCTATAAATAGATAAATAAATAGAATAAATAAATCAGATATTAGAATAATACCTACGAATGTATGTTAATAAATAATAAGATAATTAGATTAACTTACTATTAATAGCTAAGTTTATATATAACTCTATAAAGTTATTAACTATAGGAAAATTACTATTTTATATAAACTATAGTTATAAGCTAACAGCTTATCAAAAACCACAAAAACTAAATAAAATATTAGAATCTATAAAAATAAGAGTTAAGAAACTATAATAACTTTATTAGAAAATTGCACAGAAAATCACCTATAAAGGTAATCTTAGTAAATAAATTAAAGATAAGTCTAAAGTTAAGGGACTAACTTTTAAGGGAGAGAATAAAATTTTTCTATTATAAAAAAATCTAGAAATAAAATAACTATTAAAAAAACTAGATCACATTAAATTGGGACTATTTAAGATTAAAAAATAAATAAGATTTATAAATTATAAACTATAACTATTTAAAGATATAAGAATTTACTTAGTTTTTTATATTTTAAGATTAGAATTAGCACTATAAAATGCCAAACTACAGATAAGACTTAAACTTAAGAAAGATATAATTAAGTATAAAGTCTAATAAATTCTAGACTATTAGCAGTTTAGGCGTTAGTAGAAATACTTAGTTAAATAAAAAAATTATAAACCTAAAAATAATATATAGAAGCCAGTTAGGAACTTAAAAAATAATTTAAAGCTAATTAACTAGTATTATTAGATAAAATAATAAAGGCTTACTCTAAAGTTATATCTAATAAATAGAGAGAATGTAAAACGTTTTATTTAAAACTAAAAAAAAAAACAAGCCAATACTAAACACTGTAGGTTATAGTATATTAAGTTAATTCTAATAACTTTATTTTTTCTTTTTTATTATATAAACTTTATTAATTAAGGTAAGCTCACGTTAGAATATTTTCTTTTTCTAAGAATTTATTTAGGCTAGCTTATAATAAAACTAGTGTTCACAGGCACAGAGCTCCTCTTTATAGTAATAATAAGTTAATAAGTTATTTTAAACCTTCTCTAACTACTATTAAAGACGCTTTCTATTATAATTTAAATAATTTTACTTAGATTATATTATAATAAGATTATACTTTATGTTTTAATTAATATACTTAGAATATTATCTTAAGGAAAGATGTACTATTTTTATACTAATACTAGCTTATTCTTATAAATTAACTAGAACTATTACTAGCTCTTTTGTTTTACGAGAATTAGTTACGTTAGTATATTTTAAATATTATATACTAATCTCTTAAATAATAGAATTTTCTTATACTTATCTTTATGTTAAGGTAGATCTGTATAAGACTATATCAGGTCTCTTATTTCTTATCTATTATTTAAATAAAAATAGAAATATCTGTTTGAGCTGTAGATTATAGAATAAAATTATAAAAAAGTATATATAATCTATTTTATATAAAACTTAATTACGTAATAGTATCCAGCATTTCTACTAATTTCATATTTTAAATAATTATATATATATATAGTTTTATAGAGTGTTATGTTTTTATATTTTTAAGTATATATTTTATATTTAGGAGATTATCTATTACTTTCTAAAAGAGAAAATAGAACTGCTAAACTAAAAGTTATTTCTATTATTTTAGGCCTAGAGTATAGCGTAATATATTCTTTTTAATATTTATTAATATTATAGTTATAATAATACTGCTTGCTTTGCTTGCTGTAGGTTATATAATATTATAACTAGCTACGCTAGCTATAATCTAGTATAAAGTCTAGAGTATAGCTAGCTTACGCTTAGGCTATATACCGCTCTATTTAAAAGTAAGCCCTCTTTATACCTTTTCTCTTTTTATCTTAGTATAGCTAAAATAGAGCTAATTTATTTTATTAATCTGTATTAATACTATAACGCGTAAAGACTAAGCCTGTTATTATATTACACTAAGATTAATCTAACTCAGCCGGATAATAGTAACATAATATTGAGGTTAAGTTATGTAATTAACTTAAGTATTTAATTTACTAACGACCATATCTAAAGAATTAATTACACAACTATGCTAAGTTGTTAGTTTATTAACTATATAATCTTCACTAGAAAGCCCTATAGCAGTAGGCAGTTAAAACCTTAAGTAATAGCCTATATAAGCTCTATATAGTAGGCCTTGAGAGTAACTTAGCAGGTAACTAGAAAACCTATAGTAGTAGATAATATATCTATTAGATTAAAAGAGAGCTATAAAAGCTCTAGTAAATTCCCTCTCTTTTATTATCTTTTTTATACTAGAGAAACTGACCCCTGTGAGCACTACTAGCTTATCTTCTTTATACTAGAGAAACTAACCCCCGTGAGCACCACCAGCTTATCTTCTTTTTACTAAAGAAACTAATCTCTATAAGCACCACTAGCTTATCTTCTCTATGCTAGAGAATCAGCTAATTACTTCACCCTACTAAAAGCTAGAAGCTTTATATAAATATAAGGATAGATAAGTTAGGACTATGGGAAAGCTCTCTACGCTAGAGATAAGAGTTAATTCTAAGATAATAATCACTAGTAATAACTACACGCCTATTTTTAAGTCGCTTAAGTGTACCGCTACGCACTACTCTAATAATATAATTAGAGAAGACTATACTATTAAGAAGCTCCGTATCTAGATATGATATAATAAGAAACTCTTTATAGCTACTACTAAGAGCACTACCTAAGGAACTGACTCTTATAAGTCTTAGGAGATAGAGGTTATACTTTCTACCCTAATAACTTTTAATTAAGCGATAATTGCTAGCGAGCTAGAGCGTAGCTATTTTAAAGTACTTACATATTATAATCATGTTAATACGCTAGGAAAAGCGCTTAACACGGCTAAAACTAAGCTTAATAAGGCTAGAGATAAGCTTACTAAGCTTTATTAGCTACTAAACAACACGCTTAAGCGCGTAGCAGATTAAGAAAATAAAATTAAGATACTAAAAGTATAGATAAAGAAATCTATATATAATATATACTTCTTCCTCTCTGTAAAGGCTAGCTTAGTATTATTATTAATATTAGTAAAAAAGATACACTTTATAGCTCTGCTATAAACCCCTTAGAACTAGGCTAGCTATATTACTATAAAACCTAATAATAGTTCTAATATAGAAAATCTTAGTAATTAAACTTCTTAAGTATTACCCTATCTACTTACTACTCTACTAACTATACTTACTATAAGTAGCTATTAAGATAATAGCTACTTAGTATAATTTCCTAACTTACTAATACTTAAAAACAGTAAGAATATTACCTTTAATTAATAGAAAGATATCTTAGAGAATAAGGTACGTACTAACTAAGATTAGTTTACTAAAGCTAATAAGTAAGCTACTTAAGAGAATATTATTTTATATATATATATATATACAGAGAGTCCTGCTAACTAGTATCTCTTAATACTTATATATATAATAAAAAAGAGTAAGCAGCTAGTTAGCTACTAGTATATAATAAATTACCTAAAGAGAACGTATAGTGACCTATATAAGAGACTTAATACTTACTATAATTTCTAAAAGCTCTACCTTAAAGACCTTATTAACTTTATTATATTTTAAAGTAACTTTTTTTACTTAGCTTAAGAACGCAGCCTGCTTATAAACTAATAGATAAAAGAATTTTATAAAAAGCTTCTAAACGCTCTGCGTACGCAGATGGGCATTTACTAATAATAATACTATAACTAGTATAATAAGTATATAAACTTAGCTTAAGACTTTACTAAAGAGCTAGCTCTTAGCGCTAAGAAAGCTACTAAATAGATTAATAAAAAAATTAGAAAGATTTAGCTATTACTAACTTAGTAGTTTTATTTAAAAGCTAAGTATCTAATTTATATAGTAGCTACTGCTATTCTACTAATACCTATCTCTAAACTAACTAGTTACTATAATTATAGAAAATCTAGCTACTTTATAAAAGACTACTAATTACTTACTTAAGTTATAACTAAAGTAATTAAGCTTATAAATACTAATAAAAAGCTTTATACGCTTTAGGATACTAGTAATAATAAGAAGTTTTAGCTTACTATAGAAAAACTATTAGAAAAAAACTTACTCTAAAAGAAGTTTCCTTTTTAAGATTACCTTCTAAAGCTATTAACTAGTTTAATTCTTACTAATTACTATTTAGTAAACTAGCTTTTACTTTGTTTTACTATATCTCTGCTAGTAGACTAGCTATTAAGCTAAGTAGCTTTTTTAATATTAAAGTTAGTAGTTTTATTCTAGTACACCTAAAATATATACACGCTATTAAGAAAAGGCTTAAAATAAAAACTTACTAAATAAAATCTATCTCCCTAGCTAGCTATAATAATAGACTAAATAGATAAATAAATAAGTACTTTTAGGCTAATCTAATACTAGATAACTACTATTTATTAATTTATTTTATCTTTTATAATATTAGCCGCCACGATTTTATAATCGGCTGTAAGCTGTTTAAAGATATAGGTATATTAATTAACTATAAAAAGTAAGCGCTTAAATAGCTAGATAATAAACTAATTAATTATAAGCATAATATTATTATTCTAACGTAAAACCTATTAATTAAAATTAATTCCTTATACTAAGCTAATACTGACTGACGTGATAAGCTAATAAATATAGTAATTTTATAATATATCTATAAGCTACTCTAGCGCTTATCTTAATATATTATATACTAAAAAAATTTTAGAAAAATAAAAAAATAGCTTTACTCATGATAGTAGCTAGAGCTAAATAAGTAAACTTTTTATTTTTAATTTATCTTACACAAAAACCTCTTTAAGGCAGGCCTTAAGATTAATATTATAAAAGCTATTACCTTTATAATACACGTATAGTAGAAGGAAACTATACTAGAGTATACTAGTATCTATAAAATAAATAAGCTTATTTAGGACTATAGGAATCTTATAAGAAAGTTTTTCTCTTAAGGCTCTAAAAACTTCTTAGTAAAACCTTTACTAAAAGGGCCCTATTAATTAAATAAAAACCTTATAAAAAAAGAGAAACTTTAATAGCTTATTAAGTAGAAACTATTCTACTCTAGCTATGCTAGCGTAACTTAGGTCTACTTTTTAAAAAAAAACTCAGACATACTGCCCCTATATTATAAAGATGTTAACTATAATATTAAACTAATAGCTAAGAACACGCTAATATTAAGTTTATTATATAATATATCTCTTAAGTAGCTATAGCTTATTAAAACTTACCTAAATAACTACTTTAGATAAAGGGTTATTACTTATAGTAATACTTTATATATTTTTTTAGTACTATTTACTAAAAAGCCTAAAAAAGGGTAGCGCTTCTGTATTAACTACTATAAGCTTAATACTATTATAAAGAAAAATACTTATCTAATTTTACTAATTTAGAAGACCCTTATCTGCCTAGCACGTATAAGAGTGTTTACTAAACTTAATATATAATAAGCTTTCTATTATATACGTCTAAATAAGAATATAGAGAACCTAACTACGTTCTGTACTTAATATAGAAATTATAAGTATTATATACTACTATTTAGTTTCTATAATAGCTTTACTATATTTTAGTATTATATTAATAAAATATTTTATAGCCTACTAGATAACTTCTATACTATTTATCTTAATAATATTTTAATCTACTCTAAAGACTTGTTATAGTATAAGGAGTATATTACTTAAGTATTAAGACATCTCTAGAATACAGGCCTTTAAGTAGATATTAAGAAGAATAAGTTTACTATTACTAAAATGAAGTTTCTAGGCCTTATTATTAGCATAAAAGGGATCTAAAAGGACCCTGAGAAAATTACTACTATATAGGAATAGCTAGTATCTATATTAGTTAAAAGCCTATAATCCTTTCTAAAATTCTGTAATTTCTATAGAGCTTTTCTAAAAGACTATAGACGTATTATTTAACTGCTTACTAAGCTACTTAAGAAGAGTATTTAATACGTCTTTAGTAAATATAAGCTAGTAGTCTTCTAGTAAGCTAAAGATTTAATACTATTAGATAATATTTTAGCTTACTACTTATTCTATTACTAAACGCATATAGAGACAGACGTAAGTAATAGAATTATTATAGAAATACTATTATAACTTTAAGAAAATAGTCTTTAGTAATTTATAGTTTTCTACTTTAAGACTATAAGTAAGCTCTAGATAAACTATAATATATATAATAAAGAGATATTAGCTATAATTTATAGCCTCTGAGAATAACACTTACAGCTTATAGGCTTATAGACTATAGAGTTATTTAATATCTTAACTAATTACTGCGTGCTAGAATACTTCTCTATAAAGTAAAAGCTTACTCCCTACTAGATATACTAAGTAATAAGTATAGTAAACTATTACCTAATGCTTATTTATTACTTTAGTATAGCTAATATAGTAGCTAACGCGCTCTTACGTAAGTAAGAAAAACTAAAGACCTAAAAAAATAAAAATAAAGTAGCCTAAATACATGTCTTTCTTTTAGTAGAGTAAATTAATATTAGCTTTATTAAGGCCGTAAGTAATAACCTAGCTACGCTATTAGTAAGAAGCATACTAGCTATTAATATAATTAAAGTAACTACTATTAATACTTTTATAGTCTCGCCTTTTTTAAACGACCTTTACTTACTAATTAATTGTATTATTGAGGTGAATTATAGCTATGAGAGTTTATAGCTATTTTAAGAGTATACTTTTTTTAGTAACTATTTAGTATAGAAACTCAGCTAGAGCTTTTTTATATACTATAGTAAGCTAATAGTTTCTATTATACACTTCTTAAAAACCTATCTTATTTAAGCTATCTATACTACTTAGGTGACTACTTACTTAAGTAAAAAAAAAAAAAAAAAATTATTTCACAACTACTACTACTAGAGCTATATAGATAAAAATATAGATAATTATATAGCTATATATAAAGCTTACAGATAGAGCTATATATCTTATAATAAGACTTTAGGCTTACTTAAATTACTATTAATTCTTAAGCGAGTATAGTAAAATATTTCTATAAACTTTAAGTCTTTCTTTTTAAATAAAAAAGGATATGACTGCGCCTTTGTTGTTATAAACTAGCTAAGTAAGTACTACTTCTTATTATCTTATTATAAAATAACTATAGCTACTTAAGTAGCTGATATGTACTATTATTATATCTAGTAAGTATTTAGTTTACCTAGGTTAATAGTCTCTAACTATAGTCCTTAGTTTATCTTAGTATTTATAAATAAGCTATATTAACTAATAGGAATTAAGTAAAAGCTCTTAATATTATATTACCTCTAAACTAATAGGAATACTAGGGTTTTGAACTAGTACATTAACTAGTGCCTACGCCTATTTATTAATTATTATTAAGATAACTAGTTAGACCTATTGCCTTATATAGACTAGATTTAAGCAATTCTGCTATATAAGACTATAGGCTTATTACTTTATTAAATTAAGTTTAGCTACTAGCTAATCTATCACTAGAACTAGGAGGAATATATGAAGATATTTACTATAGTCTGTAAATAAATATCTCGTGAGGAAGTGCAGAGCTACGCTAAAGCTTAATATAATATAATAAAGCTAGCTATAAAGATAGCTTAATAAGGGATCGCTTAAGTATAAAAGTAATAGGCTTAATAGGCTAATAAGAAGCGCCATAAGCTAGACTTCTCTATAGGAGACGAGGTATACGTTATACCTAAGGGCTTTACCACTAGTTGACCTAGCCAGAAGCTCGACCAGCAGATGTACGGACCCTATCCTATTATAGGCATGAAGGGACATTTCTATTACCTTAAGCTGCTGCCGTACATGCGTATGCTTGACGTCTTCCACGTAGATTGCCTACGGAAGGCTTCTACTCACCCACTGTCTGGCTAAATTGAACCTGAGGAACCGCCTATCGAGATTAACGGGCATCCTAAGTGGCTAGTGCAGGAAATCCTTGATAGCCGCCTATTCCATGGCCGACTATAGTACAAAGCATTCTGGCTAGCTCATGACCCAGATCCTACCTGGTACAACGCCCGAGGCTTTATAGGCGCCCCACACAAGGTAAGAGACTACCACAAGGCCTATCCAGAGAAAGCAGGACCGCCGGCACGACTAGACGCCTGGTTGAAAGCGTACGAAGCAGAGGAGGACCTGGAAGTAACAGAGGAGAACGACAAGGCGGCTTCAAAGACAAGAGTAGTACAGAGACCGGTAAGGAGGAGACTGTAACCTAGAGACTCGGGGACGAGCCTCCTTTAGAGGGGGGGTAATGTAACGGTGCTGCTTGCTCTGCTTGCTGTAGGCTATATGATATCGCAACTAGCTACGCTAGCCACAATCTAGCGCAGAGCCCAGAGCATGGCTAGCTCACGCTCAGGCCATGCACCACTCTATTTAGAAGCGAGCCCCCTTTATACCTCTTCTCTCTCCATCTTAGTGTAGCTGAAATAGAGCTAACTTATCCTATTAATCTGCATTAATGCTATGACGCGTGAAGACTAAGCCTGTTATCACAATAGTAAACTATTTAAGAGCATCTTCTTATAGGTATTATAAAATTCTAGATTTAATAATTATCTTATTTTAGTCACCACGTGACGTAATAGCGTCTTAAATATAGTTAAGAAAAATAAATATATCTTATATATATATATATCTTATTTAATATAGACTACGTCTTCCTTTTTAAATGATATAGGAAGATTTAGTTAAGAATAGCCTATCTTATAAATATAAAAACTTATGTGATTAGTCTATACAGTCTACTAGTCTTACTAATTATATTATATTATATTTATTCTAGCTTATATATTGTTTATAGTTATTATAAACTGTGTAAAGAAAGTACTTATTTACTATAAATTAAATACTTAATATAATAGAATTTACTATCTAAGTAAATATTCTTTATTATAACTTAATTTTTATTTAATTTCTTTAGTTTTGTTTGATAATATTATTTATATAGTATCACCTCTACAGCGTTCTTTATTTTTATTTTATTTTAAAAATCTAGTATCCTCATTCTAAGTATTATTACTATCTTTAAATGTATTAATTATTTATAATAGTATTATATTTTGCCTAGACATACTTTTAGTTTTAACTGAAAGTATAGATTCAGTTTATATAGATAGCGTTAACTTTAAAGTTACTTATTTAATATCCTTTAGAGTTATACCTATACTTAAGGCTTTATAACATTTATAACTAATATTAATATCTATAAAGTTATTTATATTACGGATTTAGATATTAATTAATTCTTCTTTTCTATTAATACCTTATGTTAACTAGATTCCTGGTGGTTGGGTTTTCTATTTTATAAATTACTATACCTAATATATAAAATTATTTAGAAATTAGTCAATTCCCTGGTATAGGGCTTATCATTTATGTAATCTACAAAAATTATAGATTTAAAAGCTAATAATTATTAAATACTTTAGTATATTATAAAATAGGAATCTTTAAGGCATATAGTGCTTTAATATAATTAAAAGAAAATAAATAAAAAATATTCTCCTCTTATATGTGTGGTTTAAAAGGTATAGTATAATAATAAAATAATAACTACCTAATAAAATAATATAATATTATTAATTTAGGTTAATATATTTATTTTATAGAAGTAGTAATTTTAAATAGTGCAAGTTCCTCTACACTTATTACTAGTATATATAAAAATATTAATTAAATGTAGTATTTTAGTATATTAAAAAATTCTATAATAGAGTGGGTTCTTCTGCTCGTTTAGAAATAATAAACTTTAAAAAAGGCTTTAATAAAAGCTTTAAAGCAGTATATATAATTAAATTCATATTAGTACTTAATAAGGCTAAGTTAATAGAACTAGTAAAAACTAAATATATCCCTTTAAATATAGTAGGTTTAAATAGTGGACTTTAAATAATATAAAAATATATTACTAGTAAGTATAGTAGCTCTAGCTAGAAAAAGATCCTAGTAAATTAATAGATTTTAATAAATTAAAGGATTCTGATATCTGAAAAGTTTTTTAGCTATTAATTATAGCAGAAATACACAATACATAATGTTGTAAAGTTATGAAGTTAAATATAAGTTAATTATTTCTATTAGTTATAGAAGTAGGTAAGAATATCTTCTGTCTACTAACTAACATAATCACGTAATAACTATGCTATTACGTGATATTATATAGTAATATTCTCCCATACTGTGACTTCAGCCTGTATTTATAATAAAATAGCTTTTATTAACGTTTATAATAGTCTATTACTATAGATTAATCTTTTTATTAATATTATTATAATAATAATTTTACTCTTACTTTTATTTCTTTTATTGCTTTTATTGCTACTTTTTTTACTACTTTTTTTTTTAGCTTTTATTTCTCTAGCTTTTATTTCTTTAGCTTCTACTTCTTTAGCTTTTACTTTTCTAGTTTCTATTTCTTTAGTTTCTATTTCTTTAGTTCTTATTTTTCTAGCTCTTATTTCTCTAGCTTCTGTTTCTTTAGCTTTTATTTTTTTTATTACTTTTCTAGTTTCTATTTTAGCTCTAGCTTTAGCTTTTTCTATTACTCTATTTTTAGTTTATACTATTTTATAACTAGTTTAATTTTTTAATCTTAGGCTTATAACAGCATTCTGTATCTCTTATAAAGTGTTTTACTAGATAATAAAGTATATTTATTTATTAACTACATCTTCTCTTTAGTTTATATTCTGTTATTTTAATGGTTAGGTAGAGTTATTTCTATTTAGTCTATTACCTAAGTTCCTATAAAACCTTTTCTATAGAGTTAATTTATAGTTACTATACTTTTACATAAATCTTTATAGCTATAATTTTATATTTACATTTATATTACTTAACTATATACCTATAAACTGTGGTGTAACTAGTAGTGTATAAGTATTTTAAATTTATAATATACTTTACTATATATAAGAGTTACTAGAGCTTAAATCTAGTATAACTTTATAGTATACCTAATTTTATTTTTATAACCTATAGTATACTATAGTTATTTGTGTATAGATAAATCTTTATTTAAATTTTTAGCTCCTATAAAAACTTACAACAATACTTTATAAGATATGTAATTTTTATATTAATATATACTAAATAGCTAATAACTAGCTACAGTCTATAGAAGGGGCTATATAGGTTTTTCTTATTTTATAGCTTTATTTTATACTAGAAATAGAAGCAGATTAACGCTATAAGAATTTTCTTATAAATAATAAGCTTATACTTATTATTTTAAATTCTATAATACTAGAAAATATACAGCCCTTTATTCTTATAGTCTATAATAGAATAAATAAGTTTCTATTTAAATAGATTAATACTTTTTACCCTGTATATATACTGCTTTATTATGTGCTAATATTTTTTATAGATAGTTCTAACTAGCTTTTAAGACTATAACTTTTAAATTTAACTAGAGAGTAGATATATAAAGTGTTTATTTAATAAATTTATTACTATTACTATCTTTATTTATAGCTTAAGTTAATTACTATTTTATTTATTTTATACTATTTCTTTTAGTAGTACATTATTAATGTGTAAGCACTTTATAGCTAGTCTTATTTTAATTAAATCCATAATAATTAGTAGTAGCTTTATATTAATTTTTATAATAATATTATAAATACCTTAGCTTATAATAATATAAATTTAATAATATTAAATTATTATATTATTTTTTCATCTTCCTACGTTAGTAGCGCGCGGTTTATTAGGTAGTATTATTAAAATTCTATAGCTATTATCTACTACTATAGTTATTTTATTTTTTTTTATTATTTTTATAGTAAGCTTATAGTAGCCGGAAATTAAGCGTAAGCTTTATATAAGAGAAATAGATTTAAACTAGTTTAATTTTATTATTTATATCTTCTACTAAAAGGTGCGTGAGCTATTATATAATATTTATAATTAAAACTATTTTAACTATTACTTTAAAAATATATATATAATTAAGTATTAGAAGCTTGGCTTTTTGTATATTTATTTTTTATTATTTTTAAACCTAAGTAACCGCAAGCGTTATCTAGATTCTACTATAATTAATATAATTATTTATATAAAGATTTTTATAGTAAAAGATAACCCTTTAGAAATGCTTATAAAAATTATATAAATATATATACTTTATAGCTCTTATAGTGTTTATAATTTTACTATTTTATATATAGTAAATACTATAATAGGCTAGAGCTTAGGATGGTTAATTAAAATAGTTATTTTAACTTTAACTTTATACATAACCACGTAATTTTAGTGACTTAATAAAAGTAAACTATTAAGTCTTTATAGTATATATAATTAATTCTTTATTAAATTTACTCTGTTTTATTTAATTGCCATTATTAGCCTAGCTTATTATATTTGGATTTAATTAATTTTATTTCTTATAGAGGCTAAGAGGCCTTTAATAGTATAATTAACCTTATAAAAAAGTAAGAAACTCTCTAGTATTAGGGAAACGCTATCTAGTAATATACTAAGTATTAATAAATACTAATAACTACTTAGTATTTATACTAATAGCTTAAGTGATGAACCTACTTAATATAGGATATAATAATAAATAAATTAGCTATAAACTATACTAGTTACTTGCTTTATAAGAGTTAAAAATTTCTACTATTAAAATAGTAATAAGCTAGGTAGAGATTAAACTTAATAACTACCCTATTTAATATAATAAAAGGAAAGCTTTATTTCTAGTAAATAAAGCCAACAACAGCACCTTATTTAAGGAAATTATAAATATATTATAAGTAATATCTAAAAAGTTAACTATATTAAAAGATTGTAATTCCCTATTAAGGCTATCTTTATAGATTTTAGAAATAATATAGTAACTCCTTTTATACCAACGCTATAACCAGTAATTAAATTAGTAATTAAATTATTTAATTTTTCTAAACTTTTTATATTTAATAGTACATGGTTTTTTTACTTTACGTTTAAATATTAAGCTAAGGCTAAGTTATAATTTAATAAATACTATATAAATAGTAAGAAAGAATAAATAGACTATCTTTTTCAGTATTTAAAAAGATAAGTAGTATAAACTGTTTTTTTATAGCTTTCTAACTAAAGAAATAATACCACCCTTAAAGTAATATAAGCGTTTATGGACTTCTAGTTTAAAGACTAGTATTAAAGATATATCCCTAGACAAGCTGTAAAACATGAAATAGAAAAAAAAGTTAATAAGAAAGTATTATATAAAGTTTAATAAAAAGCTACTACTAGTAGAAAGTAATTAACTAAATAAAAACATAAAAAAGAGTATGTTTACTTAGGGATTAAATAGAGAGCTCTAAAAACATATTATAACCTTTTTAATAACGCTAAGCTTTAAGAAATATACTTAGAAAGTAATTCATATTAGTAATAACCTTATATAGATTATATTAAGTAACTATAGGATTATTATGGCTATCTATATAACGCTATCTATACTAATATTTAAATTAATAAATTAGAAAGTAATACCTACACGTATAGGAGTAGTAAAGTTATAGAATAATTAATCTAAAATACTTTAATTAAGCTAAAAGGAATTTGAGTAGTGCTATAAGTAAAACCTCTATTATTAATACAATTCTTTTAACTATATAAAAAATAAATATAAATATATAAAAGCAAATTAGTCACGCCTAGCTACTATAATATTAGTAAAAACTAGATAAATAAATGCTAATAAAAAAGACGAAGAAGATAGAGATAAAGAAGAAAAAGAAAAAGTATTAAGAAAAAAATAGCTTTTACTTATTATCACAAGCAGAAGCTCCCAGCCGAAATAGGTAAAATAATATTATAAAGAGAATAGTAGAAGTTCTAGAATATATATATAAATATAGACTTTATAACTATATACTTATTAATTAACTAGATGAATATCGCATATATAATAATTAATACTAGGTATTTATGTTATAGTTTTATAAGCTCTACCTTTACTACTAAAGTTTATTTAACGTGTATTAATATAGCTTTATAAAGGATTATTAGAGTATATAAAAAACCTAGAAGAGTTACTTAGGTTATATAAATTAACCTTAATATTAAAGAGTATACTAAATAAGCTTATATATATATTATTAATAATACACTTAAGTTTAATCTTATTTTAGGTAGGCTTTAAATAAACTAAAATAATATTACAATCACGCCAGCAAAGAAATTGTTTTATATTCATACTTTAAGAATAAAAGTTAAAGTAAAGAAGAGAAAAAGTTATATTAGTAAAAGCTAATAAAAATTAGCGCAGCTACTTTTTTAATATAAATAGATAAATTAAAAAAGAAAAATAAGATACGTATTTTTATAGCATTACTAGTAGATATTTAAAAGGCTTTAGTGTTTAAACTAAAGCTAAATCTTAAAATACTACTTCTTAAGGTCTATTAGAAGTACCTAAAGCTATTTTTAGAGAAAAAAGTAAACAAGCTCCCACCACTATAAGATTCCAGAATAGACTATTATATTAAACTTAAAAAGATTAATAGAAAGGACCTTAAGGTCCTATAGGAACCGCTGTATAATATATTAAGAGAAAAACTATTAATACTATAAAAAGAGTTAATACTGCTACTAGAGAAGGGCTTTATTTATATAAGTAACTTTTTAATTATAGCTTTAATACTATTTATATATAAGCTTAGTAAAGGTCTTTACTTCTATATTAACTACTACACGCTTAATAGAATTTCTAAGAAAAAAATATTTTTTTTTTCTCTAATTTATAAAACGCTTAGCTAGATTAGTAGTATACTAAGCTTAATATTTTAATAGCCTTTTATAAGATTTATATTACAGAGGGAGATAAATAGCTAACGGTTTTTTATATAAGATTTAAACTCTTTAAATAGCTAGTCACACCTTTTAGGCTAGTAAAAGCCTTTAGTATATTCTAATAGTATATAAACTAAACCCTATAAGAGTATCTTAATAAGTTCTATTTAGTTTTTTTTAATAATATACTTATTTATTTTTCAGGCTTACTAAAAGAGTATTACTAGTAGATTAATCTAGTACTAGAAAAACTTAGTACTATAGATTTATATCTAGATATTAAAAAATACAAATTCAAAACTAAGAGCACGAAATATCTAGGGTTTATTATTAAAGTAAAGTAAGAAATTTAAATAAATCCTACTAAGATAAAAGTAATTACTAAGTAGTAGTCTCTAATAACTATAAAAAAAATCAGAAGCTTTCTTAGATTTACTAATTTCTATTATTAGTTTATTAAGTCTTTTTCAGAAATTGCTGTTCTACTTATAAGACTTATAAATAACATGTTATTCTAATAAACTAATAAAAAGCAAATAGTATTTAATAAGTTAAAGAAGATTTTTATATTAGAACTAGTACTAGCCTAATTTAATTCTAACTAGAAGACTATCTTAAAAGCTAACTTTTCAGGCCATATAACTAAGAAAGTTTTTTTATAATACGGCGATAATAATATACTATATTTATGTATATACTTTTTAAAAAAGAACTTACTTATAGAATATAATTACAAGATATATAATAAAGAGCTTCTTGTAATTATTTATTACCTAAAAGCATAAAATATTAAATTATAGTCTGTTAAAAAGTTCCGGGTTATTACTAATTATAAGAACTTTAAATACTTTATAAGGTTTTAGAAATTAAGTAAAAGATATACGCGCTGGCAGTTATTCCTTAGCTAATATAATATAGAGATTTAATATAAACTAGAGAAAGAAAATATACGAGCTAATATACTATTAAAACGTGAATAAAATCATCTAAGTAGAGAAGATAATAAAAGACTAAAAACCTATATAATTCAGCTATTAAAGCTAGTAATCACAAGTTAAAAAAAAAAGCTTAAATTAAATAATAATAAGTAAGTAGTATAGGCTTTCTCTGCTTAAATTAGTTTTTTAATAATTATAGAAAATAGTATAACTAAAGTTTAGAAGTTTTATAATAAGCTTAAATAAAGAGAGCATAATGCAGTATTAGAAGATAAAATATATATAAAAGTAGTATAGGCTTT
Source organism: Zopfia rhizophila CBS 207.26 (assembly GCA_010093925.1). Taxonomy (NCBI): domain Eukaryota; kingdom Fungi; phylum Ascomycota; class Dothideomycetes; family Zopfiaceae; genus Zopfia; species Zopfia rhizophila. The sequence goes on from ML994704.1 coordinate 208,255, forward strand.
TTATAATTAGAAGTAGAGATTTTCTTTAGAGCTTAAACTAAAAATTTCACTAGCTAAGTATAGAATTAATAAAAATAAAACCCTTTATTATTAGAATAGGAAGTAGGTGTCTGACTTAGAGCTATTAAGAATATTAATTATTTACTAGATTTATTTATTATAAGTGACAGAACACCTAGAGCAGTAGAGTACTTATTTAATATTAATAAAAAATTACTTTTAACTAGGAATATTAAACCACATATAGTGTTATATTTAAAACTGTAATATTTATAGCTATATAAAGTTATAAAGAGATCACTAGTAAGGGCTATTACGCCTATTATCTATTTCTAATTATATTTAGAAAAAGATTTTAATGGATTTTGTAACTGGATTACTAGAAAGTAATAGCTATATAGTCTTACTAGTAATTACTAATAAACTAAATAAGAACATAACTCTCTACTCTTTTCTAAATATAGATATTAAAATAATAACATAAGCTTTTATCTGTAAGATTATTACTTATTATTAGATTTCTAATACTATAGTTTCTAATTATAGTAGTTAATTTATCAGTGAGTTCTAAACTAAGCTTTATAAAATTCTAAGAATTAAAAGGTAATTATCAACAGCGTTTTATCTATAAATAGATAGTTTAATAAAAAAAATAAATAGTATAGTTAAGGCCTCTCTTTAAGTATTTATTATATAAAATTAAGTAAACTAGGCGAAGCTCTATCTAATAACTAAAATTATAATAAAGAGAAGAGATACTATTTTAATAGGAATAAGTCTATTTTTTTTTTTTTACATAAATATAATATAGAACTGCTGTAAGTAGATATTAAAACTAGGTATAATATAATAGCTTAAGACCTAAAAGCTAGCGCTAAAGATATTATAGAAAAGCTAAAAGAATATATTAACTTAGCATAAGTAACTATAACTAAGGTATAGTAAAAATAAGAAAAATAAATAAATATTAAAATAAAGCTCTATAATTATATATTAGAAATAAGGTATAGCTAAAGCTCAGTAACTAACTTTTTACTAAATAAAAAAATAAGAAGTTAGACTAGAAGAATGCTAAATATACTATAGAAAATATAATTAGCTTACACGCTATAAAGCTAAATACGTCTCTAAAACTAAACCTAACGTTTTATATAAATAAACTATAGCTAGTAAGTAATAACTTATTACTAAGTTAGTCTACAAATAACTTTTAGCTACTATTAATTTAAATAAATAACTATAAAAAGTATATAGTGTAGGATATTATTACTAAGATATAAATAAAATAAGAGCAAAGCTACTAGCTATAATATAAAATAAAATAAAAAGACTATATATTAATAACTATAAAGCTAGTAAGCTAGCTAAAAGATATAATAGTATTAGATTATTAAAAGAAGTATATAGCGTCTCTGTAAAGAGGTAGATATAAACTCCTACTAGTAAATTACTAATAAAAGTTTTAGAAAAAGCTATAGTAAATAGAACTTAAGATAAGCCTATAAGAGTTTTTTAAGTAAATAGTTCACCAAAAAGCCCCTACCTAGTCTATAAGAAGGAGGGTAATATAATAGGCTAGAGTTTAAAATAGTTAATTAAAATAGTTATTTTAGCTTTAACTTTATACGTAATCACGTAACTTTAGTGATTTAATAAAAGTAAACTATTAAGTCTCTATAGCGTATATAGTTAACTTTTTATTAAATCTACTTTATTTTACTTAATTACTATTATTAGTCTGGATTATTATAAATACTTTAGAATATCTACTATAGTATTTAAAGGAATTTCTAAAGCTATATTACTCTAAAATAGTAGTCTATATAAATAGGTATTTAGAATACTACTATTATAGCAACAGAAAAACACTTACTATTTATTATAATAAAATAAATATTTTATTAGATAATTATTAGGTTATATTATATTATTTATAGTTCCTCTATAAATACGCTGCGTATATTAATATTAAAGTTTATAAAACTATACATGCTATAAAATACATCTATAAATATATTTATAAAAAAATAAATTATGCCGTACTTTACATTATAAATAGTAATAAAGTAAAATAATATTTATAAAACTGTTATATTAGCCCTTTAGAGGCACTTTAGTAGATTTTTAAGTTCCTTATATATAAAAAATAGCTGTTTATATAGCTGCTTGTAATTTATCTCTTTAGCTAATAAATTATTATATTTTCTAAAAATACTATTATAAAGGAGCTTATAAAGCGTCTTAAGTAAACTATAATAACTCTTATAGTATTTTTCTAATATAATATAAAGTATAAAAATAGCTATAATATATCTTATTAAAACTTTCTATTATAGTACGTCTTTAATGTAAAGGCTTTTATCTAAAAATTATAATAAAAAAAAACTATAATTAGCTGTATATACTATTATAACTTATTTTAAGGTAAATAATACTATTTTCAGCTGCTACTAACTGTTATATATAGCTTAATATTATTTCAGGACCTTTATATAGTATATAGTATAAAATATCTAACTTTTTAGGCCGCATCTATAAATCGTGGCCTATTAAATAATAATAGAGAATAATTCTATAGCTTTAAAAAAGCTATTATTTTTATAAATAAATATTAGTAATAACTGCTTTTTACTAGCGTACTTCTCTATAACTTAATTTTAAATCTAATAATAGTTTAAAATTAGTTTTATTAGTTATTCTATAATAATTTTCCCTATATAATTATAGAATTAGACTATTAACTATTTAATAAGCTAGATATATATCTAGATTATAGTTTTTTTTCTTCTTATAAGTCTTTTTATAGATGCTAGGAAGAAGCTTAGTGACTTTAATCTTCTATTTTATTAATTTTATTAAAGTAATACTTATAGCAACTAGCTACTAACTATTAAGCTTATATTTAATTAAAACTATAAAAACTATAAGTTTTAGAATATATATAGCTTTTTAAATAAAGACTAGTATATAGTATTTAATGCTATTATAAATACTATTATAAATTATTTATAGATTACTTACTTCTTTCTATAAGGCTTTATAGGTATAGGTAAAATGTTTCTTTAATATTATCTTTACTTATACTACTATTTATAAAGTAACATTATTTTTTATATTATATTATTTAAAATTACTATTTTTTTATTATTAGGTATGTGGATTACATACTCTTATTTCTAAATCCTATTAGATATTTATAATAGTTTTATATATTCTATTTCTAAGAATTTAGATTTAGTAAAGCTGCTACAGTAAACTACGCTTATTATTTAAAATAAAATACTAATATAGTACTACTACTTTAAGGTGGTTTACTATATATTAATAAATATCTACTTAAATAATACTCTTTTTAGTAATCTATTTATAGTTTTTAGTAGTAACTTTATACAGATTCTTTTTATAGTTTACTATAGAAACTAGTTTACTATTATAGACACTAGTCTCTAGCGCTTTTTTATATAGCTATTATTAATTATACTTTATCTACAAAAGAATATACGCGTCCGTAATAGAATAGAGAATGAATATTTTATAGCTTAAATTTAATTACTAGTAATAGTAATAGTAAAGAGTCTAATTAAGCTATTAAACTCTATTATTATATTTTATAATAAACGTGACTTCTATGCCTATATATATTCTATAAAGCTACTAACTTAAGCTATAATAAACTAGTAAGTGTTATAAGAACATGTAATTCTTACTATCTATAATAATTCTATTATAGTAATTAATTATTAGCTATTATTATAGTTTTTAGATATAAAAATAAAGCTAATATCTATAGACACTATAGAGATAAAAAATAATATAATATAAAATATATTTTTAATTAAGCTATTATAGTTACTAGAGCTAGCTAGTCTATTTCTATTATAACTATATTTATACATAAACGCTTTTATTATCTTACTATAAAACTTATATTTAAAAAAAGGGCTTTATAATAGTACCTGCTTAGTTATTACAAAACTTAGCTATTATTACCTAAAAATAAATATCCTAATTAGTAAGTTTATAAGCTAAGTATGGCTACTTTTATAGATTAAACTATTATCTATAAAAAATAAGCTGTTATTTATTATAATATAATATTAATTTCCTATCTATTTTTATTTTACTATGTTTGTAAATAAGTCCTAAAGCTAGTTACTAAATATTACTAGTATAGATTTATACTACCTAATATTTACATATAACTAGTTTTATATAGTAATATTATAGATAATATCTGTAATAGATTTTTCTATTTTTTTTTTTTTTTTTTTTTTTTTACACTAGATCCTTCTATAAAGCCTATAATCTAAAATATTATATATTTAGAAGTTTTATTACGTTTATAGTAATCTATATTTTTTTTTATTATATTTATATTATCTTATTTCTTCTACTTTATATCTATACTGTTTGTACTGTTCTATTTTAGATCGTGTTTTTTCTTTTACTTATTACTATTATAATAGGTTACGTGACTGTAAATAGGCTATTTTAATTATAACTATTTAATTTTCTTTTTTTTAGCTTTCTCTCTTTTCTTTTTTCTTCTTTAGGTTTTTATTATAAGCTTTTATAGCTTATTTTTATTTAGTTTATATTATTATATTATCTCTGTTTCCGTCTCTACTATTTTTAGTATATATATTAATTATAAGTGTTTACTATTAATAGTACTAATATAAGCCTAATTTTAAATACTTTTATTATTTTTTATATTTTTCTTTTTAATAGCCAATAGTAGTAGTAGTAGTAGTAGTAGTAATAATAATAATAATAATAATAACAATAACAGTAGTAGCAGCAGTAGTAGTAGTAATAATAATAGTAATAATAATAATAGTAGTAATAATAATAGTAGTAATAATAATAGTAGTAATAATAGTTATAATAATAGTTATAATAACTTTATATATATTTTCTAGCTTTATTTTTGTTTTTATATAGTATTAATTATATCTTAGCCCTTACTATACTATTACTAGTCTTTTTTAGCTAATTTTTTTAAAACTTTTTTTTCTTTTTACTACTACTATTATTTTTGTGTTTATTTTTATTTCTATTATTATTACTCTTTATATACTTTTTTTTTTACTGTAGTATTTAGTTATATTATATTTAAAATACTTATTATACCTATGCTTTTACTGTCTGCCCTTTTAATACTAAAACTATTTTTATATAATTATATAATATATTTGCTTTTATTTAGTATAGTTTCTACGCTTATAGTAGCAGTTCTTTTATATAATATATAATAATATAAAAGATACTACTAGGTAGTTATATTAATTATTATTATAATAATAAAAGTGCCTGCTGTTTTTTCTATAGTAAGTTTCTAAATCTACTATATTTCTTATAGTCTTTTATTAATATGTAAATAGTCTTAATTATTGTTATTTTTATTTCTATTTTTATTTATATTTTTTTTATTTATAGCTTTCTGGTTTCTTTTTTTATTTTTTTTATTTCTACTAGCTTCGCGTATTTTTTTTATTATATTTATATTACTACTACTCTCTATAATCTTACAGACCTTATAAAAGAGAATAGTAATAATAATAGTAAGTAGTTTTTATTATATAATATAATATAATTTCTATTTTATACTACTCTATACTACTTTATAATACTTTATATAGTCTTTTATTTTAATTTATACTACTCTATACTGCTTTATACTGCTCTGTAAACTAACTTTATTTATTATATAATTATTTTTATTTTAGAAATCTCTCATCTCTATAAGCTAGCTCTGCTAGTTTTAGGAATTAATATTTATTTAATAAATAAATAAAAGTTAGCACTTATATAGCAGGTTTTAATTTTTAAATATTTATACTAAAAAATATTATATCTAAGTAAGAATATAAGGATCCAGGCTAATAATAGTAATTAAATATAAATAAAGTAGATTTAATAAAGAGTTAACTATATATACTATAAAGATTTAATAGTTAACTCTTATTAAGTTACTAAAGTCACGTAGTTATGCATAGAGTTAAAGCTAAGATAACTATTTTAGTTAACTATTTTAAGCTTTAGCTTATTATATTATTTTTTTTCTTATAAACTAGATAGGGGCTCTCTAGTGAACTGTTTATTTAAAGACCTTTATAGACCTATTTTAAGTTCTATTTACTATAGCTTTTTCTAAAGCTTTTATTAGTAATTTACTAGTAAGAGTCTATCTTTTTATAAAAACATTATATACTTCTTTTAATAGTCTAATATTACTATATCTTCTAGCTAGCTTACTAGCTTTATAGTTATTAATATATAGTTTTTTTACTTTACTTTACTCTATAGCTAGTAGTCTTATCTTTGTTTTATTTATATCTTAGTAATAATATCTTACACTACGTGCTTTTTATAGTTATTTACTTAAATTAATAGTAGTTAAAAGTTGTCTATAGACTAGCTTAGTAATAAATTATTACTTACTAGCTATAGTCTATTTATATAAAATATTAGGTTTAGTTTTAGGGACGTATTTAGCTTTATAGCGTGTAAACTAATTATATTTTCTATAGTATATTTAGTATTCTTTTAGTCTAGCTTTTTATTTTCTTATTTAATAGAAAGTTGGATACTGAGCTTTAGCTATATCTTATTTTTAATATATAATTATAAGGCTTTATTTTAATATTAGTTTATTTATTTTTCTTATTTTTATTATACCTTAGCTATAGTTACTTATGCTAAGTTAATATATTTTTTTAGCTTTCCTATAATTTCTTTAGCGCTAGCTTTTAGGTCTTAAGCTGTTATATTATACCTAATTCTAATATCCACTAATAGTAGTTCTATATTATATTTATGCTAGAAAAAAAATAAGCTTATTTCTATTAAGATAATATCTTTTCTCTTTACTGTAATTTTAGCTATTAGATAGAGCTTTACTTAGTTTACTTAGTTCCATATAATAAACACTTAAAAATAAGTCTTAACTATACTATTTATTCTTTTTATTAAACTATTTATTTATAAATAAAACGCTATTAATAATCGCCTTTTAATTCTTAGAATTTTATAAAGCTTAGTTTAAAACTTACTAATAAATTAGCTACCATAATTAGATACTATAGCATTAGAAATCTAATAGTAAGTAATAATCTTATAAATAAAAGCCTATATTACTGTTTTAATATCTATATTTAGAAAAAGATAGAGAGTTATGTTTTTACTTAGTTTATTAGTAATTACTAGTAAGACCATATAACTATTACTTTCTAGTAATTTAGTTACAAAATCTATTAAGATCTCTTTCTAAATATAATTAGGAATAGATAATAGGCGTAATAGTTCTTACTAATAATCTCTTTATAGCTTTATATAACTATAAACATTATAATTTTAAATATAACACTATACGTGATTTGATATTCCTGGTTAAAAGTAATCTCTTATTAACATTAAATAAGTGCTTTACTATTCTAGATGTTCTATTACTTATAATAAATAAATCTAGTAAATAATTAATATTTTTAATAGCTTTAAGTCAGGCACCTACTTTCTATTCTAATAATAAAGAGTTCTATTTTTATTAATTGTGCACTTAGCTAGCGAAACTTTTAGTTTAAGCTTTAAAAAAAATCTCTACTCTTAATTATAGAAAGCTTATACTACTCTTATATACACTTTATTATCTAGTACTATATTATACTATTTTTATTTAAGCTTATTATAAGACTCCTGGGTATAAAACTTCTAGGCTTTAGTTATACTATCTTCTATAATTATTAAAAAACTAATTTAAATAGAGAAAGCCTATACTGCTTGTTTATTATTATTTAATTTAAACTCTTTTTTTTAACATATAACTACTAGCTTTAGTAGCTGAATTATATGGCTTTTTAGTCTTTTATTATTTTCTTTACTTAGATAATCTTATTTATGTTTTGATAGTATATTAGCTTATATATTTTCTTTTCTTAGCTTATATTAAATCTTTAAATTATATTAGCTAAGGAATAAATGCTAGTGCGGATTTTTTTTTTTTTTAAAACCTTATAAAGTACTTAAGGTTTTTATAATTAGTAATAATTTAGAATTTTTTAATAGACTATAATTCAGCATCCCATGCCTGTAGATAATAAATAATTATAAAACGTTTTTTATTATATATCTTATAATTACACTCTACAGGTGTGTTTTTCTTTGAAAAGTATATATATAAATATAGTATACTATTATCACTATATTATAAAAGAACTTCTCTAGTTATATAATCTAAAAAGTTAGCTTCTAAAATAGTCTTATAATTAGAATTAAATTAGGCTAGTACTAGTTCTAATATGAAGATTTTTTTTTACTTATTAAATACTATTTGCTTTTTATTAGTCTATTAAAACGGCACGTTATTTATAAGTCTTATAAATAGAACAATAATTTTTAAAAAAACTTAATAAACTAATAATAAAAATTAGTGAATTTAAGAAAGCTTCTGACTTTTTTTATAGTTATTAGAGGCTATTACTTAGTAATTACTTTTATCTTAGCAGAATCTATTTAAATTCCTTGCCTTATTTTAATAATAAACCTTAGATATTTCGTGCTCTTAGTTTTGAATTTGTATTTCTTAATATCTAGATATAAACCTACAGCGCTAAGTTTCTCTAGTATTAGATTAATTTACCAGTAATACTCTTCTAGTAAGCCTAAAGAGTAAATAAGTATATTATTAAAAAAGACTAAACAGAACTTATTAAGATACTCTTATAGGGTCTAGTTTATATATTATTAAAACATACTAAAGACTTCTAATAGTCTAAAAGATGTAACTAGCTATTTAAAGAGTCTAAATCTTATATAAAAAGCTATTAGCTATTTATCTTCTTTTATAATATAAATCTTATAAAAGGCTACTAAAATATTAAGCTTAATATACTATTTTACCCTACTAATCTAGTTAAGCGTTTTATGGATTAGAGGAAGAGAGTATTTATTTTTTTAAAAAATCTTATTAAGCATATAATAGTTAATATAAAAGTAAAGACTTTTACTAGACTTATATATACATAGTATTAAAGCTATAATTAGGGAGTTACTTATATAAATAAAACCCTTCTCTAATAGTAACATTAACTCTTTTTATAATATTAATAATTTCTCTTTTAATATATTATATAGTAGTTCTTATAGTACCTTAAGGTCCTTCCTATTAATCTTTTTAAGTTTAATATAATAGTTTATTCTAGGATTTTATAGTGGTGGGAGCTTGTTTACTTTCTTCTCTAAAAATAGCTTTAGATACTTCTAATAGGTCTTAAGAAGTAGTATTTTAGAATTTAGCTTCAGTTTAAGCGCTAAGGCCTTTTAAATATTTATTAATAATACTATAAAAATATATATTTTACTTATTCCTTTTAATTTATTTATTTATATTAAAAAAGTAGCTGTGTTAATTTCTATTAGTTTCTATTAACACAGTTTCTTTTCTTTCTTACTATAAACTTTTATTCTTAAAGTATGAATGTAAAATGATTTCTTTACTGACATAATTATAATATTATTTTAGTTTATTTAGAGTCTGCCTAAAATGAGATTAAACTTAAGCACATTATTAATAACGTATATATAAATTTATTTAATATGTTCTTTAATATTAAGATTAATTTATATAATTTAGATAATCCTTTTAGGTTTTCTATATACTCTAATAATCCCCTACAGGGCTATGTTAATATATGCTAAATAAACTTTAGTAGTAAAAATAAAGCTTATAAAACTATAGCATAAACACTTAGTATTAATCATTATATATATAATATTTATTTAGTTAATTAATAAGTATATAGTAATAAAATCTGCGTTTATATATATATTTTAGAATTTCTATTATTCTCTTTATAATATTATTTTACCTATTTCGACTAGAAGCTTCTGCTTATGACTGTATATAAGAGCTATTTTTTTTTTAATATTTCTTCTTTTTCTTCTTTATCTCTATCTCTTTTGTTTTTTTATTAATGTTTATTTATTTAGTTTTTGTTAATATTATAGTGGCTAAGCATAATTAATTTACTCTTATATATTTATACTTATTCTTTATATAGCTAGAAAAATTATATTAATAATAAAAGTCTTATTTATAGTGCTAGTTAAATTCCTTTTAGCTTACTTAAAGTATTTTAGATTAATTATTCTATAACTTTACTACTCCTGCACGCGTGAATATTACTTTCTAATTTATTAATTTAAATATTAGTATAAATAGTGTTATATAAATAGTCATAATAGTCCTATAGTTATTTAATATAATCTATATAAGATTATTATTAACATGAATTATTTCCTAAATATATTCTTTAAAGCTTAGTGTTGTTAAAAGGGCTATAATATACTTTTAAAGCTTTCTATCTAATTCTTAAATAAATATACTCTTCTTTATATTTTTATTTAGCTAATTACTTTCTACTAGTAGTAGCTTTTTATTAAACTTTATATAGTATTCTCTTACTAACTTTTTTTTCTATTTTATACTTTATAGCTTATCTAGAGACTTTTATCTTTAGTACTAGTTTTTAAACTAGAAGTCTATAAACGCTTATATTACTTTAAGAGTGGTATTATTTCTTTAATTAGAGAGCTATAAAAAATAGTTTATACTACTTATCTTTTTAAATACTAAAAGAGATATTCTATTTATTCTTTTTTATTATTTATATAGTATTTATTAAATTGTAACTTGGCCTTAGCTTAATACTTAAACATAAAGTAAAAAAACCATGTGCTATTAAATATAAGGGATTTAAAAAAATTAAATAGTTTAACTACTAATTTAATTACTAGTTATAGTATTAGCATAAAAGGAGTTACTAGTGTTATTACTAAAACTTATAAAAATAATCTTAATAGGAAATTATAACCTTTTAGTGTAGTTAACTTTTTAGATATTATTTATAATATATTTATAATCTTCCTAAGTGAGGTGCTGTTGCTGGCTCTATTTATTAGAAATAAAATTTTCCTTTTATCACGCTAAGTAGAATAGTTATTAAGTTTAATCTCTACTTAACTTATTACTATTTTAATAGCTAGAATTTCTAACTTTTATAAAATAAGCAACCGGCGTAGTTCGCAGCTAATTTATTTATTATTATATTCTATATTAAGCAGATTCGTTGCTTAGGCTATTAATATAAATACTAAATAGTTATTAGTATTTATTAATACTTACTATACTACTAGATAGTGCTTTTAAATACTAGAGAACTTTTTATTCTTTTATAAAGTTAATTATACTACCAGAGGCCTCTCAGCCTCTTATAAGAAATAAAATTAATTAAATCCAAATATAAGAATCCAAGCCAATAATAGTAATTAGGTATAAATAAAGTGGATTTGATAAAAAATTAATTATATATGCTATAGAGATTTAATAGTTAACTTCTACTAAGTTACTAAGGTTATATAGTTATGTATAGAGTTAAAGCTAAAATAATTATTTTAGTTAACCATCCTAAGCTCTAGCCTATTATAAAGAATCTATTTTAAACTTTTTTAATTAATTTAACCTACTTTTATAACGTGTAGCTCTAGTATTTAGATATTAATTTTTCTTTATATTTTAATATTTTCTAATGTTCTTATTTTATATACTATGCTTTTACTTATTTTATAGTTTTTTTTTTCTTTATAAGGCCCCCTTTTTTCTCTGTATAATCTCTTTTTATTTCTTTATATAGTCTCCTATTTTGCTTTATATGGTCTTCTGTTTTTTTTTATATAATTTTTTTTCTAACCTAATTCTATATAACTACTATTTCTGTAATGTTTAATGTTTTTTATTTATAATATTTACTTTAAAGTTTTTCTTACTTTAGCTTTTATTTATAATTATAATAGTATTTATTTTTTTAATTACTGTATCTACTGTATTTTTTTACATATAAGTACTTTTCTTTTAACCTATAAGTAATATTATTACTAGCTATAATAATTTTTTAATTATTTTCTTATATAAAGTTAGTTATATAATACTAGTTATTATTTTATATATAGCTGCTATTAATCTATCTCTAATTTCTAAATAAACTATATTAGTGCTTTATATAATATCTATATAAAATATTTAACTATAAGCTATTACTACTTCTCTTATAGCTTCTACTAATTTAATCTAGTTTATAAATATAAATAATTTCTATTAATATTTATAGTAGTTTATTACTACAGATTAACTTTCTTAATATTATTATTATAATAACTTTATTTCTACTTCTCTTATTACTTCTGCTGCTATTTTTATTACTACTTTTATTACTACTTCTTTTACTACTTTTTTTACAATTTTTTTTATTTTTTTTATTTTTTTTATTTTTTTTATTTTTTTTATTTTTTTTATTTTTTTTATTTTTTTTATTTTTTTTATTTTTTTTATTTTTTTTTTATTTTTTTTATTTTTTTTATTTTTTTTATTTTTTTTATTTTTTTTATTTTTTTTATTTTTTTTATTTTTTTTATTTTTTTTATTTTTTTTATTTTTTTTATTTTTTATTTTTTTTTATTTTTTTTATTTTTTTTTTTTTTTTTATTTTTTTTATTATTATTTTTTCTTACTCTAGTTTTAGCTCTAGTTTTGGTTTTTATTATTACTTTACTTTTAGTTTACACCGCCCCGTAACTAGTTTAATCTTTTAATTTTAGGTTAATAATAGTATTTTATATCTCTTATAGTATATTCTATTAAATAGTAAAGTATACTCTTTTATTAATTATATATTCTTTTTAGTTTATATTTTATTATCTTAATAGTTAGGTAGAGTTATTTTTATTTAGTTTACTACTTAAGTTCTTACAGGACCTTCTTTATAAGACTAATTTATAATTACTATACTTTTATATAAACTTTTATAGCTATAACTTTATATTCGCGTTTATATCACTTAACTGCACGCTTATAAGTTATAGTATAATTAGTAGTATATAAGTATTCTAGATTTATAGCGTGTTTTATTATATATAAGAATTACTAAAACCTAAACTTAATATAGCTTTATAGTATATCTAGTTCTATTTCTATAACCTATAGTATACTGTAGTTATTTATATATAGATAAATTTCTATTTAAATTCTTAACTCCTATAAAAGCTTATAGTGATACTTTATAAGATATATAATTTCTATATTAATATATACTAGACAGCTCGTAACTGGCTGTGGTCTATAAAAAAAACTATATAAATTTTTCTTATTTTATAGCTTTATTTTATACTAGAATTAGAAGTAAATTAACGCTATAAGAATCTTCTTATAAATAATAAGCTTATACTTATTATTCTAGACTTTATAGTACTAAAAAATGTATAGTCTCTTATTCTTATAGCTTATAATAAGATAAATAAGTCTTTATTTAAGCGAATTAGTACTGTTTATTTTATGTATATATTATTCTACTATATACTAATATTCCTAGCAGGTAATTCCAGCTAGTTACTAGGACTATAGCTTTTAAATTTAATTAGAAAGTAAATATAAAATATGCTTACCTAATAAGCCTATTACTATTACTATTTTTATTTTTAGTTTAAGTTAATTACTATTCTATTTGCCTTCTACTATTTCTTTTAGTAGTATATTATTAATATATAGGCGCTTTATAACTAGTTTTGTTTTATTTAAATCTATAATAATTAGAAATAGCTTTATATAGATCTTTATAACGGTGTTATAAATACCTTAGCTTATAATAACATAAATCTAATAATATTAGGTTATTATATTATTTTTCCATTTTCCTACCATAATAGTATATAGTTTATTAGATAGTATTACTAAAATTCTATAGCTATTATCCGCTAATATAATTATTCTACTTTCTTTATTATTTTTATAGTAAGCTTATAGTGGCTGGAAATTAAATATAAGCTCTATACAAAAGAAACAGGCCTAAATTAGCTTAATCTTATTATCTATATTTTCTACTAGAAGATGCGTGAGCTACTCTGTAATATTTATAATTAAAACCACTTTAACTATTACTTTAGAAATATATATATAATTAAGTACTAAAAGCGCGGCCTTTTGTATATTTATTTTCTTTTATTTCTAGACCTAAACGACCGCGAGCGGTGTCTAGATCCTATAGTAATTAATTCTATTATCTACGTGAAGATTCCTATGGTAGAAGACAACCTTTTAGGAGCACTTATAGAAATCATATAAATATATATACTCCACAGCCTTTACGGCGTCTATAACTTTAATACTCTGTATATAGTAAGTACCTCAAGATATCCACTACAGTGTTTAAAGGGATTTCTAAAGCCGTATTACTCTAAAACAGTTGTCTATATAAACGGGTATCTAGAATACTGCTGCTATAGTAACAGGATAACGCTTACGATCTGTTGCAGCAGAATAGATATTCTGTTAGATAACTATTAGGTTGTGCTGTACCACCTGTGGTTCCTTCGTAAATATACTATGCATATTAACACCAAGGTTTATGAGACCGTATATGCTATAAAATACATTTATAAGTATATCTATAAAGAGACGGATCGTGCCGTACTTTGAGTTACGGACGGTAATAAAGTAAAGTAGTATCTACAGGGCCGTTATATTAGCCCTTTAGAGGCGTTCTGGCGGATATTTGAGTTCTCTATTCACGAAGAGCGGCCGCCTGTACAGCCGCTTATGGTCTATCTTCCTAGCCAGTAGATCATTACGTTCCCTGAAAATGCTACTGCGGAGGAGCTTGCGGAGTGTCTTGAGAAGGCTGTAACAACTCTTACAGCGTTCTTCTAGTATAATGCGGAGCATGAAGACGGCCACAACGTACTTTACCAAGACTTTCCGTCGCGGTACGTCTTCAATGCAAAGACTTCAGCCTGGAAGCTGTGACAGAAAGGGACCGTAATTGGCCGCATGTACTATTGCAGCCTGCTCTAGGGCGAACGGTACTACCTTCGGCTGCTACTGACCGCCGTACGCGGCCCAACATCGTTTTAAGACCTCCGTACGGTACACGGTGTAGAACGTTCAACCTTCCAAGCCGCATGTATAGACCGTGGCTTGCTACAAAAATGATGGAGAATGGTTCCGTAGCTTCGAAGAAGCCGCTACGTTTGCGGGCGGACATCAGCAACGACTGCTCTTTGCCAGCGCGCTCCTCTACGGCCCAATTTCGGATCCGGCGGCAGTCTGGGATCGGTTCTGCCAGTCGTTCTGCGATGATCTCCCCTCCGTAGTTACATACAGAACTAGACCATCCACCATCTGACGAGCCAGATGCGTATCTGGATTATGGCCTCTTTCTTCTTGCGGGCCTCCTTGCGGACGCTGGAAAGAAGCTTAGCGACTTTAGCCTCCCATCTTGTCGATTTCACTGGGGCGACGCCTACGGCAACCAGCTACTGGCTGCCGAGCTTGCGTACGATCAGGACCGCGAGGACCGTGAGTTTTGGGATATGTACGGCTCTTTAAATGAAGGCCAGCGTACGGCGTTTGACACCATCGTAGATGCCGCTACGGACCGCCTGCAGACCGCCCACTTCTTTCTACAGGTACAGTCGCTAGCGAAACCGGCTTCCCCTCAACACAGTTTGCACACAGTTTGTTCCGCTTTACGAACAGGGATCTAGGTGCCCCACCTTACATATTCGGTAAAGCGTCGATCTATAGTTCACGTGTTTAACTACGAATACCAAGCTTTTGCGTACCACATTGTATATACAGTTAGATAAACTAACGTTTATCCCTGTATGGCGAGACGCCTACCGTGACGGGACGCTGCAAATGCTTCTCAACACAACAAACCTAAAAACGAGCTAGGAGCATGGATATTATTGGAATAGTAGCCTTGAACTATAAAGTGTATTTATTCCTAATATCTTTTGAAAATGGGTTCTGCTTACCTTGTAATACAACAATTTGCTTAGAGCGTCGCGCGACCGCCTTACTTTGGACGGCCGTAGGTACGCCGAAAGTTTATGCATCCTGTTAAAAATCCATTAAGCCGCTGCTAGGTATATCATGATCCTATCCCAAGCGCGGCAATAGAATCCGAGAGGTGATCGTGCTTCTGTGGTGGTTTAAAGTCTACTTGCTAGAATTGATAGATGAGGACGATCCGCACATCTAGCTTAAAGCAGCTTAGCTGTAATTTATCGCTGCTGACGCTAGCTTTTCACCGCGACTCACGCCAGACCGATAACTCTTGGGGCTCGCTTGGAGCATGACTCGTGTATCACCCATTCTTTAACGGTGAGCCTGTTCCGTGACAAGAAGTGCGCTTGTTCTTATGGCTGGATGCATTTGTATAGCATTCTGTAAGGTATTACAGATTAGTCTCGTTATTATCTAGAGTCCTTTGAGCGTCTGACACCCATCTTCGCGAGCCCACGTGACAGTCTTGATCCTTTGCCTGTTTGCGTGCTTACGCTACTGCGTGGAATTTCTGGAGGAACGTCAACTCGGTTCTGCTCTTGAGACGAAAGCATCTGTGAATAGTGCTGGCGACATGCGCGAGTAGTTGGATGATCCTCCCCAAGAATGGCATTGTACCCAGTGCATGCTCTTTCATATAGCGCAACAGATTCATTATAACGATGCCGACTTGCAAGAATTTGAGCGAGGCAGTACACACTCGTCAGCGTGTCTGGATGCTTAAGACTAAGCACCTTTTCACGCGTCGCCAGCGTCTGCCTGTGCATCGATTCGGCCTCCTCGTACTTGCCTTGGCGCCCTAGCACGAGAGCCAAGTTGTTCATGGTCGTCAGCGTGGAAGGATGCTCCTTCCCAAGCACCTTCTCACGCGTGGCCAGCATCTGCCTGTGCATCGATTCGGCCTCCTCGTACTTGCCTTGGCTGTCCATCACTCCAGCCAAGTTGTTCATGGTCGTCAGCGTGGAAGGATGCTCCTTCCCAAGCACCTTCTTATGCGTGGCCAGCGTCTGCCTGTGCATCGATTCGGCCTCCTCGTACTTGCCTTGGCTGTCCAGCACGAGAGCCAAGTTGTTCATGGTCGTCAGCGTGTCTGGATGCTCCTTCCCAAGCACCTTCTCACTGGTGGCCAGCGTCTGCTTGTGCATCGATTCGGCCTCCTCGTACTTGCCTTGGCTGTCCAGCACTCCAGCCAAGTTGTTCATGGTCGTCAGCGTGTCTGGATGCTCCTTCCCAAGCACCTTCTCACTGGTGGCCAGCGTCTGCCCGTGCATCGATTCGGCCTCCTCGTACTTGCCTAAGTCTTTCAAGATAGAACCAAGGAGGCTTGAGCTGAGAAGTGTGCTGAAGTCATCAGCGTCTAAGACCTCCCTTCGCATTTCCAGAGCCTTTAAGGCCATATCTTCTGCTTGTGCGAAGAGTCCTTGTCGCCACGCGTATCAGCCAGCATTATTTAACAGCAAAGCCCACTTGTCAGTCTTTCCAATATTTAAACTTTCCTGCTCTACCATAGGCAACACGTGTGGAAAAAGAGTCTGGCATTTCGGCCAGTTCGCGTACTCGCCCTCAGGAAATTCTTGAGCCATCGCTTGTATAAAGGCCCGATGCCAACCCCTTTCTGCTTTGGTTGACCTAAGCCATATTCGTGTCGCGAGCTGGACCAGACCATGCATTTCAAACTCGTCCTCACGTTGTGTCGTGGCTACTAGCGAGAAGGCGCGAAGTACTGCCACATCTTCCTCAAAGCCAACGTCCTCTTCTTTCAATCGTCTATCTGACGAATCGTCTTGCCCCTCACCATCTTTGTCGGTGTAATGACGAATCATGAACTCGGGGATGCCTTGCTGGTTGAAGAAACTCATGAACGAGAGGAGGTATGCTGCCGACGGTCGCTTCTGGCGTATATACTCGAAGGAGATCTGCCAAGTCGCGAGTACAGAGTTCAGCGCCTTCCCATCGCGTCGTATATCTGGGGCTGCTGCCTTCTGGAGCAGCTGCACCTGTTCTTCGACTCCCTTAAGCTCGCCGAGGTACTTCGGGACTGACATTCGTGGCCCTAGTCGATTCATATATGCTGCCGCTTGGACGATCGCAAGCGGGATACAGTCGAGAGCTTTAACAAGCTGAATCGCACCGTCCCGCGTCTCGTCTCCTAGCTTATTCTGTAGAAGCTCAACGGCCTCGCCTTCAGTCATTGTATCGATCATGATGATGTCCTGCTGACGACCTACGAGGCTTCGCGCAACATCAGCGTTCCGTGAAGTGACAACAATCGCTCCATGATCGCTTTGTGGTAATAATGAGGCTAGTGATATGCTCTGTCCGTCCTTCTGGGACTCAACCGTGATCTCGTCGTCAACATTGTCTACGATCATCAACCACCGTCCATTAGCCTCGTTACACAGCCATTTACGGACGACTACGACAATGTCTACCGCGGCACCCGGCTGAGAACAGAGGCCAACTCTTTCTGCGATGTCGCTAAATGCCTCCTCAAGCCGCGCTGAGTTGCTGGCATACACCCAGAATATCCACGTGTCGGGTGAGCTTCGTCGAACGCGATGGGCATACTCGATCGCGAGCTGTGATTTCCTGCCGCGAGTTAGCGTTGGCCAGACCTAGCGAAGATTGAGTCGTACCCGAAGCCGCCGAAGCCTACAAGCGCCGCGCGACCCGCTGGCCGCGAGCATCGCTCGTCAACGCGTGCGAGGATATCGCCACGGTCGACGAAGTCGTTGTCTCTGCGGAAGGGGACATTAGATGATGGCCTTAGTAGGGTTGAAGATCGGTCTGTAGGTCATCTAATGTTAGCGCATCCCCTGTAGTTGAGGTGGAGCGAGCGAGAGGGACGTGCCGGTCCGGGAGTTAAAGTAGTTGTTGACCGTGCCCGAGTTTATACCAACTTGCGAACCTTGATTGTGGGTTCCGCTAAACGTCGCGGTGCTCTGGGATGCCATGCAGGCTCTGCACTGGTGGCGAAGATCAAGGGTGTGGAGTGTAGACGTGGAGGGGATGGTAAGGGCAGCTCTGTCGCACATTCTTTCGCGCTTGGCCGCTCTTCAGCTCGCCAGGAGCAGTGCGCGTTCAACATTGTCGCCTTGGTCGCAAGCAGAATCATGCGACCAAATCTCCACGCTTTCTTTTACATAATCCGCTCAATTATTATCCATCCACCTAGGGCTAAAAAGACTGACGAGTCCCATAAAGTTTTTATTTTCCTAGTGCCATTTTCTCCTCTTCTTCCTTTCTAAAGGGCTATATTAGGGGCGCAAGAGGAAGAAGCAAACTCTCATAAACCTGGTATCAAATAAAACTATGGACATTCATGGATCCAGAACTGATATGAATACGGCCAGCTATTGTGTGCTACGAAGATTATCTAATAGAGATCACCTCTCACCCATCTCCTTCCCTCCTCCAAAAAGCTATACTTACCCTGATACCCATCCTATACTATGATCATGGATTTGGTGGTCGCACGTGCTCTGGAAGTTTCTTATAGAACGTTGTACTGCAAAAGCGAACCTCGTCGGTCACATACTCCTCGCAGGAACAACGAGAACATTTGCCATGCTAGTTTACGCATTAGCTACCCGTGCGTTGTATGTCGTTAGAACTGACCATTTGGTCCTCTGGCTCACCAGTTACCTCCTGAGGAGTAGACGACGCTACCCTGCACCCTAGCTGTTGGTCGCTATTCCTCGCGAGCGTTTGTGAACCGGGTTTAGTTACTGAAGAGTTGGCGGACAGTGTGACTGATGAGTCCTCATGGAAAGGAGAAGAGGCAGTACATGTAGGGGCAACAGGGGGTGGCTGCGTGGCCTCATCGTCTGTGGACGTGATTGGCGATACCTTGACTCGCTTAACGGCCTGTTGGGAATTCTCTGAGAGGAGCTTTCGCTTCAATGGCTGAAAAGAAATGTCATAAAAAAGTGAAGAATCCTTTTTTACTTTTCCATTTTCCGGCTTTTCATCCATCCGTTTATCTAAGAGCTCAGGTGGGTTAACCCTCTTCGATTTTTCTGGGCCGACGTTGTAACTGGTTGTTCGATTTATAGAATATACCAGGTAGTTAGGCTTAGGGTCTGCTCTTTTTAGCTTCTTAAGCCAATTTTTGTTTTTACTCTTGCTCTCCTCTGGCACTTCTATACTTTGCCTTACTAATTCCTGCAGCTCGTCAAAGCTAACCGTATCCTTAAATATACGGTCTTAATAGATTTTCTACACCTAGGGAAATCGCAGAGCAAAATACCTACTATTAGCTAGTTTATTAAAGCCAGTATCTATTATATTTATAATAAAGGAACGCTTAAATAAGTTAGTTAACTAAAGTAGTTATTCTTACTCTAACTTAATATTAAGCTTAGGTATAAAGAGAGTAAAAGATATTTCCTAGAAGTATTCTAGTCTATTAAGAAAAAGAATATCCTATTTGGTTATACTCTATTAATTTATTTTATTAAGAATGTAAAATATTAGCTTAACGTTAAGACAATAAATCTAATTCTTATTTTCTAAATATCTAATATAAAAGAATATCTATTATAATTTTCTAATACCTAGTTCTTATTTATCTATTAAGTTATGGTAACTACTTATAATAGTAAAGTTAATAATATTTTCTAGTCCCTTAATATAGTCTTTCTTTAACTTAATAAATCTATTATTCTTAGAGAATAAGTAGTAAGGATTATCTTATTCTTTTAGTATAAAATTTTTTTATTACTATATAATAGCTTAAGCGAATGCGTCCTAAAGCTATTTAAAAAAATAATAAAATAAGAAATTAATATTCTTATAACTTCTAATATTAGCTTAATTAGAAATACAGTAGACTAATAAGTAGAGATATTAATAATATATATTATAAGTTTCTATAATATAAATAATATTATCCTATAAAAGTAGATTATAAAATATGATTATAAAATACTTATTAAGATTTATAAGTAAGTTTTTATAAGTCTTAAGAAAACAGCCTAATTATTATATATACTTATAAATTTTATAAAAGGGTTTAATCCGCTTATTATAATTATTCTAAACTAATAACTTTTCTTTTAAGATATATTATTTTTTAATTTTATACTTTATTAAGTTAAGCCCTAGGTAATCTCGCAGCACGCTATATAAATTTATTTAATTATTAATTATGTTTTTTCTGCTTTTAGAGAAGATTTTAATATAATTTCTTCCCTTACTTAAGTTAATATATATTTAATAATATTTACTATTATATTTCCGCTTAATACTTAAATGTCTATCTCTTATTAATTAATAGTAATATCTAATACTTCTTATCTTATTATATGCTAGTTATATAATTATAACTCTAATTTAAGATATTAACCTATATATAGTAACTTTTTTAAGTAGATTTTTAAAAGCTATTATTAACTAAATAAATATCTATTAAATTAATAAAATCCTTATAATAGCTTTAAAAGAATTTTAAAAGCTTAAAATATTAGATAAAAAAAAGTAGAACTTTCATATCACTAGTATCTCTAGAATCTATACTAGACTATAATTTTTTAGAATTATATAAACTATTTACTTAGCTTTAGAGCTATATAATTTTTGAAATATTTTTAATAATATATTATGAGTTTAGATTAGCTCTGTGTATTTTGTCTCTATTTTTTACCTTAGCTTAATAAATAGAAAAGTTAATATAATTATAACTTTATTTAGAGTCTTATTAAGCTCTTTAAGAGTTATATTTAAACTATATCTAGTTTTTATATTTATTATAAATATTAAGTACTTAATATAGAACATAAAGTTAGTACTATTTTAAGTTCTTTAATTTTATAATTTACTTTAAACGTGTCGCACTGAGTCTCTAGGCTTATTTAATAATTAATTTAAAATACTTTTTTTATAAATTAAAAACGTAATCTACTCTATGCTTTGGAAATAAATATAATAAGAAAATAACTACTCTTAGTTCTTCTTATAAAATAATTTAGTTATACTTATTAAACTAGAAAACAACTATTATATTACTGGAACTTAGGGTATTAAGCGTTTTTAATAATTTTCTAATATAGTTTTAGTCTAGCTTATTAAAAAGATTATATAAAATACTAAAATTAAAGAATATATTAATAGTAAGCTATTACTAAGATAAATTTAGCCTTTCTAGAAGTAGTAAATATATAAGTATATATTATATAAAAGGAGAAATATTTTTATCTATTTAAAAAAGTATCATGCCGCGGAAGTAAAGCTGACTAGAACTAAATTTTAAATATATATTTATATTCTAAGTTTACAAGCAGCTATAACTAGAGCAGGGTTAGAAATAAATAAAGATAACTATTAATATAAATAGACTATTCTCTATTTAAACTTACTATCAGCTTTAATTAGAAATTAAAATAAATAAATATAATCTAAATTATAATCTAGTATATAGTATTGCATTCTAATTACTTTTAGAGAGCACTTAAATATATCTACTATTCTCTAATTCTAAGACTATAAATATCTAATATTTTTAAAATATAAAATATGTTAACCTGCCTTCCTATCTTTTCTAATTTTTTTTCTATAATCTTTAATATTTTAAAAGCCTTTTTTTCTTTAACTTGTTTTTATTTCTGCCTTTATTAACTTCACTTTAATTTTAAGCTTCTTAAGTATTAATCCTTACTTTTATTTTATTTTATTATGGTTTTTTTTTATTTTTTTATTTAAGCTATTTCTCTTCTTAAGCGTGACCTTATCTCTACTATTATTTCTAGTAAAAAATAAAATAAGCTTAATTTTTCTATAGACTTTCTAAGCACTATTTTTATTACTACTAGCTAGAATAATTATATTATAAATCCTTCTAAAAATAGCCTTACTTATTCTAGTCTTACTTTTAATATTTAAACTTAGATAAATACTTCTTAGCCTAGTAATTATCTTTTCTTTTATATTATTTATATTTATACTATTTATTTATTCTTTCTTTTAGCTGTACAGCTTACTAGTCCGGTTACTTATATTAGTGCCTAGAACTAGTATTCTAAAACTATTTTTTAACTTACTTAGAATAATCTAAAGGATTATATTCTCTTTTATTGTAAATACCAGATCTCTAATACTACTTATAGTATATATTAATATTTTAATATTAATATTTCTATTATTAATTACTTTAACTATATAGTTATAGTACGGGTTACTTACTGGACTTTTTCTTTTATAAATATTTAAACTTACTAGTAAAAGAAAAGTTATAATAAGTAGAACTAAGCTTAATAATAAGTAACCTATATAAATAAAATAAACCTAAATCTATTTAAGCTTATGGATTTCTTTTTTTTTCTATTTTTTTCCTTCTCTAATATATCTATAGCTAATGGTTAATGGGATTTTCTAAAGTAACAATTTTAGTAATAGCTTCATAATTCTTTTTTTTTATAAATAATAGTATTATGTATAGATAGGTTTAATTCTTTTTTTTCTTCTTTTTCTAGTTCTTTCCTATCCAGGGCTGGTCTTTTAGGTTATAAAGTTTTTATTTATTCTACTATTAACTAAACTTATACTACTTATTTACATAATCTTTTTTAATTTATACGAGATTTTTAGTTATTTGTTTTGATAATATTATAGTTACTAGAAGACCTTTTATTTAATTTCTATTTAATACTAATATTATAATAGTCGTCTATAGAAGGCTTCTATAATTTAAAAGAATATCTTATTAAATAATATAAAAATAATCTATTTAATTATACTATATATTTCTAAAGAAATATAATAGTATAATTTAATAATTATTTAACTATGTTAATATTAACTTTACTAACTTTAATAAAGGGACTAATATAGTGTAAATTTTATAGTAAATAGTAATACTAATTTTACTAAAGCTTTATAGCATACAATATAATCTTCTTTATTTTTAGGTGTATAGAATAGTAAATATACTAGATATAAAGATTATATAAAAACTATAGATATTAGTACTAATTATAGGGTATAAGAGCTAGAAAGAATCTATAATTTTACCTAATACTCTACTTAATATTATATATTTAGTATATAATAAAAGTACTATATTATAAATATAAGTTCTTTTTAGAGAGCTAGAGAGTAGAATAGTTATTTATAAAATACTATATTTAATATAATATAATATAGTATAGAAAATTTACAGTTTGCTCTAATACTTAGAAGAGGTTTAGATAATATTTACTTTAGATAAAAAATATCTAAAAATATATCTAAAAGAAATAACAAAGCAGAATATAATTATTATATTTCTTAATATAAATATTTAGTTTATGGGTAGTCTTTTTCTAAAGGATTTAATACTAAAATACTACTAGAGCATCTATTTAGAGATTTATAGTTAAAAAACTTATAAATCATAACTAATTAATAATAGAAGTTAAGTTAATATAGAAAAAAAATTAACTTAATAGAGGTTTAGTTTTAAACTATATTAAAATATATTTTATACTTTATTAGTTTCTAGCTTTAGTAATAAATATAACTATTACTACTATAAACCTACTTACTATTTAGTATAATTATAGAACTATTTAAAGGAATTATGTATTCTATAGTTCTAATAATAACTTCTATTTTTTTTATACTATATATAACTATAACAGTAACTAAGAAAAGTATAAATATATTAATTATTAATAGCTATATTATATTCCATTTCTAAAGATACAACATAATCACTACTAGAACAGTAATAATAATAGAGAAGATTATTATAATACTAGTAATAATACAGTTAACACTAAAGCTAGGATAGAAGATAATAGATAACTTTTTATCAGGTAAATAAATAAAATCTCTCTGTTTAAAATTTAAAAGTTAGTTTTAAAATAAGTTAAACTTAAAGTAATATGTATATAAAAGATACTAAAAGACTAATAGTAAAAATTTATTTTAAATATAATTTTTATAATATACGTGTAAGCTAGCTCTATTCTAGCTTATTTAATAATATAAGATCTCTAAATCTAGCTTCTAAATTTAGCTTTTTATTTTAAGTAAGGAGCTTTTTATTTAAATTATCTTAAATTTCTCTTCCTTTAATATAATTCTTTAGGAGATTAGAAATAAAGTTATTATATTATATTTATATCCAGATTCCCTCCATATACATAGATATAAAAGTATTAAGATTTAGAACTTAATTATATTAGAGAAGTGTAGTATCTTAAGTAAATATTAAAATAGCTAATAAGTAAATAGAGTATCTATATTATAATATAAACTATAAGCTTTTAGTGTTTTTCTAATATTTTCTATAACTATTTACTTTTTCTTATTTTTAGTAAATCTAGACCATGAAGATAAAATAATGTTCCTATTATTAACTTAATTTACTTTAATATTAATTTCTAGTAAGTGTGATTTGAGATTGGTAAGTTCTACTTATAAATATAATAAATTCTAAGTATTTAAAGTACTAAACTTACGAAAGATAGTGTAGTCTTTTTTTTTTAAATATTAATATAATAAGCTTCACGTAACCTTATGGTATAGATTTAAAGAAAATAAAAAAACTCATAACTTAGTATACTAAGCTCTAAATATTTATTTTAAAGGTTAATTAGGAAATTATATTTTACTTAAGCTAAACTTTACTCTACTATTATTATTTATTATAAAGTTCCAGTGAAAAGCTATAAGGTGTAAAAGAATATTATAAATTAAGTAATTAAATTATAGTAAGTAATAAAGCTACTAATTAGTAAACTTTTTAATATTTTTTAATATTATAAAGCCTTTACGGTAAATATAGCCTTTATAGTAGATATAGTCTTTATAATAGATATAGCCTTTATAGTAGATATAGTCTTTATAATAGATATAGCCTTTATAGTAGATATAGTCTTTATAATAGATATAGCTTTTATAGATATAGTTTTTATAATAGATATAGCTTTTATAGTAAATATAATCTTCACAATAAATACAGCCTTTACAGTAGATATAGTTTTTATAATAGATATAATCTTTTATAGTAAACAGTCTTCATAGTAGATATCTAGTAGATATAGATATAACTAGAAGTTAATAAATCTTTAGTATACAGAGTTATTAAGCTTAAAAATAAAAATTATTTTAATTTTATATTATTTATTCCTTAATAATTTGTTACTGCTTTTTAAATAAACTATTTAATATACCTTTATATAATACTACTAATAGAGAGTAATGCTGGGGGTGTTGTTAATAGTATTATTACTATTATTATCAAAATTCTTAAAAAAATTAAAGAGAAAGGTTTTATTCTAGTATAGTCTAATTCTATCACTAAATTAAATTTCCTAAGACTATAATAAGTACTAACTTTAGACGTAAAGTGGTATTATTAATTATAATTAAGTATTTATAAATTTATAACTAAATATACTACTAGGCTGAAATTGATAGAAAAAATATATAATAGAATTAGACATTAACAATTTAAATAAGTTATCACAATAGATGGTTTAGGAGGGTTAAGTGTTAGTAAACTACTAAATTATTAGTTTTAGTTATACTAGAATAAAGCTAATTAGCCTAGCTCTTATATTAAAAAAACTTAAGCCTAATATAATAGAAATAAAGATTACTACTATTAAATTCCTAGTTATTAAAATATAGTCTTAAGTAGAATTAAAGAATATTTATATATAGAGCACCGTATAAACAGATTTAATGCTTATGTATACCTAGAGATTAGATAAGCAGTAGTAAGGCTTAGTATAGTAACTAAATTTAAGAGAAATATATAGTAATATATTTATTATTTTTAGCTTAATAAGACTAAGAGAGCAGGCGTGGCTAATGCCTGTGTTTATTAGCTACAGTTAGTGATAGTATCCTCTCTATATTTAGGTTACAGAAATACATTCAAGCAATACCCGCTTCAACTTCCTATAGATTGTTGTGCTATAGTTATGAGGCCTTAAAGTTGGTAAGTTTACGATATTTTCTCTGTAAACCTCTTCTAAATCTCCGCTCAGTACTTAGGCATTCCTATCACGTGTACTACCTGCTACAGTTTATTATATACTATCTTTTTCACTACGTGCTCGCCTTTAATAAAGTGGAGATTATACCATAGCTTGCGCTGACAAAAGCAAGAAGGCGGCTCACTAGTAACGTTTCAGCAGTAAAAAAAGTAAAAGGCCGTGTGAGCCATTGTATAGAGTAATGGATTTTAGTGCCTCATAACGTCTCCGTACTCTAGCCGCCCTAGCGAGTTCATCTTACCATTATCCATAATCATAATCATTAGGTAACAGGGCGTTGGCCTTCGTCCAGCAGCGGAATAGTAAAGAAGTCTGGAAATTCAGCCTCGAGGCGGGATTCGCTCCGTAGCAGCATGTTATGGGCGAGCAGGAAGTCAATGGCGGTGCGCAAGTACGACTCCGTTAACTGCTTCCACTACTTTTACTGGCCTTGCCAGCAGCCTTGCCAGCTAGCCTCCACCATCTTCGCCTTGCTGTAGCCATCCTGCAGAGTCCCCGCGGCCCTATCCGTAAATTCGAGCCGCCGCCGCCTGTGCTCGCCGCGCATACGAGCCCTTAGCAGGCCATTCAGACCCTTCCCACGCGGATTCGGATATGAGTTTATGCCTTTACTCTTCTGGAAGGACCACAGGTCGACGATAGCGGCTATATATAACTTGACGGCGCTGATCCCAAGCGTCTGCCGGACTGGTTCGCCATCCGCCGTCATATGGTTCTCCTTATACCGCGAGCTCCGAATCTCCCTGTGCAGGACAAGGTCATTAAGGAACCAGATCACTTTGTTTTCGTACACGAGCTCACCATCTTCGAATCCTTTCTCGGCGCAGAATTCTTGCCATTCCCTCTGCTTAGGGTCGTACGTCTTGTTTGTGTTCTTAGGCCGGGTCTCGCGCGCATGCGCGAGCGCACGCGCGCCCTGCGCAAAGAGCTCGACGTCAAGGGCCGTACGAAGTTCCGCGGCGCCGGTAGTAGGGACAGGGAGGGACGTTTGATTCGGTGGGGCTGGAGAGGCATCCATTTTTGTCGCCGTCAGGCAAGGGTGTACGGACGTTGTGGGACATGCTCGACGTACTAGATATAGCAAGAGTTCGTAGAGAGCTCTCTCTGGTTTGGGCGGGCGCATATTATAGCTCCAGTTAACCCAGCTGGAAATATAGTGGCATCTATTTACGTGTCTTTCTGCGAAAATAATTGGCAGTTTTATACTGTCGTCAGCCTTGACCAAATACGACTTTAGGAGCTGTGTGTATGAAATGCGTCATTCGAACCTTTACTAAGTTCCTTCACCGGAAAACCTTGATAGCCAGTCTTCTCTAGAAAATACTCCACTGAAGGCTCTCTGAGCTGGACCTGAGCTTTAATAATAGTAAATTAACTTATGAAAGCAGTAAGATTTTTAGCTACCTTGCGCGAAAGAGAGAGCTTTAAAAGATTTATATTTAATAACAAAGTTCCTGCCTTTAATTTTACTAAGTATCTTAGAGTTTTATGGTAGTACTTAAAGATCTTAGTAAACCCTCCTTTTTCTCTCTTAAATAAGTAATATATTATTACTAACTGAGGTAATATATACTAACAGTAGTCTAAAGAGGTTTTAGAGATTACTTTATACTTAGCTTTATTAAATAGTAATAAAGTATTTATTATAAGGGCCTACGCTACAAGCATTATGTAAATATATTATAAAAATAGTTAGTTCTTAATAATAGATAACTAATTAGTTTATAGTTTTTATAAACTTTACTTCTTTACTAAAGGTTTTTGTATTTCTAGTACCTTTATTCTTTATTATCTAATAGTAAAATAAATCTTTTTTTTTTTCCTTATATACTATTAAAATAATCTAAGGTTAGCTGGAGAGAATTTAATTTATTTATTTCTAACTTTTATTAAAAGCTAAGAGCCTATAATTAGGTTTTAAAGCTATAAAAGAGACTAAAGAGAAGGGAGATAGTTTATATTTATATTAATTAAAATAAAGCTAAACTGTATTTCTTTTAGTAGTAATAAATAAATCATTAACCTAAAAGCCAAGCTTATAAAAAATAAGAGAATTAATAAGAACTAGCTATTATTATTAATATAACTAGTTATTACTCTATTTTTTAGTTATTACTCTAATAGGTTACTTAGGCTACTATTTATCACTAAGCTTTTTTAATTTACCGTGTATATTTATACTTTAAGGTAGAGAATAAAAGACTAAATTAGTTACTTCTAATCTCTTCTAAAATTTATGCTAATATATTATTATCTTATTTTCTAATAAAGATTACTAATAACTACTCTAGTTATTACCACGTTTGTAAATAGGTAGAATTTTTAGTTTCTTATTATATTTCTCTAAACGCGCTGTTAAAAGCACTATAGTAATTTTAAATATATAAAATACTATTTTTATAAAGCTTATACCATATAATAACTAGAGCTATTATATTTTTAATATTATTTATAATTTAAGCCAATACCATCATCATATTATTATGTAGGTAGAAAACGAAAAAATATTTAATTACAAAGTATTTAATCTCTAACAGTCTTTAGTAAAAAAGAATTTAGGTAAAAGTAATAGAAAAAATACTATTAATACTAATATACTAGTACTAGAAGATATATCTAGTATAAAGATTTAGCACAGGTTTTATGGACTTAGCTTAAACATTTTTCTATTAATATTAACTTATAATTAGATTATTGGCACTACTAGTGCTTTTAATTCCTTAAAGTAATCTAATATTTCTTTTAACTATACTACTTAACCTAGCTTAAAAAATATTTAAGGGTAATATTTTTACTTTATATTTAATTAACAAACTAGCTTTATTTAAATTATCTTATTTATATAGATAAGGTATATATTACTAAGTATAAATAATAGGCCATACCTAACATATAATAGCATAATAAATAAGGAGGTATTAAATAAGCCTAAATTACTTATTTAAATTAGAAACTTATAATATTAATTTAAGTATACTAAATATACGCAGTCTGCTGAGTATATTTCTATTTAGAGATAATTTTATAAAATTATAAAGTATATAAATACAACAGTCTTCTCTATACTCATACTAATATTATTTAGAGTATTAATAATTTATAATTAGTAAATAGTATATATAGCTATTATATAGAGAACTAGTAGTAAAGTTTTTTCTATAATAAATTTAAAAAAAAAGCTAGTTACTGTGAAGCGACTTTCTGCTAAGATCTTAACTATAAAAATAATTAAAAAAGAAAAATAATTACTAGAATAGCTAATAGTACTTTCTAATAAGCAAAATTTCAACAGTATTATTAAACTAATTAAGGTTATTAATATAGGGGGTATAATATCTTTTAATAAAGACTATATATTTATACTTAGTCTGCTTTATTAAAGTATTTTAAATTAATATATTAAGAATAAAAAACAGCAGTTAGGGGGTAATATTTCTAATAAGATTTTAAAAATTTTCTATTTAGTAC
Source organism: Zopfia rhizophila CBS 207.26 (assembly GCA_010093925.1). Lineage (NCBI taxonomy): Eukaryota > Fungi > Ascomycota > Dothideomycetes > Zopfiaceae > Zopfia > Zopfia rhizophila. Next base: position 238,603 of record ML994704.1, read on the forward strand.
TTTAAGGCATAAGCTTTCTTTATTACTATTACTAGTTATATAATAATATTAAGCTTATAAATATTAGAATAGATTTAGTCACTAGGCCTGGATAGTCACCTGTAATTATTTTCAACCTTAAATACTATAAATAAATTCCTAAAAGCTTATAATATAGCGTGATATTAAAGTAGAACAGGACAATATATTATCTAACACCTAAATAAAAAATAAATCTATATAGTTTAGGTGTTAATATTTAGAGTTTAGGCATAATTAATATTAAATTACTTAACTATTTATATCCTTAGACTTTTGTAAAGAATTTATAGTAATAAGAAATTAAGTTTAAGTATTTTCAGCCTTAATAGCTGCGGAGATATAAGGAAATAATTACTATATTAAAATCAGAATTAGTTAGGCTATAGCTATATTAAAATTAATATATATACTAAATATAAAATTATACTAATAAGTACGAAGTGTTGCTGCTGATATTATTCTAATTTATTAACTATTTCTAATTATATTATATTATTAATATATATATGAAACTGAGATAGCATGTAAGAGATTAATTACTTAAAAAGTTTTATAAAATAGTTTTTAAAGTATAAGAGATAATGAACTACTAGCTAAAAAAAAAAAATTTAAAATATATATAATTACTAGGATAGTATAAATAGACAGAAGTAAGTAGAAATAATCTTAAGACTAAAATAAAGTAAAGAGTAAAGTATTAATAATTCTAAATTAATTATAAAGATCTTAGCCGGTAATGGTAATTAAGTAAAAATAAAATAAATTTTAATAAAAAGCTTAGTTATAAATAATAATAAAGTTTTGAAATTACTATATTAAGGCGCTAATAAAATCACGTGATTATATTTAAACTAGAGATATTCTAGTCATTAGTTTTAGCTAAGATAATAGTTATAATTATATAGTCTAAAGTATAGCTTATTATATTAATTAATTATTACTATACTATATACTAAATTTTTTCTACTACTTTAGTATTCATTTACGTTTTTTATTCTAAATAAAAGTAAGTATAGATTATATTAGAGAGTAACTAATTACTTAGTATAGTATAATTAATTATAGAAGTAAAAAAATAGGTAGAATATAATATTAAATCACGTAATTAAAGTATTAGCCTAAAGAAATTTAAGACTAAAAGCTAAATAAAATACCTAAGTATAACTAAGCCTAAAATTAGTAAATACTAGGTAGTATAAACTATTCTATAGAATATTTATAATAACTTAGTTAAAGTATATCTAGGCATAACCTTAGAACTATTAATTTAGAATAATATTTAGGAATAATGGTTTTACTCTAAGTGCTTAGGCTTAAGCGCTAAGCTAAGATTTAAAAGAAATTTAATACTATATTTCACATATTATTCCTAACTTCATAACTTAATATTATAAAAACTATTTATTAGAATTAAGTAAATAATAGCGTAAATTGTCTATATTTATCTTAATAATCTTTAGTTAAAGAGCAAAAAAATTAATCCAAAACTCATTAAAATATTAGAGTTTTTCAAATTTTTAAAATCTTTTAGTAGATCTTTGGTAAATAATAGCTTAAATTATCTATATTTATTTTAAGAATCTCTAGTTAAAAGAGCTAAGAATTTAATTTATAATTTATTAAGATATTAGAATTATTTTCTATAGCACGTGATGTAGAAGGCCTAAGCTTTTAAAATATAGCAGCTTTAGAAAAGGCTTATTTTATTAGCTATTACTAAAACCTATAACTTATACTTACTAACCTTTAAATATTACCTTTTTATATTTAATCTCTTTTTATTATATAAGAGTGTTATGCTCTGTAGCTGGATATTTACTACTATTAATACTTATAATTAAATCTATAATATATTTTTTTTTTATTTACGGCCTTTTATCTCTACACTAACCTATTCTATAGCCTATTTCTAGTAATATTATTAAAACCTAAAACGCGTATTTTTTTACTTATTTATTTATACTACTTATATACAACAAACGTGTGCCTTCTAATGCACTTATTTTTTTTATAACTTTTAATACTAAACTATACATACTACTGCTTAGTGAATGTTTTTAATATTATATATATAATATAAAAGTTATAAATAAAACAGTATAAGAATTCACGCCCGACAAGGTAAGAATAAAGTATAAACTAAAAATAGAATAAAATTTAAAAGATATATTAGAGAATAATAAGCTAATATTAACACTTCTAATATTACTAGAAATAGAGAAGAGGCTGAATTATAAAAAGAAGTAAATTAAAAAAAAAATTCTTTACTTTTAGATTCTAAAAAGGACTTGTTATTATGTAATTAATATAAACAGAACTAGAAAAAGTATAGAAAAGAGAAACTAGTTATACTTATATTAAATATATTTTTTATAATACTATTTATATTAGATACTCTGCCTTTAGAGCTATCTATATTAGATATTTTATAATTATTAAAAAGAAAACAAGTATTCTCTAATTTCGGAAGCAATAGAATAAAAAAAGTTAAGTTATATTATAAGTAATAAGATAAATTATAATATAAAAAATAGTAAGCTAAAGTGGCCGCTCTATTAAATAATTAGAAAATTATATATAATAACTTTTTTAATATAATCTCTATTAAAAAGACATTTTTATTAGAGTACTATTTATTTTAAAATAATAAGTTCTTTTACATGTTATTTATTTAGCTCTAGTAGAGACTAGCTTAAACTAATTCTTCTAACTACTAGTAATTATAAGATTAGTATAAAACTAGTAATAATAAGTTTAATTTTAATACTCTAAGCTAACAGCAGTTCTTATTCTAGTATTTTTAAACTTAAGATATAGGTTATAACCTAAAGAAACTAAGTCTTACTTATAGATACCTTCCGGACTATCTTAGCTAATTTAGTTATAAGGGCTATTATATTTATAAAAAGTAAATAAACTAAAAGCATTAGCGTTTATATTATCTAATTATAATAAATTCTTATTATAATATTACACTACTCTTAAATCTACAGGTAATGGAATATATACTTATAGGTTAAATTATATTACTATTTATACTAAGTATATAAAACAGAACCTGTTAGTATTATCTTATTATAGAATATAAATAAAGTTTTAAATATAGTGCTTATATAAACTTTTTTATAAGTAATTTAATATCTTTTAGTTTTTAATTTATTAATAAATAGGAGATTAATTACTGTACTTAATTCTCTCTAATAATTAGAGTGCCTTAAAGGGGGGTAGTAGAGACCTTATTATCTCTAATAATAATAATAATAAAAATAGTAGTAAGTTCTTTGTAGAGTAGTTATTTATAGATATAACTATAGTTAAATCTTTAAAGTCTATACTTATTTTTTACTACTTAAATAAGCTAGTCTTAAATAACTATAAGAAGCCTAGTAATAAAGTAGAATATTATTAGGTAATTTTATAATCTCTATTAAGTTTTAATAAGATAAAGAGTTATGTACTAATTATAAATAGAGAGTCTAATTACAATTAATAACAATAATAATAAGATATAATTAATTTCTAGTAATATTAATTATATTAATACTAAGTAAGATATAAAGCTATATAAGAATATTAAGCTACTAGTTAGTATTTATAGTATCTTAAGCTGTTTTATCATTCCTAGTGGCCCTACATCAGATTATTAGAGTAAAGACATAAATTAGATTTAAAAAAAAAATAGGTAATAGAAGAGTAGAAAGAAAATCTCTAAACTTAACTTTTTTTATAAGATAAGATATACTAATCTCTTAGTAGCCACTAAATTTCTATTTTATTAGTTTTATTAGAAATTAAGTTAGACTAGCTTTCTTTATTTTATAGTCTTATTATAATAGGTGCTACTTGTTAAACGTTTTTTACTAATAAATAACCTTAGAATATAAAAATATAAAGTTAATTTAGTACACAAACAAAGACCTGTAGGTCTTAATTAGATATAAGTGTTTTTAAAATTTTCAAAAGCTATAAAGAACTAGCCACTTAAATTAAATTCTAGTATTAGTAAAAAGAGACTACTAGAATAGCTAATACTAATACCCTATTAACTAAAAAGAATAGTTAGAATAGTTAGCTAAAAGTATTTTAATAGATAATTAGAATAATTAGCTAATAATAGATAAACTTTTATTATATTATAATCTATCTCTATAACCTATCTCTATAACCTATCTCTTTTATCTATTCATTTAAATATGAGGCTGCTAGATGAATTATTATAGACTATAGTAATTAAATTCTTTCTATCTATACTTATACAGCTTTCTTGCTATTTTTTTTATGCTTTATTAATTTTCTTTTTACTATAACTTAAGCTCTAGCGTGAACTATTATTTAGTATATAGAAATAGTCTTACTAGTAGCGTGTGTCTTTTAACTGTAGTTATTATAATATTAATAAGGTTATTTATAGTCTAGTTTAACTAGGTCTTAGACCTGATTTCTAGAAAAGACTTTATTACTATCTATATTATCTTCCTAATTTTATCCTAGTCTATTTGTTTATATGCCTTGCGTAGTTTCTACTTAGATTATAGTTCTAATTAAATATTCTACTCTAAGTATATTCTTTTATAGTTTAATTTATAGTTATTGTGGTAAAGATAGTATCTAAGGATCCTCTCTAGTAAGTCTATTAGAATTAAATCAATTATTAATGTCCTCTTAGGGTAAGTTATTAACTATAGTGTTAAAATACCGCAAGATAGGCACTATTATAGTCTTTAGTTATAAATAAAACTAAACAGTTCCTTTGTATGTCTTATAATCTAGTAGTGGACTCTATTACCGCTTTAGGCTGGGTAATAGCGGTTGAAGTCTCCTGCTAGTATAACTCATCTGTTTTATAGTATTCCGTGTAGCGTCCTGAATGGTGGTTTAGATTTCATCTAGTATAGGTTATATTATCACTTCTCTAGAAAGTTAGTAGTAGTTAAGTGGTGGAATGTATACGGAGAAGACGAGTACTTAGATATCATCTGTCCATATCTTTACTACCGTTATGTCCGGGCTGTTACAGTGTACTTACCGGTGGGCTGAAGTAGAGATCCTCTTATAGACATAGAGGAGACTCCGTTTCCTAGTTCCGGCTTCCGTGTAAGTAGGTTGATAAAGCTGCCAGTACCGGTGGTTAACGTGAGTTCAGTATACCGTCACTAATAGTTCCTAGATAAGGAGAATGTCTAGGTTCTGAGTCTACGTATCATTAATAAGGGCTTCTATTCCCGCTCTAGATTTCATGATGTTCAGTTGCAGCATTTGGAGTAATCCTGTACTCATTATAAGCTATTGGGTATAGCGGGTCCTCTATATTCCTTATCGCCTGTTGGGTGTGCCCCATCGCAGTCAACGCATCTTACTGCTGTGCCCGGGGGGCATTCTTGGCGGTCGTGTTCTTCAGCACAATGACCGCATCATAGTAACTGAGGCTCTGACATCTACAGCATCTTTTCTTCTTGACTTGATATGGCTTAATGCTGCCAATATATCTCTGCGAAAAGACCATCTCCCAATCTGCCGATCCTCACTGTCTACTAGAGCAGCTGGATACTCTGCTGGAGTGGATCGCTGGATAGTTTGCGGAAATAGCTACGGAATATGCGTCATCCAGTTGGGTGAGCCAACACAACCGCGATCTGCTAGACGGATGGGAGAGATACTACGTCTACATGTGCGAGAGGCTCCAAGCGGAGCAAGATAGAGACGCTGAAGATCAACCTAACGAGGCTCGTCTGGCGTGGATTGAGCGGATGCATCCACAGGAGAGTGTGAAATAGCTGAAGGCTCTCCTGGCGTGGATCGAGCGGGAGTTTCCGCAAATCGCCGCGAAATATGCACCATCCAGTCAGGACAGCCCGTCCAACGGCGACAACCAGGACCAGGACCAGGTCGTCCTACCGTATTCGAAGCCATCGCCGAGTGAGCCCCGACGCAAAGCTTCTCCATCGGAAATGGCGTGTTGGTAAAACTAGAATGGGCAACCTTGCCACTTTGCCACTTTGCCACTTTGCCACTTTGCCACCACTTTGCCACCACGGCAACGTTGAGTCACCAAAGATTCGTACTATCGTTACTGCCTATTTGATTATTATGTATTTAATCAGTCATTACCTTCAGTATTGTAGGAATAAAATGCAATCATTCCTTTGAAGACAATATTTATGAGAACTTCATGCTGCCAAGACCTCCATGATGGCGGGCAAGAGCACTCGACGTAAAGGAGAATCTGCTAGGAAGCGGTCAGCGCTCAGTCAGGTCCAATCTTCGAAAGTATCTAAACCTGTCCAGAGGAGAAGACGTCCACTTGATCAAAAGTTGAGCACCACTTGCCATAGAGTGTGGCCGCCTGAGGGTCATGCGAATAATATAGGACAAGTAGAAGAACAGGATGTTGGAATTGCAATCACTGCTAAGCACACGTGACCTCGGCTATGTATATAAGCTCCACGCAAGCCTAAAATAATCAAGCAAGCTTCATCAACCTCAGCTTCCAACACAGGAGCCATTTAAGGTCGCCGTACGCAGGAGCAAACGGATATCTCGACGAACACACGACCCGGCGCCTCCATCTCCTGGCTTGGTTCGTCCGAAAAAAAATTCTCAGTGCCTTCCAGATAGTACTGTACGCCGAAGTGCGCGTATATTGGATCGTAACAAGATACGTCCGCTGGAACCTGATCTGGACGTCAAACCTGCTCGGTCGAGCACAGCGGCTGGACAAAATCCAATACGACGCACCACGGCCCACGCGAACACCGCTTACTCTGGAACACCGCAAGGAATCTCGAAGACGAGACTTTGGAAGGCTACATCTAAGAAGGGGAAACCTATTTAACACCATACGCTTCCCAACACGCTCGCAACGATCCATCTGCCACCTGTGATTCAGCAAAGAGGCCAGATAAGCAGTCGGCCGGCGGGTTAAGAGTTTCGCAATACTACTCCTATCTCAGGTGGGCTGTGACCCGTCTGGGAGTGAAGCTAGCATACGAATGCCACTACAACAGGTAGTCTCTCAGTCGAGATTAATTGCAGATGGTTCGGTCATCGGGGCAGAAGCGGGTGTTGGGATTAAAAGAGAGTAAGGTTATCAAACATTATATAAGCTAATAGGTCCAAGTTAGACCTACGGCTTATTAGTTAATTGTGGCTTGGTATATATGCGTAGACGTCGTTCATTACCCCACCACTATGTTAATTAGGAGCGATCTGGTTTCTTCCGAAGTCTTCAGAGAAGTCATAAGCCTCAAACCATGTTCTAATAGGGCGCTTTATGACGATGTATTAGAGAGGACTAATATTATTAGAAAAAGTTTAGAGTAACGCGAGCTTGACCAGCAACTATAGACTTATAAGGACTATCAGAGGTCTCAAGAATATAAGAATTGAATATAAGAGGCGTATTCATATTCAATTCATATGCAGCCCACCGTATTCATATGCATTCATATATTCGAATAGAGATCACGTGATGCAATGCATCCCTTGATGCAACAAGCTGGGAACTTCAGAGGACCCAGGAATCGAACCAATTCACTTAAAAACATATTCTCCGACGTTTTCCCGTTAAGTACTGATTTCCTATTCAGGGTTGGCCTATTCTATAGACTCTTGCACCTGCGCTGCTTCCTCTACAGCCGTATCCACCACCCCTATCTCACGCTTCCAGTTACTAACAATTCTACTTCGAATCCAAGATTTTAGACACTCTCCCTGCTCAATTGACCGCCTGGAGAGCTTGAATTGCGACCAGGTGATTGTCCGGCGCGCTCCTGAGAAGATTCACTCTGGTTCTGCTGACATTAGAGGTATTGACAGGATATCAATTGCCATATGACTTAGCGATGGGTACTGCTTACGCTGGGCTGGCTGGAGCCACCAGTTAAGAGATGTGACTCCTTCTTCAAGGATAATTAGATTCCCGTGTATAAAATTCTTGAATTTGTTGCTAATGTTGATATGGAACGTCTGCCTTCTCTTCTAAAGCTCCAACGCGCTTAGTTCCTTGCCCATTCCTTCAGTAGACTTCTATAGCTGCTTATTATCTTGGTCTTTGTATTGTGACTTCTATAAAGCCTTCGCCTTCTTTGTAACCTCCTTCCTCCACCTAGTCTTCCAATTTTAAGTAATATAGAAGAGATAGTGATGTAGAGCAAGTAATAAGGCAGCACCATACGCAGTAACTTAGTCCGTTAGTAAGTAGTATTTATTAAATACGTACTAGCTAGTATTAATATAATTAATAAGTTTAGACTACCCAGCATATTACTAAGCTGCTATTTTATAGTTATTAACTAGAAAGTCTATATTAAATAGCACCTAATTGAGACTCGTATCGTTTTTTTCTAATTCTTTAGTAATAGCTTTAAATAGCTTAAGAAACTTAACGATAGCTTTAAGAGTTTTCTAATTACTAGAATTTATAAATCTATTATCACTAAAGTTATGTGTAAACTGCTCTTAGTATTTTTTAATTACCTATATTACTTTAAGCTTAAGAGTAATAGTGTATATTATCTTATAGCTATTCTATTTTATATTATTATTTATTAGTATTATCTTTCTAGCCCAGCTTATAAATAGATTATATTACTTATTTAACTTTTAAATATAAATAATAAGATTATAAAGCTTCTCTAGTGCGCTAATAGCCTATATATTCTTCTTATTACTTTTATCTTTATTAAATAGCTTTATAAGTATTTTTGTTACTTTTTTTAGTATTAGATCTCTACCTTTAAGCTGTTCTTTTACTAAATTAAATATAGTATTAACAGCTTCCTTACTTTTATAGAAAAAAAAGGTTTATATAATAAGATTAATAATATAGCTATAGTAATAAATACGATATTAAATTATATTATATTTATAGTTAATATCCTTATCCTTTAGTTGTAATGATAAAAGTTAAATAACTTTATTATTACTACTATAATTATCACCCATAATATAACCTAGTTTATCTAAAATATTATATTTGTGAAGGTGGTTTTATAAAAAATTAATTTAATTATTAGTATTATATTTATTAGGAAAATAGGGTAAAGCTAAAAGCACTTTTCTAAAAATAAACATATTATTAATAAAGTAAGCTATAATTATGAGAAAAGTCTTTTAATTCAGCACTAACTAATAATCTAGAGCTAAGTATATTTTAGAAATAGATATCTAAAGCTTTTTCTTTAAAATCTTATAATTAAGCTTAAACGATTACTTGATGAGCTGGAGTATAATTATATTAGTCTTTAAAAGTACGTTATTAGTTATATAATTAACACTCTTAAGTAGACTATAAAGCTCTAACTAGGTAACTACTTTATATAAAAGATTTCTTATAATAATTAACTTAGCTAGAGCTTTGCGAACTATTAGTAAATTAATTACCTTTTTAAGAGTTTTTTTAGTAGCCTTTTAATTCTTATTTCTATTACTTTCTACTATCTTAGCTGTTATACTCTTTTAATAATTTTATTAAGCCTATATTACTAATAATTCTTCTTTAGCTATAATTATCTTATATTTAACTTTAAGATAGGTATAAATATTAATTATAATTACATTTACAAAACTATAGCTATTAAATTTATAATAGAAGATCTTTCTTTTTTAATAATTATACTTTAGCTTGTTACTTTTATGTAGGTAGCTATATAACTAGATAAATATTACTTATAATTTTCAGCACTTTATTTAAGCCCTAATAGAGAGAATAGAAATTAGGAAATTATTACTATAAATACTAAATTAATCACTGTTAAGCTTAAACAGCTTAGAGCTTAAATCTAAGAAAGATTCAGCTATAATAGTGGTGTAATAGGTGGTGTAGTAGGTATAGTTACAAAGGCACCTGCACATCAAATTTTGCGGTCAAGGGGCCGGATTAACTATACACCGTACTATTTACCCTACCTACATTTTTAGGCCTATTTTTAGGCATATTTCCTCGATCCCCTGTCGACTTCTTCTCTTCTAAAATCCCCTAAAATTCTACATTTATATTCATAAGTATTCATTCATATCCAGAAGCTATATTCATATTCATTCATAAGCAAAATCCTTATGAATATTGAATATCCTTATGAATGAATATATTCTTGAGACCTCTGCACCTATGGAAGATTAGTTTTTTATTTTTATTTTATTTTTTTCAAACAGGGTAACTACTAAGATAAAAATGAGATGATCGGATGTTGGATGAGTGCTTGATTTGTAGTGTAAGGGATATCGTACGGACGAGTTTTGAACGTCTAGATATGATCGGGTGTTGAACGAACTTTGGATTGTCAATGCAGCCGAGCATATTGATTACCAACTATGGGATCGAGATAGAATATATTCTCAAGGAATCATTCATGTAAATTGACTTAAAGAACGTAGAAGAGCCAGATATGAGGCAGTGAAAGTATGAGAAACCAAATTCGACAACTCCTGGACTTTGTTGAAAAGTCAAGACAGAAAACACCGACCAACCGGGAGTCCAAAAACTCAGAGTGCAGAGGTGCTACGGTATCAAAACTTAGGATCAAAACGCCAAACCAAAGATCCTATTATTCGTTGCTGATTACGGGAAAGCCATGTCAATTAGCATCCAGCTCTGCACCCTTATGACTAGGCTTTCCTTCGCATTCATAAACTTTCGTCGTCGGGCTAACCGCTGCGTCAACTTCGGAATGCTGGCGAGCGCCTTCGGGGTTAGAAATCCCCGAGGCGATCACACTGGCAAGCTTAGAGGTAACCTCGCTTTTCTTCCGCGCATTCTCAGCATTTGACTGTCCAGTTAATGTATCCACTGCTGTGGTGCTTCCATTTAGAGGGGTGTCATTCTTGCTGTCTTCGGAAACCTCCTTTCCGGTATCATCGCCGCCGACTTCCACGTCCGGCTTCGGCTTGGTACTCTTGAACGTCGTTCGTATGCATTTCCAGAGACTTTTGCTTAAGTTTCGCATCTTAACGCGGAAGATACATCCAATCAACACGAGAATAACCAATACGAATGGTCCAGCAGCTACGCCGACAGCTCTCCCAACAGTCCAAGGTTCCGGCTTAGGAGTTGAGGAACTCGTTAACGTAGGTGAAGACGTGGATGTCAGGGTAGGCGATTGTGAAGAAGTCGAATTTGGCGCCGTAGCATTCTCCCCTAGTTCAATAAGGCTCATGATGCTACTGGGGATACCGTCGACATCGAAAAGCTTGCTAGGGAAATCACAGCAGTCGCCTTCATCAACATCGCTCCTGCAACACCATTTGGAGGTGTTGCTGCAATAGGAGAGACGCTCGTAGTACCCGGGTTTGACTGGATGGTTTAGACTAGAGATTTTGACGAAGGCACGTAGGGGAATTACCTTGCTGGCAGTAATGAGAACAGGAGTCGCTGTTACCAGACCTATCGGTACAAGGCCTTGTCACGGTGTTAATAGATGATTTTTGGAAAGATGAGTGCTACCGCCAGTCGCCTACCCTCGATATAAATAATTTCCGTGCCCTGGCGAACCTTCCTCTATCTGCACGGGAAAGTAACAGAGGTTTGTCTGACCGAGAATACACACGTCTTCCTCCGAAGAAGTGAGGCAGCAAATAGAAAACTTGGTCGAGGCTAAACAAACATTAGTATCTGTTTGAGGCACCTGGTACTGCTTCAAGCTACGTGACTCGAAGCCCACGTGTCCATAAATCCACATGAAGAAGGGAGACATCAGGACTTATGGCAAAACTAGAGAGAACAGCAATAAAAATCTAGACGTACTTGAGCACGCCTGCCACTTCCCTTGATAATCTATCGCCTTATTTCCGTCTGAATAATAACATTCTTGACTGAATACGACCAGTAAGTAAGGTAGGAAGAGAAAAATCACAAGAAGACCTCGCGCCATTTAATATTAGTCTGGTAGAAGCGGCTAAAGCGCTTGAAAAGAGGGGCGCGGCTGTTCGTTCCCATAAGGGAGCTTTGATTGGAGCGCACCGAGCCAATAACGCGCGAATAAAATAGAGCCTAATTAAGCAAGGTAGAAAGGGATAATTGGAGGCTGGGAATGAGAAAGATGCACCGGGTGATGATGCTTAAGTATCTCTATCCGCAAGTGTCTTGCCCAAGGGCATGTTTTTATATGCCAACAATGGCGGGGTAAGCTAGAGTGAAAGTATCGCACATGATGACGGAGGTGGAGGCGCAAGCTATTCTGCAAACCTCTCCATTCGACATTGAAATCCACAGCCCTATAGAACTTGGTTCAAGAATTGAAACGCTGTTTTGCATCCGATGCCATCTCGTAAACAACAGGCCTGATTCGTGAATACAAAATGGGTTTCTCGCTTAACTTCGACTTATACTGCAGCCAAGGAATAGTAGGGCGAAGTATACTGGGCTGCCGGCCAGTTAGATCCGAGGCCAGTGTACACAGCCCCATGCGAGAACAAGATTTTAGGTCGCCGGAATCGTGAATTGTCTGGAACAACCCGTAACTGGGCAGGACGAAGGATGTGAGATGTGCAGTACAGGGAATGCTTAAGGAGGCTATGGAGTGGGATTCGTCCGGGCTGACGTTGTGGTTCGGGGCCGCTAATTAAGAGTCACCTTAGTTGGGCCGGCCCGGCCCGGGTTCCCTTGAAATCCCCTCCCGTAGCCTACTGCTAAGTCTTTCGAGGTATGTTTAGTCTCAGATGTCGTCCCTTGTGTTGGCAGAACCCAAGATATGCAACCTTGCTACCTTGCGCTAAAAAGCAGCATTCAGAGGCGACAAGTCCATCACCCCATCATGAAACATTGATGAAACATACTGTCATTACTACGCATTTGATTATTATGTACTTAACCAGTCATCACCTTACAAGCAATCAATCAATTCATGATGCTCAAGACAATATTTATGAGTACTTCCAGCTGCCAAGACATGACCTCTTCCATTGTCTTGGTTTAAGTGTGCAAAGGCGGGATCTTGGGCTGGCACGGGCTGTCCACTATTAACGAGTGTCAATATCCTATGTGGTCTATGCGGTCTTGCTATAAATGATTGGATATCATAGTAAATTAGGTGGGAATTTGAAATTTTTATTCCAATACTGAGATTTCTAACACAATGGTAACAAGCGGTGATCAAAGTCTTGTGCTTTGACTCTGCGCTGCATTCATGTATTCTCATAATCTGAATCCTCATCTGCCATACTCTTCGCTGCCCTCTCCACTTGCTCAAAATACCTCCCTTTATCACCAAAAGTGATCCGTTCCGGAGGTGTCTCCGGATTTTTCCGCCTCTTGAGTCCAGGAGCAATTGAATGCCTGCCAAGTGATCCCAGCTACCGTACCTTGGTCTCCGCAACAGCAAGATACTGACAGAGTTGTTGGGCAGAGGTGACCAATACTCGACCTTCACCTCTAATCTCATTCTGTGCAAGCTCTTTATAAGCAAAGCCTTTGAGTTGGAGCCGTAAGCCTGGATGACCGGGGGGTTTCCTTTTGGTCGCCATGGAACGCCTATGGGGAACGTCATTTAAAGGCAAAAGAATGTGTCGGCCTGCCTGAGTGAGTACTCAGAGCTTGAGCTTTGGCCAACCTGGCTGCCGCCGTCAACCATTCACTAAGGCAGTTGGCAGGCATTATATAAGCAGACAGCCTTATATAAATCGTCGGTAGTTAGTTAGCTTAATACAACAACAATCAACGATCGATTTCACCAACTTTGCCTACCACCAGGTTGTTATGGGAGAGCCGGAAAGGCTACCATCAGCCTGGGACCCTGGTTGCAAACATCCCAGAATTGTTCGGGCTGGATGGGAAGGCGGAGGCCGGCTTGAAGACATGTCTATTTTGGCTAGAGTCTGAAGGACGCAAACGTATATTATATACACGGGCCTCCCAAGGTAGGGAAGTCGGGTTAAGGTGTTCTCGCAATTCGGGAGCCAAGGCCACTAATATCGATGATTATAGCGTCGCCATTGGAACCGATTACAATATTTGAAGGTTTTAAATCCATGTGGGTGATGTTATTTTGATGCAGTTACTGAAGCCCATAGGCTATTTGAATTGGCTATTTCTTCCACACGGGCCGGAAATGGCCTTTTTTCAGCGTCTCTTTAAGAGTCCCGGCAGTATGATACTCTAAAAGAAACTCCCAGAGAATAATACTATGATCCTCTGATCTACCTGTATGATAAGGATTTCCCGAACCAATGATGGAAACGAGCTGGATGATCCCAGGGCACTGACGTAGGCGCAGCAGATTCAGTAATTCTCCTTTAATAATATAGCTATCTCGAGGCTGATAGAGTGGTCTATTAATTGATTTAAATATATAATTCTAATTCTTGGATGTGATTCGGACTAGCGATATTGCTGGAGCAATGTCCCTAACCTTTCTAATATTTAAAAATAGTACGACCGCAACCGAGCAATTTCTGGGAAGAGGCGGATAGAATACTTTTAATAAATCTTCTATAATTCAATAGTAGAATTGGCTGGAAAACTGGCGGTATCTATTATCTGCTAGCAGGTTTTATGATATTGCTACTAAGTGGCAGTTTGGCAGAGCGTAGCTTTTAATTAATATTAAAGGGTTCAAATATAACTTCAGTAACAGTGTTGTTGAGTAGAGGGAGGGCTTTGAAATTTTCTTTCTGCGTGATAACGAACACGCATGATCATGTTCACTTATAATAGAATAAGAATTACAGACACAGGCTTTTTAGGCAGCGAAGGTATTACAATGTTCTGTAATTTAACTATACTATATAGAGCCCAGCTTACTAGTATAGTCCTCAGAGGTCTCAAGAATATATTCATTCATAAGGATATTCAATATTCATAAGGATTTTGCTTATGAATGAATATGAATATAGCTTCTGGATATGAATGAATACTTATGAATATAAATGTAGAATTTTAGGGGATTTTAGAAGAGAAGAAGTCGACAGGGGATCGAGGAAATATGCCTAAAAATAGGCCTAAAAATGTAGGTAGGGTAAATAGTACGGTGTATAGTTAATCCGGCCCCTTAACTGTAAAATTTAATGTGTAGGTACCTTTATAACTATATCTACTATACTATTTATTATATTACTACTATAGCTGAATTCTTCTTAGATTTAAGCTCTAAGCTGTCTAAGCTTAATAGTAATTAATTTAGTATTTATAGTAATAATTCCCTAATTTTTACCTCCTCTATTAGGGCTTAAATAAAGTGCTGAAAATTATAAATAATATCTACCTAATTATATAGCTACCTATATAAAAGTAATAAGCTAGAATATAATTATTAAAAAAGAAAAATCTTCTATTACAAATTTAATAGCTGTAGCTTTATAAATGTAATTACAACTAATATTTATATTTATCTTAAAGTTAAATATAAGATAATTATAGTTAAGAAAGAATTATTAGTGATATAGGCTTAGTAAAATTATTAAAAGAATATAACAGCTAAGATAGCAGAAAGTAGTAGAAATAAGAATTAAAAGACTATTAAAAAGGCTTTTAAAGAGATAATTAATTTACCAATAATTTACAAAGCTCTAGCTAAGTTAATTATTATAAGAAATTTTTTATATAAAGTAGTTACCTAGCTAGAGCTTTATAGTCTACTTAAAAGTGTTAACTATATAGCTAATAATATACTTCTAAAAACTAGTATAATTATACTCCAGCTTATTAAGTAATCATTTAAGCTTAATTATAAGGTTTTAAAGAAGAAGCTTTAAATATTTATTTCTAAAATATACCTAGCCCTAAATTATTAGTTAGCGCTGAATTGGAAGACTTTTCTCGTAATTATAGCTTACTTTATTAATAATATATTTATTCTTAGAAAGGTGCTTTTAGCTCTACCCTATCTTTCTAATAAGTATAATACTAATAATTAAATTAATTCTTTATAGAACTACCTTCGCGAATACAATATTTTAGATAAACTAGGTTATATTATAGGTAATAATTATAGTAGTAATAATAAAGTCATTCAACTTTTATCATCACGACTAAAGAATAAGGATATTAATTATAAATATAACGTAATTTAATATTATATTTATTGCTATGGCTATATTATTAATCTTATTATATAAACTTTCTTTTTCTATAAAAGCAAGAAAGCTATTAATGCTGCATTTAATTTAGTAAAGGAATAACTTAAAAATAGAGATTTACTATTAGAAAAGATAAAAGAGGTACTTATAAAGCTATTTAATAAAGATAAAAGTAATAAGAAAAATATATAGGCTATTAGCGCGCTAAGGAAGCTTCATAATCTTATTATTTATATTTAAGAGTTAAATAAGTAATACAATCTATTTATAAGCTAAGCTAAAAAGATAATATTAATAGATAATAATATAAGATAGAATAGCTATAAGATGATATACACTATTACTCTTAAGCCTAAAGTAATATAGATAATTAAAAGATACTAAGAGCGGTTTACACGCGACTTTAGTGATAATAGATTTATAAATTCTAGTAATTAGAAAACTCTTAAAGCTGTTGTTAAGTTTCTTAAGCCGTTTAAAGCTATTACTAAAGAATTAGAAAAAAACGATACGAGTCTTAATTAGGTGCTATTTAATATAGACTTTCTAGTTAATAACTATAAAATAACAGCTTAGTGATATGCTGGGCAGCCTAAACTTATTAACTATATTAATACTAGCTAGTACGTATTTGATAAATACTACTTACTAATAGACTAAGTTACCGTGTACGGTGCTGCCTTATTACTTGCTTCACATCACCATCTCTTCTATATTACTCAAAATTAGAAGACTGGGTGGAGAAAGGAGGTTATAAAGAAGGCGAAGGCTTTATAGAAGTTACAATACAAAGACTAAGGTAATAAGCAGCTATAGAAGTCTACTGAAGGAACGGGTAAGGAACTAAGCGCGTTGGAGCTTTAGAAGAGAAGGCAGACGTTCCATATCAACATTAGCAACGAATTCGAGAATTTTATACACGGGAATCCAATTATCCTTGAAGAAGGAGTCACATCTCTTGACTGGTGGCTCCAGCCAGCCCAGCGTAAGCAGTACCCATCGCTAAGTCGTATAACAATCAATATCCTGTTAATACCTCTAATGTCGGTAGAACCAGAGCGAATCTTCTCAGGAGCGCGCCGGACAATCACCTAGTCGCAATTCAGGCTCTCCGGGCGGTCAATTGAGCAGGGAGAGTGTCTAAAATCTTGGATTCGAAGTGGAATTGTTAGTAACTGGAAGCGTGAGATAGGGGTGGTGGATACGGCTGTAGAGGAAGCAGCGCAGGTGCAAGAGTCTATAGAATAGGCCAACCCTGAATAGGAAATCAGTACTTAACGGGAAAACGTCGGAGAATATGTTTTTGAGTGAATTGGTTCGATTCCTGGGTCCTCTGAAGTTCCCAGCTTGTTGCATCACGTGATCTCTATTCGAATATATGAATGCATATGAATACGGTGGGCTGCATATGAATTGAATATGAATACGCCTCTTATATTCAATTCTTATATTCTTGAGACCTCTGCATAGGTGTTTCATCTCTGGCCAAGTCAAAAGCGTCTAATCTCAAAGCTGGTATGCCTGTCAAGGTCCTTTTTCGCTCCCGCAATCGTCAATTCTTTAATATTACTTGCAAAGAATGCAAGTTGAGGATATATCTCAAGTATCGCGAACTAGTCACTGAAATGGGGTTGCTGTTGCTTGGGAAAACGGTGGTGAAGAATCTTATTGAAGTGGACAGAATTTCCACGGCCTCCTTATCGTCCCCTTTTGGGATATAACTAGTACATGTGTCGATATAATCGCAGGCAAACCATCAGCAGTATTTGACTGTAGCGCTGCTGAGTTATCGACTATATCAGCGACTTCTACTCTAGACATACTCTCCTTTGTCCCGGGCCGAGTGGTGTAACGGTGGCGGTTCATCAGCGCCTTCCAGCCGTCACTTATGAAGCCATGTGACTTCATGTATATATCTCAGAGATCCGCATATCTTAGGGTCAGGCCTCAACTATGTCTTTGGCTTGCGCGTCGGAGATTACTACGCTGCTATCAACCTTGTTACAGGGGGCCAGCCCTTGGTTGATGGAGTGGTATGGGAGGTGGAGATTCGAACTTACACAAGCTTCTTGGGCTTCACATTCTGCTTATGTGGATATTTGGATTTTGGAGTTTGACATAGCTATTTCGTGGCGATTATTGGTGATCGGAGGCGTGGTATACAATTTTTGACAATGCCGAGACTGGCTCCAAGCCGAATATCGAGAACAAGTGAAGGCAAAAAGTCGGTCGATCATAGTGGGGTACAAAGAGGAGAAGATCGTATGAGATCGACTGTTTCGAGGGCATTTGCTTTTGGTGGTGACAATGTATCCCAAAATATGCCATGACAACAGTTACTTACGTACCCATTACCGGTGTTGAACCCAGTACCCGTTGGCGGATCCTCATGTGATAGATACATGTCCCAAGGCGTCCTGTATGGGACCATCTGGAATGTTCAATGGACGCTTCGGCCCCATTTCAAACTCATCCGGGGGATATCGGGTTTGATCTAAGTTTAGAGGTCTGATGATCTGGCATAGACACTCACATTCCTCGCCTTCTTCCAGGTTCTATTCACTAGAGGCCGAAAATATCGTTCATGGTGGTGAACTTGTTGGTCGCCGTTTTCGGTCCCGCTAGAGCATCCAGAATGTGCAAACTATCAGCATAAGTAGCTTGGAACCATTCTGCTGCTTGTCAAGGCGAAATAGATCAATTGGCCATCGCAGAGCAGCTTCTTTACCCTATATGCAGCACGTAACACGCGAGACTCCTCTCTAGACTATAATGGAATGGTGTAGACTATGGAGTAATTGTGCGAAAGGATAGTTATAATCTGACCAAGCTCTAGAAGTGTCGGCTCGGCATACATGACCATATCAGAAGGTTCACCTATATCTTCTGCGCTTTCCTTCCTTCGAATGCCGAAATCGGTGATAAAGACTTGGTTATTATAAATCAAGATGTTACTGGGCTTGAAGCCGCTATGCGTGATTCCACTACCGTGAAGGTAAGTCAACGCACCAGCTAGGCAACCCAATCATTTCGATTGGACATGTCCAAGTTGTTTGATACTGAAGAAATTCATGAGATCAATAGATAATACGGGAGCAATGAATATTTTGACGCAGCGTTTACTTTCCAAGCTTCCAACACCCTTCACGATGTGAGGTTGCCGGAGGTGTTTCATAATTTTGACTGCAGCCAAGGTATTTCTCTGGGTTAGAGGTAAATTTTTTTAGCTACAAAATAGTACGCATCGCCGCGAAACGATCCCAAGCTTCAAACATTCTAACCTTATAGTTAGTGGTCTTCAATGAGGTTCCTTCCATTGACGGCAAGGACGATAGCAAGTTTTGCCATGCCGATATCCCCTACGGTTTATACTTTTATTACAACCCGAAGTAAGATAGCAAAAGATATAATGATACTAGAAGGATGAAAATTGGAAGATGGATGGACGGCAGGCCGTGTATTTATTCTACAAGCTGTCTGGGCACACAAATGCATCAAGAGACGGAAGAGGAGGTGGAGAGTATCGTCGAAGGGCTACACTGTCTCGCGCTGGCAGTCAATCTTGCAGGAACCCCACCTGCCATCCGCATAATATCTGAATGCACCATCAAGATCCTCCTATTTTCAACCGGCCCTATTACACCCTCATTGCATAGATTATAGGTATGGTTGAGAGACTTCTATCCTGAAAACATTTGGCTCTAGGGGTAATGAGGTTATGCAATAGCGCCATCGAAAGATGCCTAGTACAACTAATTATTCCCATATTGTATCCGTTGTTTAGAGTCACTCTAATGGTGTAGTCATTCGTCACAATTGATCCTATCGTCCATGACTTTGATATGTCAACACGAGGTTGTGCAAGCTCGTCAGTCTATCCAGATTTTTTTCTGCTAGCGCCTTCTTCATCATCCCCACCACTTGCTTTCGTACCTTCTCCGCCTCATCCCATCGTCCATGACTAACAATTGGGTCGACCTTGGGAGGCAGCAGTGTGTGGAGATTGGCCTTTACATAAGCAGTTGCATAACACTACCCTGGTATCCCTCCTCACCTCCAGCATATATTAGTTGGTTGCTACGGTTGCGCAGCTCCAGCTCGGAATGGAGAAGATTTTATCAATATATGTGCCAACACTAATCTCCACGAGCCTGGACTCCTTTATGCTTTCTGACCCGATCGCCACAGACCTTCTAAGAGCTCCTTAACTCCCGCAAATCCACCCGAATCACTGTATTCATCCGCACAAAATTACCTCTGTAGTGAGAGAGCATAATCTGAACGGGTGGATGCGTGATCGCCGTATGTTGCTGTTTATACGGGGACAAAGGTTCCGACGTACCCTAATCCCCGGGGTCTGATTACGATGCGGTCGAAGCCGGAAGTGCAGTCGGCTTGAGTGGGACGCGGACACTCTGTCTCGATGGTTGAACCAGCGCCTACTTGTTCAGCA
This sequence comes from Zopfia rhizophila CBS 207.26, assembly GCA_010093925.1. NCBI lineage: Eukaryota > Fungi > Ascomycota > Dothideomycetes > Zopfiaceae > Zopfia > Zopfia rhizophila. Next base: position 259,085 of record ML994704.1, read on the forward strand.
AATTTCTTGCACGAACCTCCCTTCTCCGTATGCTATGTCTATGTAATATCAAAGCCTAAGAATTAAACGATTGATATCAATTCAGTAATTGAAATTTTGATGTGTTTTCGAAAGCGGAAGTATATGTACGGCTCGTGCGAGGGTGTTTGGGGTAGGACACCATGTAACTCAGCTTAGATTGGATGAGATAACCAGATCCGATTATTTGCAGCCTGCAAGAGAAACAAAAGACGACTGGCAACGATGAGTCATCACCTTATCGGCGCTCTACAAGCTTATCAACGTAGAATGTCACAAAGGTAATTGGAGACATGCGTTAGAGCCCAAGCCGGCATCATAGCGCAATTGGCCCATAGTTTGGAATGATGCAGCGTGGAGTACAGACTAATCCAAGAAAAGAACTAAGGATCTGCATCCTTGTTGCGGGTATATTAGTAACTAGCTGGTAGCGTCTGGTATTCCCAATGCTTTGCGGCCTTTCATTGCGGCCCTCTGTTTGGTTAGGAAGTGCCTTGCATTAAAAACGAGTTGCACTACAAGTTCACAATACGTAGGTTGGCAGTCGCCACGGTTTGGGATGCGGGATGGGGATACTTAGCTTCGTGTGTTCAGGTTTAAATCGCTTCAATACCGTAAGTCTCTCCACTTAGCTCAGAAATCGATCTGATGTACGGTGGTTACGAAGCAATTGGGGGACTCTTCTGGAAGCAGCATTACCATAACAGGACACCGGGATAATGATAGATATGTCTTCATATCAGAGGGAAGTTGAATCTTATAGATGCAGTTTCCGAACAGTTCTTATGGCTTACGGCGGCATTTAGAGGACCTAGTGATCGTGATCAAGAGTGACATTTTCCTGTCGCGGCTTTGTCGAACATGCTGATTGTTTTAGTATGCAACTACAACAACTTCAGGCACATGTCACAGATCCCAAGCCTGCAAGCTGTTCGAATTCAATCTTCGACAAATTTGAATTGCTCAGGACATTTTTATTTCCGGTACGCGGAAACGCGGAGCATGAAATTGAGCTCCCTTTCGTCTTTGATGGCGGTACTTGGCGGCGTCTCCTATCATATGCAACACCTAGACAAATTCATTTTAAAAAGGAGACCGACTGTCATTATCCCTACATCAAGGCATAAGTCTTCAGTCCAATGGCATCTGGTCCAGAATCAAGATGGGTACAACCTGTCAAAACGGAGAAAACAGGACTTTTAATGCCAATTTTCGGAACAGTCATACGGGAAGACACCCCTTTACAACGTTTGCTGAATCTCTCACTACTCAACATCGCCACTTTCTTGGTGCGTTCAAAGTCGCCATGATTTCCTTAGGAACCAAGGGCTCCAATACTCATGAGATCGGCAGTTGTAGTTCAGGATAGCCGTCGAAGATGTAGACGCCATATGGGATGGGGACCTATTGTGTGGTGTCGGCGAGCAACCTTTGGAGCTTACACAAAAAGATGTAGAGAACTCGGTGAATTGAAAACTAAGGAGGGCTATCGTACATAAATAACGAGCAAGATGAGCTCTGAGAGGGATATGCAATCTGTATAAGGATCGACAGAGGGAAAAAGAGATCGACAAGGGGGACCGGGGACGATGCTGCTCGGTTACATGTGGCTACACCCGGGCCAGGGACGTCTCCTCCGCTCGAGAAAGGGTTGTTCTGTTGGAGGTCATGTCTTGGCAGCTGGAAGTACTCATAAATATTGTCTTGAACATCATTGATTGAGTGAATGAGGTAATGACTGGTTAAGTACATAATCAAATGTGTAGTAATGACAGTATGTCTTATCAATGTTTTACCATGAGGGAATGGGGTCTCACCTTTGAATGCTGCTATTTTTTTCGCGCAAGGTAGCAAGGTTGCATGTCTTGGGTTCTGCCAACATGTTCGTGGGGTGGACGGTATTCTTGCAGATGTGTTCAGTCTCCGGGACGACATAGACACTTGCCGCGCTACGAATACTCTTTTAAGGAGAAGCATCGAGCGACAGCGTATAAAATGTTGACCCATCATGCCCCGAATACACGTCGATTGACAAAGTATCGAAAGTGGAGTGGAGTCATGATCGGAGGTATGCATCGACGAATATCCGACGGAGTATGGGACTGTGTAGCCTGGTAAAGTGAATCAGTATCACACCACCGTTGCACGAGCGTTCAGTTTACGCTGTAGGTGAGTGGTGGTAAGGAGCTTCACTAGCACGACTTAGGAAATGGAAATATACTAGATGATAGCAAAGAATGAGCTGCTTCTCACGGGCTCTGACATGGCATGGACAAAGCTCGAGTGGAGGACTGTTGTTGGCGATGATTTCCTGTTGGCTGTGCAGGGCTATGTAGTTCCCACTCCTAGCTAAACCGCGCTAATTATATAACCCATCTTCTCATCAATTCTAGGCTGCATTAGCCACAGCGCACAGCCCCAGTGTCGCTATTTTATGCGCGCACCTCCAGCAGAGGATGCCGCCGAGCTTATTTACTATGTCAGAAATAAATCGTGAAGTTGCCATTAAACGCTGGTCTGTTTGCCCTTGCAAACTGCGAAGCTGGTTAGAAGCTTGCTTCGAGCGCCATCATGGCCCGGACATTCATCTGGAGCGTCTATAACAACGTACAGAGCCGAGTAGTTTATGAGCACAGATTGCAAAGCACTAAGAATCTCCTCGAGCAATCGTTTCGTCCTTCGAACTTCATACAGACGTGTCACAGACTTCGCAATCGATGGTCGGTCCTGCACCAGTTGTTTAAGGACGGCCGCAAGCAGATTAGACGTATTTTGATATAAGTGCGTTTTGTAGTTGCAATATATATAGGCAACCCCAATATCGTGAGCTTGCACGGTTGGAACAGATGGCCCACAAGATCCCGCAGGTAGTACCGCCGTGGATTGCAAAAATACTTTATTGATCTTACCTCACCGATAAGCCTCTCAACAGCGTAGACTATGGGAACTTGTTCCGTGCAGTGCAGTCCGTTAACATATTCTATCACCTTGTCCACTTTCTCCTTGCATAAGCCAGCTTTTTTCTTTCCCTTTTTTCCTTCAGGTACTTCTCCCAGCAGCTCGGCCTCCCAAGCAAAATTGAAAGGGTCAGTCTGCCCCGGGTGGTGCCGTTCCGTATCACTTGAAAGCTGGAGGCTATGGTGCCATAGTAGACCGCAATCCCTTCGCCACTGTGGGGCGTCCGCTCGACTACCGCAGCTTTACTGCACCCCTCACACGTATGCCCTCAAATGTGCATATGGGTTGGCTCGAAGAGTACATCAGGTCCTGCATTATCGCGCGCGAATTCTGGTAGATGGCTAAGTGTGGATAGATATGTCGAGAGACTACTTCTGCGTCGACGCTGACTGGCTTGGAGCTTGGCAACTGAATTGAACAGTATTTTTGGCGGTGTGTTGAGGAAATCTGTCCTCATGAATCCAGCCTGTGTGCTCTTTCCAAGGTCAAACTGAACCACTCTACCGTGCACCATATTTGGTTGATTGATCACCACATCTCCAAGCCGTATATCGGTCTCCTTGCTGGGAACGCCACCTTCGATGCTCACCATAAGACCCAATCGAATGGTGGTGAACTTCGACTTATTTGGGCTGCAACTACCGCTGCAGAGGCCACACCCATTCGGTCAGCCGGTAGACACTCCACGACAACATTATGTTCGCCGATACGGCAGAGCATGTACAGGTTGGTATCGTCGGGATCCTGCGGTAGGGCTTGATGCTCTTCGTCCAGCATCTCCTGAGCGGCAGCAAGCTCTATATGAAAGGCGGATATCCATCTAACTCGATAATCTTTAATACGGAGTCGGGCCTTTGCACTTGTGGATTGGAGTCGACACTGCCGCGCATGATGACGTACCTGAACAACCAAGAATCTGAGAGTATTCGTGCTCCCAACTTGCGCAACCATGAAAGGCTCAATCCTATGGACATGTGCCATCTTGAGATGTGCGGTTACTAGTCGACTCTCTGCTCTGACGGAAACTATGGGATCAAAAGCATGTTGTCTAAGCGAGCTGAAAGGACGCTCTGACTCGAAGAACAACGCAATAGGCTAGCGCTACCCCGCCTGATCCCCCTGTCCTAGCGCACACCCACCCACCACTGCCTTGCCTCAGGGCAAATGGAGAATTACGTTTCATACGCACGTAGGAAAATCCGATGATGCGCTCCATTCGTTGGGAGAATGCTTCCTCCCCCAGAGCACCTCCACCTGGAACCGGGGGCGAAAAGCTTGGCTGCTGGTTGCTTAACTTAGGGCGCTTCGACCTCAAAACCAATTTGATGAACTCAGTGTTGCCGCTTTTCCTAAGTAAAGCACTTGAAAGTGCGAGTTTAATAGAGTTGGGATTATGAATTAGTGCTGCTGATGCCGTCTGACGAGCGTTGCTATGGCGATTGCATATCACCAGAACTGCTCGAGCCCAACTCTGATGAAACTGTGAAATGTCTATGAGAAAATGCACAGGTCTATCTAGCCTGTTCAGATCCACTACTTGTACCATGTTGCAATCGCCCCATGCAAGCCGCCACAGGTGCCACTGTCTCTGTGAGCGAACAGGTGGGAATTGACAGCAACTTCGCCATGAATTGAGGAACTATCTAGTGATTAAGTAGGTATACGAGTGCCAAGAAGACTGCAAATGGGCAGTGTAGGCAGCAACGAACTAGTGTAGGCAACAGCATCATAGTGTAGGCTGCATTACCAATTGGCTGGTCGGTTACAGTCTCATACCAGCCTCTTATTGGACAGGCCACTAGCTCAATGGCCAAGGGCCAATCATAAAGAACCCATGAATTCATCCCCGCAAGTGTCCATCCTGCAAATACCATTTGATCCCAGTCCATGTGATGATAAATAGGGCAAACCCCCGACCCAACTCCTTATCTCTAGTCTCTTACTCACTACCCATGAAGCCGGTTTGAACTTATACACTTATTCAGGCTGCTAATTTAGTTCTGCTTGTAACTATTTGAACAAACACTTATGAGCCTTTTCGTGGTTCTCGTACATTGACACACGCATGTAAACAGCACCCACCATGGCCACTGTACAAGCTTTGGCAACGACTTTAGCCTATAGTAATTCTATAACTACTTGGATTTACGGGACTAGATTACTAACATGCTCTTGGCAGCCGCGGGGACATGGAAAACGAACACGGTTGATCTTCTTCAGGTCGGCGCCGCTTCCAGCCCGTCTCAGTCGCAAGTCTGACAGTGAAGCAGAATCCGGTTCTGCCAGAAGTATGCTACATGTAAGGCAAAAGAGTGCCTTCGAGAAAGCGTCGCTGAATTAATCATCCTAGCTTCCTGGAGGACGGAGATTTCTATAAGAAGAAGTGCACGGAAAGCGGCCGCCGGAAGATACTAGGGCCCTTCGACGCACCCGACTTCCTCTCCAATCAGCTATGCACTGACCTCAACGGCTATTTTGGTTCCAAGAGCTCGTTCAATGCCAAAGAACTAGTGGGCGTCAGTATGTCTTCGCATTCCCCTGCAGCCGAGCCAGCCGCGTAGAAGCAACGCGTACTTAATTTATTCCAACCTAGGCACCTGGTTTCGATGCTTGGTCAAGAGAGTTCTGAAGCCTAGGGAAGGCAAGGCACGTGATGGAAAAAACTATTTGTGGTACGAAATGGGCTTCTTCACGCGCTGGAGCCATCCAAATGGCTGCAGAGTCCTGTGCATCGGCACACCAGAGGAGCTGCGCATGCAGCTCGAGGTCGTTCTTCGAAAGTCGCCTTCGCTCGAGCTGAGGGACCCCTTCGTAATGCTCAGACCGCTTTTGGACCAGATAATCAAGCTGTACGATGACAGCACCTGGCGGATGCGAGACGAAGTCCGGGCCATCGAGGAGGTAACTGGGTTGGATGTGCCGCTGAAGCGCCAAAATAGCTAACCCCTTCGTAGAATAGACTCAAACAGATGCCCGATTTCGTGGCAATGCACGAAATCTCTAGGCACACGGGCCACGTTGTAGAAGTTGAAGCAGTCGCCATCGAGACGATAGAAAACTTATTTCATCGGCAGAAGACTACCTACGAGAGCCTATCCACTCCCCTCGACAAGACATACCAGGAACAGGCGCGGGAGTACTTGAGCTTCCAGCTACAGATGATGAAGAGCCTGAAATGGCGCTCATTGTCTAACCAGGAAAGACTCAACGCGGAAATCACTTTGGTAACCTGGCAACATTAATATTCCGTTCCATGGCAGGTTGGCTGCAATGATGTGAACTGGCTAACAAGATGATACAGGCGTACAACATGATTGCCAGCCAGGACAATACGGTGATAAAATCGATCGCCGTCCTGACAATGACGTTCCTGCCGGCCACCTTCATCTCGGTATGCACTATGAAGATCCGGGCGCGCTCTAACCCTTTTTGCATAAACTGACATCTGTTACAGGCGCTGTTCAGTACCACATTTTTCTCCTATGGCGAGGGCAAGTGGAAGTTCTCCAGCCAATTCTGGATATATTGGGTAGTTGTGGTCCTTACAACCCTGCTCGTCCTTCTTATTTGGTGGCGGTGGCTGGGGGGTTCGTTTCGAAATGCCAAGTCTCCGTCGTGGAAGCAGTGCGGAAAGCAAAAGAAATCCATTGTTTAGACGGGGTTCTCGACACTGCGAGAATCCATTTATGAGATTGAGAGTCCGGGATTGCCCGACGAAAAAGCGAGGTCTCCATAAATGCACTACCTAATTTCTTCCATGATTTCCGTGCAGGCAATGTCAGCGTCAAGTTCGAAAATTCAGATAGTTCAACTTCCTGTCAGATCTACGTGCTATCTGAGTTTCTAATTCCCGAAATCGTTACCTGGCACATAATCGTGGCCATCATCCCTCGTAAACGCAGGTGAATACCTACCATAGGATGGGCAGCTCTCTAATTGCGTGCCTCAGCAACCCATATCTTGACTATCTGGCAAGCACCGCCTGCCAATTGGCCTTGTCCAGCCCCGGTACTCTCGCCGCCAGTATCTGGCCCATCGTCACGTTGCCATGGTTCAGATCTCTGTCTAAACCGAAGCGTCGGGCCCGACTGACGTACGCTGGCGGCACCGTTAAGCTCTTCAACAAGCACGCTCTGGTCTGCTGAGTAGTGGAATTATGGATCACCGCGATGCCGAAGTCGGCTGGGCGGTCGACGTTTTTGTCTGTATGTAATTTTCGATCGATGCGGTGATGAAGGTTCCTTTCTCTTTGCTTATAAAGGTTTCTACTAATTCTTCGCCGTAGAGGCGGTTCAGGGAGTTGCTAATGCGGTTGTAGGCGCCCACAGCTCCGGTTTCGCTGTAGGGCTGCTCTCCTACGCCTGATTTGACTGGTACTGTAACCGTGTGCACGTTCAAGCCGCCTAGTGCCAGTTCCGCCAGCCAGGAGAGCCTTTTTGTGTTTGTTTTCTGTCGGGATAATCGGCAAGACCACGCCACAATGCGTAGGGTAGTGATGGAGCGGGAATGGGGGAAGCTTAGGACCTGGCTAGGGAGGGACAAGCTTCTCTGTCCCCTTAAAGGATGGGATCTCCACTGCTGAGGGATCGGCCGTAAACCGAATGAGTTCCTTGGTATATAAAACCGCGTTCTTGGGGGCGGATATCCTCCACATAATGCTCCCACCAGAATGGACGCTGGCAATACCGAGGACGACAACGGTGGGGTGTTCGGGTGTTCTAGAGGCTTGTATTGTTGGCAGAACTAAGACTTACAACCTTGCTACCTTGCGCTAAAAATAGCAGCATTCAAAGGTGAGACCTCATTGCCTCATTGTGGAACTTTGATGAAACATATTGTCATTACTACACATTTGATTATGTACTTAATCAGTCATTACCTCATTGAATCAATCAATGATGTTCAAAACAATATTTATGAGTACTTCCAGCTGCCAAGACATGACCTCTTCCATCAGTAGGTCATCGCCTGTATTACGGCACAGGATATCAAGCTCAACTCTCCGATCACACAAGTCTTTTGTCGCCCACCAGGAAGACCCTGGGTTGTCATCACAGATTTTCGGGAATGTCAAGACATCCTCATGCGACGAACTAAGAAGTTTGAGGGGCCGAGTTTTATCGGCGATATTATCTTGGGTATTCTACCTAATATCCATATTTCATTCAGGACAAATGATACATTCAGGGCACATCAGCGGTTGTGGCCGGACCCTATAACACCCGGTTCTTGCACGAGGTCGCCGCTCTGTAGATTTACTCACTTATCATGGACTTGATTAACCTATGGCAAAGTAAGCTGAGGGTCGCCCGGAAACATCCATTCTCCGCCACATTAGACATTTATCAAGCCGCTCTCCGCACCATATGCGCTACCGGATTTGGTACAGACTCCGAAGTTAGCTTAATAAATGCTCAGCTCCAACCTATTTGCTCACTAAAGGCACTCGATCTTGCTAGCAACATCGACGAACCGGCCAATTTTCCACGTGCACCCAATCCAGCGGCATTCGACGCTATTTTGACACTTATAGAGAGTCTCGAAAGTCTTATCAAGCCCCAAATGCCGCGTCTACACCACTATGTTCTCCGTCAAATGTCGTATATGCGGAGCACGCGGGCACATAAGGAGAAGATGATCACGGAGGAGCTTGATAAGGCCAAGAATCGGTTCACAGGAAGAGCGGAAAACTGCCAGATCATGAAACGCGCAATAGATAATATCCTACGTAGAGAGCTTGTCGCAGCTGTAACTCAGTGCACAGAATCAATGTAGCAACCCATGATCTATTGAATGAGTGGAAGACTCGATATATATACACAATCGAGGTGGACAGTACGTAAGAGTGTACGTAAGAGAGTACGCAATCTACTGACTCCATGAGGGTCAGGTGAGAGAGATAGTGGCAAGAGTACTACTTGGTGGCAAGAGTGGCAAGAGCGCCACTCGGTGACAGCAGCAGAAAAGGAAGGTAGGCCATCGACGTACAATACTAGGGCTATATGAGATGGGGCACTGAAGCGTAATGTCTCTCCCATCCTATCGATAGCTTAGTAACGAAATAATAAATAGCTTTTTGGCTTCCTCGTCGGCGGTCACGAGGCCGTCACTACAACCATATTTTAGGGCTTAGAGTTCCTCGCCGACTACCAAGACTTGCAAAGCAAGCTACGATTTAAGATCCGCTCTGCTCACACCACCGTAGCGTCGGAATACAGAGGGCCCTCTGCTTAAGAGATCATAACGACCCAGACCCCCTACCTTGCCGCATGCATAGAAGAAATCATTCGCTGCTCCCTTACCTCACTAGCAGTTGAACGTGTTGCTTCGATCAACACAGAGGTCCTAGACAACCGCATTCCTAAAGGAAGAGAGGTTTTTATTATGGGTAATAGACCTAGCAGCTTCTCTGCGCTAATCCAAGTGGACAAGAAACTGCGAAGCCACAGTTATCGCGCGGCAGAGAGAAGGATCCCTTCGTGGGATCCTGAAGATACGAGCTCTTTCAAACTTGAGAGATGGCTTATCCGCTCTATGGAAGGTGGGAAGGAGGTATTTGATGGGGCTGCGGGAGCGCATCTTACCTTCGGTCTAGGGCCAAGAGGCTGCTTTGGATGGAGATTGGCGTATATTGAGTTGAGCTGGATATTAGTGCTGTTTAATTTGAATTTTGAATTTCAGAAGCTGCCGGAGAAGTTGGGTGGATATGATGCCGTTGATAAGTTGACGCATCAGCCGCAGCAGTGCCATGTTAGGCTTGCGAGGATAGTAGATGGGGCATAGTCTGGTAAAAATCGAGGAACGTATTAAGGAGAGAAAATTGTTTGAACAATAGTTACCGACTGTTTTGAGAACTCGAGAAGTCGTAGGCTCCTATGTGAACTCTATCCTGTATTTATGGCTCTCCGTCTTGCACGTTGCGCTTCGAGAATTGTTGTGATGAGATAGCGGAAGCCGTAGCCGTAGTCGGCATCGTCGCCAGCATAATCCAGCTAGTTAACTTCGGCTCCTGGCTCCTGAAACGTTTTGAAGAGTGTCAGTCTAAGCTAGGAGACACCCGGAAGCGTTCCGCCACATCAAAGCCGAGCTGCCCATGTTGCTGGATGCCCTCCGGCAGACGATAGCGGCGATCAATGCAGCCTCCTTTCCCCTCGTGGGTAATGATGGTTCAGTTAAAGGAATCGTCTCGCAGGACCAATCGATTCTGACGTTAGATATCGATTTTTCGGATCAGAGCATTCAGGAAGCGAGATTTGGTTTGGAAGCGGCTGACTTCTGCGTGCGTCGCCCAGTCCCTGAAGCATGGGGCCTTGAACTTGTGACGGTCTTGGTAGCGACGAACCATCGCCTTTGGCCTCGTCTAGCAGCCCATTCACACCGCATCAGGGCGTCCAACAGTAAGTAGTACTGCTAGTACATTACTGCCAGTAGTAATTACGTAAGCAGTAAGTAAGTAGCAGTTCTACTGAGCAGTAAGTACAGTAACTAAGGCCCCAGTTACTACCAGTAGTAGTAGTAGTAGTAGTAGTCTATACACATAGTGTATGGAGTTTTGGTGTTTTAGAGGCCTCTGGAGGGGCCTCAGAGAGGTCGAAGTTGCCAGGTAAGCTACATTTTCCCGGCCAGTGTCGCGGATCAACTAATTGTTCCGCGCCGAGCGGGGAAAGTCAGAACTCTCAGATCGGCGCATAATGCCGCTCTATCAAGTCTACTACCAAGATGTCCCTGCATCACTATTTTCATGGCCAACACCGATCTTCCAGGAGCCGTACTGTTGGCCAGTCGTCCTCTAGCAACTCTAGCTATCAGCCCTATCACGCTGCCGCTTCTAAACAACTCCAAAAAGCACGCGCTGTATCTCCTACATCACAATCCTCCTCTACAGAGCCTACTCCCTCATCTGCCTCTACGCTCGATTCACTATCACAGGAGTTTCCTGAGGATTCACGTGCAAACCAAGGGGTACACTTTGAGGTTGACTGGGATAACATCTGGCGTGGCAGAGAGAGGTTGAAGGCTGATCGGCTAGGCTATCGCGTTAAGCACAAGAGTCAACTCCGTGGTAGCCGGCAGATCTCTGAGATCTGGAATCATGGAGCTGATTTACTCTATCATGAAGAGAACGGCTCTAGGACGAAGATTTGGCTTTGCAAAATCTGTCACCTACAAGGCTTAAAGACAGCCGCAAAGTTTATTGATGGCAACGCTCATGTTTCAAAACACCTACTTAAGGATCACCAAATTAATGTTAATGGGGCCTTACTACCAGATTCACTAAAGCTACTAACTAATCTTTAGGCAGCCTCTCTAGCAGGTAGTGCAAAAGGTGTTTCTTACATTCCTTGGCAAGAGAATGCATTACAAGACGCTCTTATTAATTGGGTTATTTTACATGATCTATCCTTTAGGCAGGCGACGTCACCAGTAACCTGAGAGCTACTTAGCTAGAATTGACTTAATTTACTAGCCTCTTTACCATAATCAGCTTTAACACTATCAAGCTACATTAGTAACCTGCTTAAGGACCGGAAAAAGGAGATTTAAATAACTACTCACTACTGCCTGTAGTAAAATCAGCCTTAGTGTTAATATCTAGACGTCGTCTAATCACCTCTCTTTCTTAGGTATAGTTATACATTTTATTAGTAAGTATACTTTTCTTCTATCTTAATTATGTAGTAAGCCTATACAAATTAAATAGTAGGGCCCTACTAAGGCTAATATTTATTTTTAATAGATTTAAACCTTAACTAATAAGACCTGTTTATAGTCTTCTGAAACCTGTACAGAGATCACACTAGTGCCAACCAGGCTTAAGTTATAGCCTTAGTAATAGATGAGTACACTTTATAAAGCAAATTTAATTACTTTATAGGAGATAATATAACTAATAACGACTTAGAGTTCATCTAAAGCCTTAATAAGCTTCTTATACTAGATCTTTCTAGTTAATACTAAATTCGCTGTGCTGGCCACATCATTAATCTCATCATTAAAGCAATTATATATAGTAAGAGTGTAAGTAAATTTAAAGAAGAGCTAGCTCAGGCAGCTCCTAGAAAGCAATTTGAGATATTTTAGAGGCATGATATTATCAGCTGGCTATATAACTTCGTTAATACCGTGCTCTGCTCACACAAAAGGCGTGAGCTATTTACGTTAATTTAGAAGGATCTTAGTAGTAAGGATCCAATTTAGAGCTTTAATACACTTAATCTAGTATAAAATGGTGGAGTTAGGTGGCACTTAGTTTACCTTATACTCCTCCGCTGCCTAGAGCTTAAAGATCTAATTAATTATTTCATCTGTCGCTGGCGTGTAATGGGACATCATAATAAGAATAAAAAGTAAGGCTATAATCCTTTATTTAATAGTCTCTTAGAGAAGGACTGGGATGAAGCTGAGCGCCTTGTAAACTTCTTAGAAAACTTCTATAAAATGATAAAGAGACTAGAAGGCAACTCTAGTTCTTCTGGTTTTGGATTTCTTTAGTAAACAATTACTAACTTACAGCAACTTAACGAGGATCTTCTTTAGATGGTTATTAAAACGGCGAATGAGCCTGATTTATTATTTCTTAAAAGCGCTATTAAGTACGGCAGAGAGAAGCTAACTACATACTAGTAAAAGTTAATTCTTAATCCAAATCCTTTATACTACGCTGTTGTAATAATTCTTCATCCTTCTTTAAGACTAGCCTGGTTTAAGGATTATTGGAAGCATCACCCTACCTGGCACAAAAAGGCTGAGGCTTTAATGAGATCAGTGTTTAGGGACTACTTTAAGGCTGAGGATAAGCAAGAGGATGAGGCTGAGTTGCCTTTAAGGCGGAAGGCCCCAGCTAGTGATTATCATAATAAGAGATACTAGAAGACGTTGTCAGTTGATCTCTCAATCCTTACAGGCAACAAAGGGAGGAAGAGAGCTTGAAGAGCTAACGAATTGGACCTATATTATGACTCTCTAGTAGAGGACCTGTTTACAGAGGATCCACTACTCGAGGATCCACTAGCCTGGTGGACTAAGAAGGGTAAGGCTAACTATTCTATACTATTCAAAATCGCTCTCGATTTCCTCTCTATCCCCTGCACCAGCTGCGAGTGCGAGTGATCCTTTAGTGTAGCTAAAAGGACAGTTACAACCAATAGAAACACACTTAGTGGCGCTACAATTGAGGCCTTGTAACTATAGAAGAACTGGCTACGTAATGGAGTAGTCAAAAGCGAGTTGGTGGAGCTCTGTACACATATTGAAGAACTACATGTGAGCTAGCTGCAATAATAAAGGATGAAGTATTTTGAAGATAAATGTATTATATAACGGTCACGTGATAGTTACTGCTGTACTGGTAGTACTACAACACTAAAATAGGCCTTCAGTAAGTAAGTAACAAGAATCTGAGCAGTAGTTGACTCAAGAAGGCTGACCAGTAACCAGTAACTTACTGTTGGACGCCCTGACCGCATACTTGAAAGCAAGCCTTGTGATACGCCTTTTTGGGATCGATGATTTTGCCAGATTCACTGTTTGCATGCGCCCCAAACACACAACCCTAGCAACGGACCCCACTGTCAACCCCGCATACCTATACCAAATGATGGCGTCGCGCCAGGCCAGTTCGTATTTCGGAGCGGTTCGCCGGCGGATTGGCGTCTGGCGGTGGTTGTTGATCTGAGGACAGCCTACCCGTTTCCGGAGCTTGTCGAATCTGTGAGTCCACGACTCGATACCCATATGGAAGCTGGAATTGATAAGCCAAGAAGTGCCATAGGTAAGGGCGTATATGGAGGGCTTAGTGACGATGAGTGCGGGCCAAAGGGACAAGAGGAAATAGGATGTCATAACGGACGAGGAAAGCCTCAGCCACCCATTCGGGCTAGATACCCAGCCGAGCCATCTCAAAACAGACCCAAAAATCACAGATTTCAAAACCGTGCATCTCTGCTAGAACGCTATAATAAACTCTAAAACTTTAAATATAGACTATCTACACTATAAAACATAGTACAATCTATATTATTAAAATAATCTAATGAGTAGTTTTTAAGAACCGAAAAATCACTATTATTGTATTGGGTTGGTGCCCATGATGGTTGACCGTGACGGTTGCGTCAATCTTGACCCTGACCGTGGTGATTACGTGACATTAGCGACTTGGCAGGGATGGGCTCTCAAGTCGCCGTAGTGTAACATAGTTTACTCTCTATCGAATCCGCTCTATTTCCGCCCAATTTCCACCATTGGCCTGGGTCATTACAATTATTTTTATTTAATAATTTTAAAACATAATCAATGTTACCAAATGCCAATAAAACTTTTCGAAAAGAATTATATTATTCCATTTTTTAGAGTATCGAAAGTCTGTATTTAAATTTTAGAATTTATTATACCGTTCTAGTGGAAATGGCTCGCCGGGGGTCCAGCCCAAATGGTGGCTAAGGCGTGATAGCTCAGGGACGCCAACCTGGAACAGACATTGGATGCCACGCTAACTTCAGCCTCACAAACGTTGCCTCTTGTCTCATCCAGTATCCCATCAGTTTCAGCAGCGGCTTTTGAATGCAGTTGTGACGTTTAATTCGTGGCAAAGATAAGTCCAATAACTGGACACGTTCTCCCTTTACTCACAGTTTCCCGCGCTTTCGAATTTCCTCGGCCGTCCAATAAATCATTAGGCGCATTCAAATCCAGCACGCGACGTTGTGATCGCTTGATTGTGATCAGCACGTCACAGATCCTTTCAGAATCGCGCAAAATGGCTTTTCGAGGCTTTCGTACCCGTTATTGCAACAAGGCACGAATGATTGTCCTGGCCTGTAGGGATTTCTTGAGGGTGCGCATGAGACGCCGCCTCCCATGCGATAGGAGAATCACAAATCGACGATCAAAAGCCATTCAATTAGCTTCCGAGTTCAGCTACTCGTTTTGGTGTCCACATGAAAACTGCTATATGTTGCAATATAAAGTTTAGACTCTCCATCCCTTCCCTACAACAAGGTTTGGTGCGGATTTTGACATGAATCGCGTAAGACAAAGCCGAATGGTGATGAAAGAGATCCTGATGTCCAATCACGGCAGGCGGAATGGACTTCCGCGGTGGACGTCTGGGATCCGCGAATCGTCCTGGAAAGGGGAATTTTCAGAAGTCAGAACCCTTTTCTTGTGAGCCTCTTACCCCAGCCCTGAATCGCTGACCTTTAAACTCGTTTCCCATCCGGAGGATGCCGTTTACGAAATTAGGGGCAATGAAAAAGAATAGTCACATAGGAATCAACGTGTCTGCCGCCGGCCCTGGGTCTTTCGAAATTTGCGAGTTCATTAACCAATATGGCCGGTTTCTATCAAGATTCACCTGGCCTTCTCATCTGTATTCTTGTGCTTGCCATTCCTGGATACATATCAATGGGCTTCAGATTGTACACTCGGTTAACCAGAAGAGCTTGGGGCGCAGATGACTGGTGCATGGCGTATGCGGCTGTAAGATGCATCTTTCTATACCTTTTGAATGAAGAAACTGAGCGTATAGTTCCCGTTTATGGTTGAAACTATCTCTGGGATCCTGGCCGCATACTTTGGTGTTGGACAAAGACAAGCTGGACTCAGCCCATCGGATTTGAAAAGCACACTGATGGTAAGCATTTTTCTTCAATGTATACTTTCAATCCGCACATGTGACTAACTCACAGTGACAGTGATGGAATATCTTCGCTTTCTTTTATCCTAACTCGATGCTGCCCATCAAGTTAGGTATCGCCTTCCAGCTATGTCGTGTTGCTATGACACGCAAGCAGTATCTCTACGTCATTTATGGCATGATGGTAGCCAACTCTCTGACCCTGGTCATGGTCTTTATTTTCCAGCTCACGCAATGCAAACCAATAGCGTAAGTCTGACACAGTCCATTCAAATAATGCGGCGCTAAATGTCCTATGTAGATTCAACTGGGATAAGACTATTCCAGGAGGCAATTGTCTAGATCAGAAGTATCTCACGGGAATCAGTTTCAGCATGTCTGCCGTGAACATTACAACTGACTGGGCATGCGCACTCTTGTAAGTTGCGAAGGATCCACATGTTTCCCACTAAACTCACAATACTCGGCTCTTCAGGCCTATACCGCTGTTATGGAATGTCCAAATGAATCGGAGAAAGAAGATTTCCGTCGGTATAATCTTAAGCATGGGTGCCGCGTAAGTTAGTTCCTACTTGAATAGCAACGTCTCTGACTGGATTGTAGTGCAAGTTGCGCTGCCCTCATCCGCCTCAAGTACACTGTCAACCTTAAAGACTCCACGGATTTCACCTGTTCGTCCACCTACATAGATCATCTTACCCTGTAGGCTAACCTTATATTTTCAGTCAACCTGGGTATCTTAGCATGCTGGACTTGTAGGTATTCTATGGATATAACACGTCACATCCGAAACTAATCCTCTGTGCAGATGCCGAGCCTGGTATTGGATACCTCGTAGGAAACTTGGCTGTATGCTCCCCCAAACTCCAACTGAACCTGCTAGAGGACGTTTAACAGAAACTAACCATCGTCTACAGACCCTTCGCCCTCTATTTAGGACCCTTCTTAAGGACTGATCTACCAATGCCGGCTATGGCAACAGCGGGCAGGGCGGCTCACGGCCCAAGCGCAGCAGCATCAACAAGTCTACTAACTACTACGAGCTGGAATCCGGAAAAGCTTCCAAGATACAGACCCGTATCAATGGCGGGTACCAGCGCAACAGCTCGTCCAGCCTTATTGCCGGCGATGGGGAAAGCCAGAACCCGCCGGGTAGCGACTGCATCACTATTCGCCACGAAGTCCAGGTGACACATCAGGCTAATGCGCACGACATGGTTTGATTGACTAAGGTTTGGCTGTCGCGATGTAGATAAAAGTTTTCTATGGGCGTGTTATGTTACAATAAATGTAAGTCGAATGCCTATTAGCCCAAAAGCCGACTTGGCAGTCTTCAACTACTATATAATTCTCATACAAACTCAGTCCTCTCGGTCAACAGTACATCCTTTTGTTCATGCATCTCATGTCCTCAGGTGATAGTTAAGAGCCCGGGTTCCGCTATCCAACCCAAATACACTACACACGGGGTACCAGGTTTATCACAATCGGGGTCAATCCAATCCAACCCCTGGATTGCGATTGTGATTGCAATCCGACTTCTTGGCAATCAATCGAAGGAGTGAATTGCGATTGCACCAATCGGATTGTAATCCTAATACACTCTTTAGCCGCTTAGGACTTATCGGTGATCCCCGGGAACCAAAATGCTCTGATATGTCGTCATTCTGCCTATGGGCTATCAACAATTACCGGTCTTGGCTCTATTCGCCGTCTACCTTGCTCCCCTCTTCCATTCTTGTCTCTTCGTCCTCCATGTCCGGAACTGCTTCCTCATCTACTGTATCTGGCTCAAACTCTGTAATTTTGAATCCATTAATAAGCCCCTCCCGCACTGCGCTCTTTAACACCTCTCCTCGCGCTACGACTGGTGCAGTAAGCCGGGCCCGTGGCCAGGAAATAGTCCTTCTAGAAGCGCTAAAACCTCGCTCAGTATCATCGCCCTATGCAGGTATAGAGAATATTTCCATAGCAAACACTGCCAATTCACGGTGTTTCTGCAAGTGCTGAGGCTGAGTCCACCAATCTGGTGGCGATTGTTTGTCGATATTAATTGGATTCTTGTTATTTAACCAAGCGTCAAGCTTATTGGCTCTTTAGGCCTCTAGAACTTTCTTATTACTCTACATTCACTTTAATAGAAGACCTGGCTCTTCTATTTTCTTCCTTTTCTCTAAGGGCTTAGCCATAGCTTCGGATTCGATGTCGTCAATTGCCGCTTATATAAGTTCAGGCAAATACTTTGGTGTAGCTGTCTGCTGATACATAGCCTTAACAACCTTTACTACGGCGGTTACCTATTCCTTTGGCCACTTAGCCACTAAGTACTGTTGTTTGAGACTTGGATGAAATAGAACTGCTGTAACGTACGCTGATAAGTCGTCTTGGAGCTTGTAGTACTTCTCTTGAACATATTTTGACCTAACTATTGCTGCTAAGAGACCTGGATTAGATTGATATTCCTCCTAAAGCTTTTTAAAGCTTGCCGCAAGATAGTCTATTGCCATAACTAAATTATTAAGTATCGAATTAGCCTTTTGGCTTAAGAGCGACGCGCTCTTAAAGATCTTCAAGATTTTCTGAATATCTGCAAGTTTCTGCCACTCTGGTGGTGTAAGAGCGTTGTTTACTAACAACGCCTGGTGGTCCTTCACGAATCGATCAACATGGTTCTGGAGCGTACGAGCCACGTTAGTCTCTTCTTCGTACGAGTTCTACCGTGTCTCATTATCGCGAGGGATCCTACACCCGGCATGCTGATGAACTCCTCTAACATTTAAGGCGAAGAGTGGATCTTTATACTAATATTATGAAGCTTCAAATAGGGCCAAGCTTCTACTAGGCTTGAGCTTCTACCTCTTTAAGATTCTGTACTCCAACTTCTTCCAAGGCAATATCCTCATCCTCATTAATTGCTTGTTGTAATAGTTGAAAGGACTCCTCAATTACTTCTTCATCTTTTCTAAATAAGAAAGCTTGAGCGCAGAGATTTGAAATAGGGCTGAAGCACCGACAGCGACGCCAAGTAGAATTGAAGATCCTCCAAGCCTCGGTATCTAAGAGTGCCTTTTTTTTTACGGCGGCTGCTACTGCGTGTACAAATGTATCCATAGGATAGACGTTATCTATTGTAAAGAAGCCAATCTTGTGTAAAAACAATCCAAATTTAGTGACAGCAGAAATAAAGACTCTAGCTATGTTTTTTCCAGAGTTTTTGCCTTTAAGATTTTTGAATGCAATGAGAGTCTTCTTAAAGTTTATAGCAGAAATATAGTGGGCGTAGACTCTAAGAAAGTATAGCCCGTTTGGCAACTTCCAGCCATTGAGCTGGGAGTGTACTCGGCAGGGAGCGTTAATTAATCCACTTTTTAGTGTCGCGATCTACTTGTCAAATGCCTTCCCAACATATTTGATTCCGCTACTGTACGACCTCTAGATTACTCTTCTAACCGCTGGATTGCATGCAATAAGCAGCTTTCGAAAGTTCTGGCTACTGTACAGAACGGTATGAAAGGTTATTGTAAACAATAAGCTTAAGAAGAGACCACTGGATATGGACCTAATTCAATTTAGTGAATGTTGTTACCGAGTGCAGGGAATCAAATGTAGTCGCGACCTCATGGTGAATTGATGGGCTATCTAGGTGATATATATACATAAATGAGTGACCAGGCAGATGAGTGCCAAGCAGGTTGCGAGCAGGCTGCAAGCAGATAGTGTAGGCAGAGAGAACTAGTGTAGGCGGTAATGGACCAGTGTAGGCTACAGCACCAATCGGTGCTATTCGGTGACAAATGTCTCAAACATATTTAACTCCTTTGATTGACGAGCTGTAGCTTGGGCCTGTATAGCCTCAAGCGTCCACATTGCGTCTATCTGCTGATTATTCGATTCAGGGCGTATTTCGATTCCATGTTTCTTAAGATGACGTTCGACGCTTCCGGTGGCTTCAACTACCTGTTTCCAGCGGCAAATAGGGCTTGGACGGTGGAAGATCCTCTTTGTTTTGCCGTTCTTGATTTTGTATTTTGGCTCCCCCCCTTGACGCTGGCGGCAGTAAGCCCATATTGCACTAGTGAAACGCTTCCGAACATCGTCGCTGTCGCTATCCTCTACTGTACGTTGTGACTGATTAACCGAAGAAGAGGCCATGATAGATAAAAAAGAGAGCCATCCGACGCGGATTCAACGACGTCTTAATGTATAGGAAGTTAGAAGATGGTAGAAGCAGCAATTAAATAAGAAAAAGGAAAACTACCCCACTATAAGTCTATACCCATCTATACAATCGGATTGCAATCTACAATCAATCGTCCACTTGGATTGCGATTGCTTACTAAGAGATTTTGGGTGAATTAACAATCCGATTGCAATCCAGATTGCAATCGCAATCAACCCTTGATCACTCTCCTGTGTGCCACCTACCTATCTTTGTTGGAGAATCGATTTACTCTATTATTTACCTACTTGCCGACTCTACCTCATCAACATGACTCAAACGGGTTGCTTCCACTAGTTCGGGAGTAATCTTCCGAGATCAACCTGACTGGGAGCTCTGGATTTACGTCGTCAAACGATTAGCGGAAGGAGCAGACATCCGGGGGTACATTAACCCGAGGAACCCCATCAACGCCTTGGAAAACCTATCAATCCTATTCGTCCGATGGCTCCCACTGACGCCAACGGTGCCATTTTTTACACCACTGCATCAGAGCTCAAGTAATACAGCACTGATTGCGACGGATATCACAGAGCGTTGAAGACTATCGTCGATCCAAACATAAGTTAGGCCAAGTAGAAACTCACATTACTGAAACAATTGATCAGGCGCTTCTTTATTAGACAAGTATGCTCAACTGCAATGCCGTATGAGTCGTCACGAGCTCGAAGCAACGCCGCCATATGAAGCAATCTCCGGTGATCGTATGGACCAGTCTGTACCGAGTTCGAGATCTAATCTGCTACAATGCAGAATTTCGCACTGGGCAATCTGACGCAGGCGTATGAGCATAGTACAGCCTAATAACGCTGCTAAGAGATGTATACACCCTATAAATAGAAAACCCTTGGTATCGAAACCAGCCAACGCCAACGACAATAGGGCGTAACTCACGTAAGCTATTTAATTTCGATAAGCCTCTTATTAACTTCGGCTTTCTCGACTCCTTTCGAGTTCTTAATTTTTAGTGTTAGGTTCAATAATTGTATGTATATTTACTTTCTATAGATATTATTTTAACTTACCTACTTAACAAAACGTAATTACTTATAGTTAGTAATAATTATATTTTTAATAAACTAAATTCTTATTTAGTATATTCCTTTTAATTCGCTAAAAGAAGGAAAGGAATTTTTTTTCCGAAAAAATTATATTTTGATAGTAAAATTATTAAATATGAATTTTTAAGTCCGCTAGACACATATTATAGCTAAATACAAACCTTAATTATATTGAATTTTTATACTAGATTAGCGCACTTTAAAGAAGATTCTATAACTAGTGAAAATACATTTATATTTATTACGTATTATGGGTGTAGTAAGAACGTTATAAGGAAAGTAAGTAATATCGGGTTTAGCTTTTAGTAATTTATCTAGGACCTCATAACATTTTATAAGTATCTTTACCCCTTAGTTAGTTTACGTTAATTGACAAGCTAGCAACCCAAACCGAGGTCCTGGGCTCCGTGTCCCGTCAATACAAACGCAATCCGAACATCATTCGTAGCCTTAACTAGTCGTATATGTACGATATTTTCGAGGATGGCCCTATCGTACGGATCGGTGACCACAAACTTCTCCACGCAAAATGGCTTCTTCTGGTGGCCAAAGTGTACGCCAAGTTGTCTATTTCACTTTCTTGCCGGCTAATGTAATGATGGCATGCGTCAGATAGGTTTTTGCGCCTGACTGCTCAAGCGCTGACCAGATGAGCAATTTCGGTATCTTGGGGATGGGTTTGTGGGTTGCTGTTCCATTGGACATTACTGTACCGTTCGGCATTATGCCATTGAAAAGCGAAATATCTGGATGGCTGCCTCCATTTATTAGTTTTAGCTTGTTGCTCGTTCGGGACCTTTGTGTCCGAGGGTAACTGCGGAGGCTGTTGAGCTCCAGGGAATTGAATGAATCATAAAGAATAGCTATTGGGTTTGTCCCGCCGAAGCCAAATGAGTTGACCTAGAAAGTTGAGTCTCTGTAACCAAGTGCAGGGAATCAATATAGCAACCCATGATCAATTGAATGAGTGGGAGAGTCGATCTATATACACAATAGAGGTGGATAGTACGTAAGAGAGTACGTTGGAAAGTACGCAATCTGCTGACACCATCACGGTCACATGTGAGAGATGACGAGAGCGCTACCCGGTGACAGTCTCGGTGCACGAAGGTTGGTCTGGATTAGTTACTCACGCAAGCTCGATGAACGGTGGATATTGGCCAAGGTATAATTTCTCTTGGGAACTGTCAAACGTTAAAGAATGATTTAAGTCAGCGTGAAGTCCCGCATATACAAGTAGGTACAGCCTTTCTGCATCTATTCGATTTTTGAGTGACTCAAAGCCGGCAATGGGAGGAATGGGAGGAATGGCTCCTTTCCGAGCACTAGAAGTGCCTTGATTATACCAGCTAACTCACTGCGACCCTCCATGTGCTCTATATCCGCTTTGGCGGCCCCAATATAGACTGGATCCTTAGCGCTTCGATAGTGCCAATATGCTGTACTAATAGCATTTGCTTCAACGGGATTTCCAGCTTGTGCCAGTGCCGTGGGCTTCGAAGAGTCTGGTGGGCTCCATATTAATATTGGCTGCTTGTAAATCGGCTCGATGGGATCGATCTGCGCTTCTTGGCTTGGCTGAGTGATACCAGGTATTCTCCTGTCTTGATTTGACCCTGTGTTCCGGATGACGGCTCTGATTGTATCTTCATCTCGCAGTGTATCCGCAAGGCGTTCGACGACTATTATGGCAGCCCCTTCCCCACGCGCGTAGCCGTTAGCTCCTGGTAAACAGGCATAGCAATAACTAGTTACAGTTATGTTATATAAATCGAGGAAAATTTTTCGGAGTTGAAACTTGCCTTCTACATCAAAAACTGCAGAATTGCCAGGTAATCGTCAAAATGGGCTCAAGATGCGCCCACATGCTCACGCGACATCCGGGGGCCGACCGAGGCAAAAGTAGTCTAGTTTCTCACGTTTTTGGCGCCTGTGCGCGCTTCACTAGGGGCCTTGGTGTCCTGCAATCTTGTTCAGGTGCATCTCAAATTTTCATCTAAATTTTTATCAACGCCTTTATAGAAAACTATTAAAGAGAAAGTAGGGGCTAAAGAAGAGCTCGCGAAAAAGCTGCTAACGACGTTTCAACCCTCACCAACCTCAACTCGCGTGTTTTTGATGGCGTTACCCTTACTTGAAACGACTCCTATTACCTCATTAGTATAGCCCAGCCAAAACGTCGAAGGCCTCGCGAGGACACTAAGCTCTAGACCTATGCACTTAAAGGGCCCTTAAAAGAGTAGCTAGCACGTGGGAACTCAAATCAAGAGCTTTTTACTGTAAGCAATATAGAAAGAATTGCTTTAACATGTTGGCATTTTAATGTTATATAAAGTTTGAACACAAAGTTACTATTAATATAGCTATTAAAATAAAAGTAAAAAAGTAGTAAATTAGCTTTCTACTAGCTTTAAACTATAGTATTAGTATAGTAAGAAGTTTTTAGAATTATAAAGAACTGTAATTTTTTTGTAATTTAATTAAACAAGTTAACTTACTAAATATACTAGTTTTAATAATACTTAATAACAGCTTTTTTTATATTAATTACTATATAGCCTAAGTATTTATTTATTAATAAAGATTTTAAACTATACTTTTATTAAATCTAATAATTTAAAAAAAAACTTTATAATAAACATTTAATTGTTACTAAAAAACACATATTATTAAATAATTATAATATATTTTATTAATAAACTAAAAAATTCTAAAAAAACTATACTAACTTTTAAAAACAAATGTATATAAGTTTAGAACTTAAGTAAAAGTATTTAAAAAAGTACTTAAAAAGTATATTAGTAATAAAAAAATAAGTTACTTTATAAATAAGTTTTTTATTAAAATATTTTATTATAATTTATTACCTTAGCTTTTTATATAAAAATAACTAATTATAAAATATATTATGTAATTAAATACTTAATAATATTTTATTTACTTTATATATTAAATACTAAATTTAATTTATTAAAAATTTATTTAAAAAATTGTTATTTAAGTTATAAAAAAGTTTAATTAAAATAAAAAATTTTATATATTTTACTTTTAAAAAAGTATAAGTAAACTAAAATAACTAAAGTTAAGTTAAAAAAAAAGATTTCAATTTTTTTTTACTATTTTAGTGTTTAAAGTTTATTAAATTTATTAACTATATTTTTATAATAATAATTTATATTAAGATTTTTAGGTAATAATATTAAAAGTTATAAATAAGTTAAAAAACTTTATTAAATAAAATTAGTAGAAAAAATTACTAATTATAACTTAAAATATTTTTAAGCTATTTTTAATATAACTAACATTTTAAAACAAATTATATTTTTTAATAAATTATTTATTTAATTTTAAAATTATATTTCCTATATATTATTATTATTATTTTTTGTTTACTGCCTGATTCGGTCCTTCTAATGGGTCTATACAGGCTAATTTTTTACTATTTAGGTAAATAAAAAACCTCTAGAGAAAACATAAGAGGTAATACTTCAGATAGTATTTATACTATATTAATAAAAGAAAAAATACTATTAGATTATACTGTGCTAATATCTTTTAAGAGTATCTATACTTTTCTTATTCTATCTACTATTTAAGCTATTTTAGCTATGTTTATATATTACTTTTATAAAGTCATATACCTATCCCTAGCTCCTTCTAAGTCTCTTTTATGTATGTAATTACTTTATTAACTATTTATATTCTATTTAGAAATATATAGCTACTAGAGAGATCTTCTTATCTATTTCTCTATTAATAATAATAAGATATTTTTTAGTATTACTTAAGCCCTAGAGCCTAAACCTAAGCCCTTAAGCCTTATTCTTTAGGTAGAAAGGGGATATAATTTGGTAATAGAAGTGCCTAAAGTTCTTATAACTAAATACTTAAACTACTAAATAACATTAAAATAGAAGACTATTTCTGTTTATAATTTTAGAATATATATTACTTATATTTCGTGTATGCGTGCCGTGTGATGTGATATGGTATAATATAAAAAAAAAAAAAGTCATCAAAAAAATATTTCCTGTTAATTTAAATAACTAAATATATATATTAAGATATAGTAGTTATGTTTTTAAACTATTGCTAGAGCTTACTTTCCTAGCGAAATTTTTTTTATATTATTATTATACTATTATACTAACGTTGTATAGCTGTATATATATCTTTATATTTACTCTAATAGTCTATTAATATAATTCTAATAGAATATTAATAGTAGCTGCTAGGTTTTTGGGCTTTATTACGTAGAGATATAAAGACTACTTTTATAGAGCCCTACTATATATTATAAACTTATTAATAAAATACTTATATATATTATTATATTTATATATATTTTATGTAATTAAAAAGTATATTTTATTATTAAGTAAAAAAATTATTATAGTAGTACTATAAATAAAAAGTTAATACTTAAAATCAAACGTTAATTAATTACTAAATATAATATTAAATAATAAGTTAAAACATTATATAAAAGTAATAATTTATAAATAAAAAAATTTAATATAAAAACTTGTATGCTAGTATAAAGTTAATAAATAAATATATAATATAAAAAAGCTTTTAAATAGTATTATAAATAGTTACTATAATTTTTTTTTAAATTTAAGTTTTTATAAAAAGTTTTTATATTTAATTTTTCAAGTTAAACTAATTTAAGTTTTAAAAGTAAAATTTTTCTATTAAAATTTTTTTTAGAAATTATTTATAAGTTTTTAAAATAAAATATTTTAATTAGTTTATTAAACTAAATATTTATAGTGTTTTTACTTATAATTTAGTATAAATATTTAATTTATTTAATATAGTACTTAAAACTAGTAGTATTTATATTATAATCTTTTAAAAGTTATTTTATAACTAAAGTAGTTACTAGCAAAAAAATTACATATTATTTAAAAAGCTTAATTTTAAGTTTATTATTATTTGGTATTATTAGTTAATTATAGTAATATAATTAATTTTTTTAAAGTATTTAGTTTTCTTTTAAATTAGTAATAAAATTTTTAAATAAAGTTATTTATTTTAGTTAAATTTAATTTTAATATATTATTAAATAATTTAAAGTAAAAATATATTTGTTATTAAACTTTTTAAGCTTTTTTTAAGTTAAAGAATTTTATTACTAAGTATAGTAAAGCTTATTATAATTAAATAAAAAAAAGTTTCATATTTAAATTTTTACTAAAGTTATACTAAAAACCCTTATATTCTAATTAGCTAGAAAAACCTGTATTACGTAATTAACTTCTAATTATTCTATATTAAATAAATACTAAATTCTTTACTTAAATTTTTTATATAACTAATACTTTAAAATTTAAACTAATATTTTTTTTATATAAGTTTTTGTCATGGGCCTAGCATGTGTAATGCTAAATAGACTATATTTAATAAGAAACTAAGCTAAGGAAAGGAAAAGAAGATAATTAAGCTGCTACTTAAGGTAAAGTTATTCTCTTATAAGACTGGAAGGTATAATAGTATGTGATATCTAGAGGCTAGGTAGAGCTAGCCCATCACAGTTTTATACTTTACTAATAAAACTATTTTCTTTTTATAACTAATATAGTAACCTTAAAGATGCTACTACTAATAAAATAAATTAAAGTACTTAAAAAGCTATATACTTATATTATAGAAATAGGAATATACTAAATATATATACACTTATACTTATATTTTTAAGAATTTTATGCTTAATTAACTATATAGTATAAGTATAAAGCTATATTACCTTTATTTTCTACTATTTACTATCTTATACTCTTATTATAAGTAGTTATATTTATATAATATTCTATACTTTTAGCTCTATCTTTTATACTATATAGTTTTTTTTAGCTATATTATATTATCTTTTATTTTCACAACTATAGAGTAATTGTTTCTGTAATTTACTAGATAAATTAAATAGTAATAATATACTAGCTTAAGCTAACGCCTACTGTACTTAAGTTAAAATTTAAAGATAATACTATATTAAGTATTAGGTAAATTAATTTTTTTAATTAACTTCTTTATTTTAAAATACTAAGCTAAATTAGTTTTTATAGTTTATATTTATATTTTAAGATACTACACTTAATAAGTTCTTTTTTTCTACTTTATTTATATTTTCTACTTTAAGTTTATTTTATAATCTACTACTATCTAATTCTTTTATATATTTCTTAAGTAATATTTTTTTAATAACTTTATTTTTAGCTTTATAGATTAATAACTAATTAAAAAGTTTTACACTTATATTAATAAGCTAGTAATAGAGATTTATGGTACTTATAATAAACACTAGTTTAATTTAAAACTTAAAGAGAGAAAGTGCTCTATTTATTATAAAAATAAAACTAAATCCTTTAAACTTAAAAATAGTTTTTAAAATTCTAACTTTATATTTTTATTTAGCTATAATAATAAAATAGACTTTAGCTTATAATTTAATAGACTTCTAGAACTTTCTTACTTAATATAAATATATAAAGCATATTTATTACTTTTTATATAATATTAGAAAGATTTTTATGTTGTTACTATTTTTTTTAAAATCTTAATATTATACTTTTTAAGCTACTTTGTTTTTCTAGTGTTAATTATAAATACATTAACTAATAGTTTCAAAATAATTATTATATATAGTATTAGATAGTTTAGTATTAGTTATATTTTTTATAGTATAATTATAATAGCTATATAAATATTACTATTAATAATAAAGTTTTAGGTGCTTTTTGTTACGGCTAGTATAAACCTATAGGTAATTATAAATAGTTATAAGTAATAAGACGCTATATTAGAGCTACTCTAGTATAAAAAAAAGAAAAGAAAAAAAAGTAGAAAAAGAGAGAGAGATAAGGCTTTTATAAAGTACTTTTAAAATATATATAAAAGTATAGCACATAATTAGTAATATTATATATAACATAATAATATAGTGATGTATAGTAATATTTTCTATAAGTATATTATATAACAGGTCGTTATATTACTTCTCTCTAAAAGAGAGTAAAATCGTCCTTAATTCTATTATAAAAATTAGTAAAAAGTAAAGCTAAATTATAGACTATTTATCTCTATATTATTTCTTTCTTCTTGTTTTTACCTGTTTGCCTTTTTAGGCTGCTAAATTGTTTTTATTTATTAGTTCTAGTATCTCTCCTTATTAATAAGCTTTTAGCTAGTTTTTTTAGTTATATAGGTAGTTTAGTATAATCTAAATACTACTTATAAAAGTCCTATACTTTATATAATATACTAATAAAACTTCTTATATTATACTATATATTATTAGGGTTATAGCTTATTTAGTTAATTTTATATTATAAAACACCTTTATAAATATAGCTTGTAAGAATTTATTTAACTTTATACTTTAGCTTACTATTAATCTTAATAGGGTTATTAGGTGTCTTATTTTAGCTAAATAGAAAGTTACTAAAGTTCTTATATAAATAATTAGTATAAAAAATATTTAATATTTTCATATAAATAGATAGGTTAATAGTGTAGAAATATTTTTTTATATTAGTAATAGAGTATAGTTTTACTATTTAAAGATTAAACTTAGCGCTAGAGTAATTAGTTATTTATCTTTTTCTAATAATATATACTTAATCTCTAACTTTAAAATCTAGCTTATAATAGTGCTTATTTGCCTATTTTATTTAATAAACTTAAGCTTTTACTAGGTTATTATATACCTATTTAATTACTTTATAAGCTCTAAAGGCAAAAGCCTAAGCTTTTTTATAAATAAGCTATTTATAAACTATAAGTAATTTATATATACGCTCGCGCTAGTTAAAATATAAATAGAGTTTATAACTAAGCTCTATCTTATATAGTAATAAATCTATAAATTTATAAGATAAAATAGTTTAAGTAAAATCTATAAAGAGTAGCAGGTCTAACTAGTTATTTTAATAGTAATTAATAAATAGTCTTAGTCTTTAGTTAATATATTAATTAAAGATTTTTATGTTTTTATTAGTTTATAGATAATAGATTATAAAGAGTTTTTACTTTACGCTAGTAAGTTTACAGAGTTTATTTATAAATACAGAAATAAATTAAGAGTTTTAATCTAATATTATTATCTTAGGCAGGCTATAGATATGCTAGATGTATTTATAATATAACTAAGCTACTTTTAATATAATAACTTTTTTTATATAAGGTAGTAAAAACTCTTACTTGTTTAAATAATTAATAACTATAAAAGCATTATTACGCCTGTTCTTGTCCTTTAGAAATGTCTTAAAATTAAAAAAAATATACTACTAGCAGTACTTATCTATTAGTAAGAAATATAATAAGTTTAAAATTTTATTACATAAGACATGCACACAGCAGCAGGTTTTATAATTAATAATATATATATTAATATTAGATAATAGACTTAGCTAGTAGTATTAAGATAAGAGTAGCTATTTAGTTTTCTTTCTTTTTAAATAAGCTATAACCTAGCAAGCATAAATCTCTTTAATAAGATATATTCTTATATTATTAGTGTTAGAGACTATAAGCTTTTTCTATTAAGTTAGTAAGCTTTTTTTTAGTTTCTAGTTTTACTTATTTTACTCTACTAGCTCTCTATAAGGCTAGAGGGTATTACTAAAGTAATTAGCTTTTAAAATAGCGTTTATAAGCTTATACAGAGTCTAGTTTTAAGTAGAACCTTCATGATTCTCTTTACTCTTAGTTATTAGTATTTTATTATCTAGAATAAAAGAAACACTATCCGTAAGCATAGGTACTAAATTAAGAAAGATAATAACTATTACTAAATTAATAAGAATTTACATATATATAGTAATATTCTTTACTTTTTAGGTCTTAAGATTCTTATACTTATATATAAGGGTATTTACTACTATATTAGCTAATTCAGGCTAATAGGTAATATAAAAATAGTAGTTAGTAAAAGTATCTATTTATTAAGCTTACTATTAATTAAGTAAATACTTAGTACTAAAGTATTTTAGAGTATGATAGTCTATAATTACTATAAAAAATATTACTTATAAATTTACTAACTATAACTGCTATATCTCTAGTTCTTATATTACTATAATTATCTCTTTATTATTAATTTTATACCTTATCTTTATTTTTTACATGACTTTTAAAAAGAAGGCTATAGGCTTTTAAGCTTTATTATTTTACTTTTAGCTTCTTACACTAGTAAGAATCTTATTACTTATATTAGTCTTAATTCATATCTAATAAAAAGGTAAATAGTAAGCTAGAATACTTCTTAAGAGTACTAAAGCTTTAGTATTTTTAAAAGTGTGAAGCTTAGCATTATTTAGCAGGTACTATACACCTTTTTATATAAGCTTAATAAGAAATCTAATAATCTATCTATAGTCTTTTAAAAAAGGTCTGTAAAAATTATAGAAGCTAAAAAAAAAAATTATACTCCTTTAAGTATTATTAATAGCTTTTAGTTTTTAATAATAGTAATTTTTTTTTAAATCTATAGCAATTCCTAACGTACTAATAATAAATTTAAGGAATTTTGTAAACGTGATACTAAACTTGCTTTTATAAATATTTACTTATAAATTAATTTTATTTAGTTAGTTAAGAACCTTATAGACGTGCACATCATACTCTAGCGGGTTTTTAAAGTAAATAAGAATATTATCCATAAAAGTAGTACAAAAATCGTTAAGGTAGTTAAATAAAATATTATTAATATATTATTAAAAGAAAGTAGGCCTATTATAGAGACTAAATAATAGCATATAGTATTTATAAAAGTTATATTTTATTCAGAATATAGTAAGATCTTCTACTAATTCTTTTAACTAAATATAATAAAATACTTGCCTGATATCTAATTAGGTAAAAATATATACACAAGAGAGCTAAGCTAAAGTCTCTTTAATAAAAGAAAGTAAATAATAATTCTTCTTAGTAATTATATTAAGCTTTTAATAGTTAATATAAAAGTGTTATTTTTCTCTAGACTTTTTAATAAAAAGTACTAGTATAGTAAAAGAGATATTACCTAGAATAATAAAGCCTTTTTACAGGTAGTTTTAAAGGTAGGCTTTAATAAGCTTTAGTTACTTAAATAATATATTATAAAAAAAGCTTAAAGAAAGCTCTCTGCTACCATCTTTTTTTAAGATAATATTATAGTTAATATTATTATAATATGGTAATAAGGTATCAGACACTGCTTATAAGAATACTTAATTTAAATTACTTTAGGTTATAGAGAGTTTTTTCTTAATAAGCTCTTATAACTCCTTAGTATTATCCTTTAATACATTCTCTTAATATTAGTTATTAATAAGCTAGTTAATTTTATATAAGCTAGTTATTTTAATTACTACACCTTTTCTTTTAGTGCTATATAGAAATAATTGTTTTTTAAATAAAGTAAAATTAATTCCTGCTCTACTATATTACATAAGGCCAGTTCATTTCCTTCTAATTATTAATAGAGTTTTAATAGGTAATAGAGAGTATAGTTATTTATTTATTTTATATAAATTATTATACTAATCTATCTACTATAAGGTACATATTAGTGTGAATATAACTAAAGTTTATTACCTTTATAAAAGCGTGATAAAAGCTTATTACTTTAATAAGAGTTTAATAGTTACTACCTCTTGCAGCTTATCTCACCTGTTAGTATTCTTTTAGTATATTAGATTAATTACAGGCCTTATAAACGCACTATAAGGTATTATAATATTATATTTAGTATTAATTTTAGCGTTATCTAGCTAGACTATTTATTAGTTAAGAGAGTTTAGTATTACTTTTATTAATTTAAACTATTTTTAGCCTATAATCAGGTCATAACGCTTAATGTTGTAAAAAATAAATTATATAGTAATATAACACTTATTAATCACTAGTTAGGCTAGAAAAAACTAATTAACTATATTCATTTATTAATTATTATATCCTGTTACAGGAATGCTTTTATGTAAATAATAGAATATAGACTTAAGATACTTCTTAATAATCTAATAAAGTTAAGAATAAATAAAGACTATATCTTTAGCTTTTATATTTAGTAATTTAGAAATATCAATTACCACACTATTAAAAGTAATTTAATATTTTATTATAAAAGTAGGATTATTAATTATGTTACTTAGCTATACAGATATATTAAATACTCTAGTAAAGATCTTTAAATAGAAGACTTTACTTAAAGTAATTTATTTTCTAAGCTTTTAGTAGGCTCTAGGATGTTATCTAAGTACTTAATATACTCTTTCTAATTAACTACTTTATTCTTAATTCTTTTAGGTATTAAGTAATTATATAAGAGATAATTAGGTTTACTATAGCTATAATAAGTTTACTTAGTAAGTAAAGCTAAAATAATTACTAATTTAATATTAAGAGCAGATACAGGTTTACTTTCCTTAATACTTTTTAATAGACTTCTTTTAGCTTAAAGTAGCACTTTATACTTTATATACTTATAATTAAATTAAACTAGTTCTTATGTTATATACTAAGATTTATTATAATATATCTTAAAGGTATAGTACTCCTGGGCGTATTTACTTTCTATATATATATATAGCTTACTATATAGCATCTTATAAAGATCTTTTTTTTACTAATTTTATAGTATTCTAGTAAGATTAGCTAGCCGTATAAAGTTTACTAAAAACTAGTTAAAATTATTAGACGACTTTATTTTAAGAGACCTGAGCTCTTATTACGCCTTAATATGTTAATTAAAGTCCTTAAAAATGCTTTAAAGGTATTATATTACTTTTTTATAGTAATATCTTCTTCTCAGTCTTCTCTAGCGTCTAGGAAAGAATTAAGAAAATTACTAGCTTTACTAGTAATATAGGTCTAAATATAAGCTACTTATACTATCTTTATAGTGTCTGGATTATTATATTTATACTAATTAATATTAAGCCTAAGCTTATTTCTTATCTACTTATTCTAATTCTTAAAGGTTAAGTTAATACTGTTATTAAAAATAGATAAATTAGAGAATTTAATAAATCTCTTACTCTAAGAAATACTTAGCTAAGTAATATATACTAATTTTAGAATTTTTAATTATTAATTAGTTATATCTAGTGTATGATATAAAGTAGGACTTAATTCTCCTTAAAGAAAAAAAAATCTAGTATTCTAGCATATCTGTCATTACCTGGTAGGCTGTAATAGAGTTTTATTAATCTTAGAAATTATTTCTTTTTTTTTTAGTAGTTAAATTAGCTTTAGCTGCTGTTAGGTCTTTATAACTTTCTTTACTTAAGTTTCTACTCTAAATAGACATAGAGCTTCTGTAATCTTACTCTTAGTATATAAAGTATTATTAATAATATAAAACAAAGTATTAGCCTACTACTCTAGTGCTTTAATATAAAGAATTTACTTATAAAGCTTATTAGTAATCTCTATTAGGTTTATTTTAGTCTATATAGTAATATTAGTAATAAGTATTTCTCTATTCTTAGTATACTTTTTAATAGTTATAAGAATACTCTTATCTTTTACTTACTTTTCTAAATATTTAAGTTTATCTTATCAGTTATTTTTAAGCTCTTTTATTAATATATAAAAGTAATATAAGATGTTCTTAAGGTAAAGAGTAATATTATTATTAATATTAATACTTAAAAAGGCTCTTAGCTTTAGGGCGGTTATTTTTACTATTTTTATTTTATCTTATACCACTATAAAGTTTACAGAAATTACTATAAGATTTAATGTTTTTAATTATATAAAGTAATTTAATAGCTATTATAACTTAACAGGCTTATAAATAGAGGCCTAAAAATATAAATTATTCTAACTTAATTTATAACTAGATAGTGCTAGTAGTGCTTAGCTTTTTAGCTTTTATTTTTTTTTCTTTACTTAGCTGCCTCTTAACGTGTACTAAGATTATTCTTATATATATACTAACTACTTTATAACACGTGCTAAAATTATATATATATTTATTAACTACTTACACACTATAAATATAATGACACTTATTAGGAGGTTATTAGTTATTATTATTTTAATAAGAGCCTATAGAAAGTGTGTTTTTTAAGAATAATTAGTAAATAAGTATTTTAGTAAAAGCTCTTAAAGCTAGCCGCTTACTACTTTTTAGAAATAACTAAAGATTTAAATATAATAAAAGCCTATTATAAGTTAATTATTTATTATTTATTAATTTAGAGCTTTATTACTTTATCTTATAGTGTAATTAAAATTACCTAGTATAGTAAAACTTAAAAAAAATAAGAAAGTTATTAGTACTATAAACTATATTTAAGTACTTAGTTTAACTAATATTATATCACCTTTACAGGCTAAAGAAGGGAAGATACTAGAGTAATATTATAACTAGTATAAACCTATAGGTAATTATAAGTAGTTATAAGTAATAAAACGCTATATTAAAGCTACTCTAGTATAAAAAAGAGAATAAAAGAAAGAGTAGAAAAAAAAAAGAAATAAAGCTTTTATAAAGTGCTCTCAGAATATATATAAAAGCATAGTATATAACTAGTAACATTATATATAATATAATAACGTGATAATGTATAATAACGTTTTTTATAAGTATATCATATAACAGGTCGTTACACTTTTTCTAAAAATAATTATATTAATAGTAATTTATCTATTATTAAAATAAATAAACCACTTTCTAAGTTTATTTAATAAAAATAGTCTATAAATGCT
This sequence comes from Zopfia rhizophila CBS 207.26, assembly GCA_010093925.1. Classification (NCBI taxonomy): domain Eukaryota; kingdom Fungi; phylum Ascomycota; class Dothideomycetes; family Zopfiaceae; genus Zopfia; species Zopfia rhizophila. Next base: position 293,673 of record ML994704.1, read on the forward strand.
ATGTAAAGAGGTTTTAGTTAAAGTTTAAATACTAATATAAAAATGCCCTACAAAAACAATACTAAAAATAATAATAAAATTAAAAATAATAATAATAATAAAAATAATAGTAAGAATAATTTTACTTTTTAAGTTATTATAGTTCTAAATTTAGTTTCTAATATAAAAGAGTTAGAAATTTTATAGTATTCAGTTAAAGCCTTAGTTTTATTTTTTATAGCATCTATTTAGTATACTTCTTTATTAGAGTTTAACTATAGTAAGGTATTATTAAGTAAGGCTTTTTTAATATACTTTTCTATAAATATAAAAAAGTATATAAAGTCTTACTAATAATATATTAACTATAAGTTTTATATTAAGTATATATTATTATATAAGGATAACTACATAGTGTAATATTTATACTTTTATTACATAATATTTAATATATAATTATATAGAGGTAAGTAAATATAAAATCTAGTTTTTTTTATATTAAAAATATTTAACAACAAAGGCATCTTTATTAATAATTTTTAAATATTTTTAAAAATAATAGTTTTTAGTTTATAGCTATACTAAACTTAATTATGTGTTTTACTAAAGTATTCTATAAAACGCGCTCTTTTTAGGTAAATAAGAGTAGAAATTTTAAAGCTATAATATATAATTCTATTTTACTATTTACTAGAACTAAAACTAAAACTAATACTAAAACTAATACTTTTTTTGGTACGGTAACTAAAGAGTTTAAACTTATTTATTACTTTTTTTATTACTAATTATTATTAGAATAACTTAATATAATATTTTTTTTAATATAATAAGTAAAATAACACTACCCTTGCTGCTAGAATTAAGATTATATATAATAATATTTAAGATAGTTTCTATATTATTATCTATTAATTTTACTATTATTTTTAAACTTTTAAGAATAAAATACTTACTTCTAAGTTTAATATTATTAATAGTTAGGATAATTTTAAGTAGTAGAGTTGTAATAGTATTTATAATTATAATATATACTACTATAAAAACACACTAAATTCTAATAATAAGCTTTTTAATAAAAATAACTATAAGACTTTAACTAATTTTACTAGATTTTAAGAAGTATATATTTTTACTATGTATTTTTAGTTTTAGCTATAAAGTATTATTAATATGAAGTTATCTCTTTTACTTATTTATTTTAATATAACTTAGGACTTTAAGTAATTATTTTTAATTTTAACTAGAATTTAAATCTACTATTATATAACTATATATTATTTAAAGTTTAATAAGAATATAAAGTAGCTTAAATACTAATTTTCTATTTTTTAGTTATTTACTAAATTTCTTACTGTTTACTTTAATAAGAGTAAGTTATATTATTAGTTTTACTTTACACGTAACTACTTTTAGTTAAATTTATATTATTATATACTTCTAATAAAATAGCTTGTTAATATTAATATTTAATTATATATAAATACTGTTAGTATAATAGTATATATTAGAAAGTATTATAATAATTATTATATGTTCTATAATATAGCATGAGAGTAGCCTCTTATAAAGCTATAATATTTAAATTAATATATATATTCCACTATAATAAACTTAATCTTAATTTAGTTTATGTACTATTCTTTTAGCTTAGTAGAATAGATTATTACATTAAATTAAAATTTCTCGTTATACTTATAAATTGAATGTGTAGATGTCTAGATTCAATTCCTAAAATCTACACATCTATTTAAATTTTACGATTTCTAGGTGTATGTATAATAAGGTGGTTTTTTTATATAAAAAAATTATATATATCTATTATATACTAAGGCTGTTAGTAGATAGGTAGCTAATAATTATATATCTTTTATAAAATATATAGTAGAGTTTATATACACTTATAGAGACATAAGTCTAGCTAATAAAAAAATAATATAATAATTATTATATGTTCTATAATATAGCATAAGACTAGTCTCTTATAAAGCTATAATATTTAGGTTAATATATGTATTCTATAGTAATAAACTTAATTTTAATCTAGTTTATATATAATTTTTTTTAGCTTAGTGGAACAAATCATTACAAATATACTATTAAATAAAAAAAAAGTTTAAAGACTAAAATACTAAAGCTCATATTAATATTAGAGGGGTTTACTATACTTAATAATAAGTAGTATAAAAAAAGCTATATAAAAAAATTAATATAGAAAAATAGTCTAAGAAATAGTATAAAAAAAGTAGTATAAAAAAAGTAGAGTTAAAAAAGTAATATAAAAAGAAAAATAGTATAAAAAAAACAGTATAAGAAGAGAAATAGTATAAGAAGAGAAATAACATAAAAAAAAAGTAGTATAAAAAAAGAAGTAGTATAAAAAAAGAAGTAGTATAAAAAAAAAAAGTAGTATAAAAAAAGAAGTAGTATAAAAAAAGAAGTAGTATAAAAAAAAAGTAGCATTAAAAGAAAAGTAGTATAATAGAAATTATATTAAAGAAGTAACTATTAAATCTAAATTAACTTCTACTCTAAATTTAAATTAGCTTTTATATTAAATTAGATTTAGCTTTTATATTAAATTAAATTTAGCTTTTATATTAAATTAAATTTAACTTTTATATTAAATTAAATTTAACTTTTATATTAAATTAAATTTAACTATTAAGAGGAAGACTTTTTTAAACACTCTTTTTTTCTATAGAGAGCGTAATTTAAATTGAATTTAATATATATTAAGAGAAAAACTTCCTTAAACCTTTTTTTCTCTACAAAAAGTGTAATTTAAATTAAATTTAATATATATTAAGAGAGAGATTCCTTTAGACCTTTTTTTCTATTATAAAAAGTATAATTTAAATTTAATATAAAGCTCTAAAAGCAGTTTAGTACAAGACTTTAGAGGTAACTTAATATAAAACTTTAAAAATAGCTTAGTATAAAACTTTAGAAACAGCTTAGTATAAACCTAAATATAAATTAGTAAATAAATTAGTAAAGGCCTTAATAAAGCTAAATATTAACTTAATATAGTATAAATACTTAGCTTTTTAAGTACTATAGTTTATTTTATTAGTAGTAGTATTTTTAGGATTACTATATTAGTAATAAAAAAGCATATCTATTAGTAAAAAATATAACAAAATACTTTAATATTAATTATATAAGAGAAGTATTAGTTAAGTAAAAAGCTTTAGAAATAAAAAGTAGTAATAAATTAATATTTCTTACTTATAGCTAAATTACGTAATAAAGAAATTTCTTAATTAATTAAAAGATAAAAAACTTTAGTACTATCTTAAAATAGTTTTAATTAAAAAATCTTTTTTAATTAAATAAAAAAAGCTTTACTATGCTTAGTAATAAAACTATAACAGCTAAAATTTTACTAAAACTTAATTTTAAAAAGCTACTACACTTCTTTATTATAAAGATAATAAATAAACTTATTAGTAAGTAAAACTAGTTTATTTAAGAGATTACTTATTTTTTTTTAATTTACTTTTAATTTATTACTTTTATTAAGTGCTTAATGTTAGTTATTAGCTAGAAAAGAACTAGCTAAATACCTACTACTTTAGAAAAGAAGATAGTAAAGATAATAAAACTTTTAGTTATAATAAAAGTTTTCTCTAAAAGTATAAAGATTATTTTAATTTACTTAATTTTTCTTTTTATAATTTTCTTCTTAAATATAACTATACTAGTAATATAAAAGAAAGGCCTTAAACTAAGCTAAGAATTTTAAACTTTATACTCTAATATTATTTTAACTATAACTTAGCATAATTTGCTTGTGTTAAACTTATATTCTATTATTTATTTTAAGAAATAAGTAAAATTCTTTTGATTAAAAATAGAGTATTAACTATATATAAAAAAACTTACTAGTACTATAAAGTTTATTATACTTATTTATAAAATAATTTATATAAAAAAAAACTACTTACTAAAAAAAATAATTTTAACCTTAAAAATATTAATAAAAAAGAAGAGAATTTTAAGCTATTTTAGAAAGAATTAGCTACTTATTAACTAAATATATAAATTATTTCTATTAATAGAAAGAATTCAGAAAATTACTTTAAAAATTACGTAATAAATTAGTTTACCTAAATTAGTACTTATAACCTTTAATTTTTTTTATACTAAAAATAATAAAAAGCTAATTATTTTACTAACTTTACTATTTAAACTAAAAAAAACTTATAAAACCCTTACTAAAAAATAAAAGTTATTTAATAGACTTATTATAAACTACTACTAGTTAATTTTAACAGGAAAAGATTTTCTATAGTAACTAGTTAATTTAAATAGAAAAATAGAATTTAGAAAAATATATATTATAGAATTTATTTTTACTAACTTTAATAATCTAGCTATTATTTATAGATATTATTCTCTAATAATTTAAGTAGTACCTATAAGTTATACTACTTATAATATTTATAGTAAAACACTAAACATACTATTTTATATTTTAATTAAGAGTATAGAGTTTATTAAGTTATTACTTTAAGTTATTTAGGCTCTTTAAACTACGTTTAAAAATATTTAATATTTAGTTATAAATAAAAAATTTATAGCTAGCTTAAAGATATTAGCTTAAGTTAATTTATAATGTAAAAAAATCTTTATATTATTTAGTTATCTTTTTTTTAGTAGCTTAAGTATTATTTTAGCTAAAAAAATTTTTTAACTTTTACTTATAAATATAAAGTCTTTATTTAATACTTATATATTTTAAAATATAAGTAAAATATTTAGATAGTAGTTATATTAATAATTTAAGAAAACTATTATCCTTAACGTTATAATATAATAGTAAGGCTATAATTAGAAGATATTTTATAACATACTAGGTTATCTTTATGTTAAAAAGATTATAGTTTAAAACTAGCTCTTATTTACTACTAGAATTTAATTAATACTTTCTATAGATAATATTAGTTTGTTTTAAGATATAATTTATATTTATACTAAAAAAAAACTAGATTTAGAAGCTAAACTATTACTAACTAGAAAATTTAAAATAGCTTATAATAGTTATTACAGCTAGCTATAAAAGTATAGAAACTAAAAAGTCTACTATAAAAAAATCTAGAAATCTTAAAGCCTTATTTTTTTTAAGTATTAGTTTACAAGTTATGCTTATAAATAATATATAGATAAAATTTTTTTTATAAATAATACTCTAAATATATTAAATAATATTAAATAATATTATATAATTAAGTAATATTATAAATTTTAGGAAAGAAACTTCTTTAACATTACTTATTACTTTTAATAATTATAAGAAACTATTACTATATAGTACTCTAGACAAGAAGAATGTAGTACTAATTTTTTATTATTATTAGAATTTTTAGCATAAGAAGGTTTTTTATTTATAAACTTAATTTCTTTTAATAGTAGCTTATACTATTACTATTTATAAATTTTAGAATATTACTATTAAGTAGGCTGTATTAAGTATTTTAGATGAAAAAGACTTTATTTCTAGGTTAACTTATATAGCTATTTCACGCTATAAGAGTCTCTAGAGTGTGTTATTTATAAATTCTTTTAACTTTTAAAAAAAAAAAAAAAAAAAAAAAAAAAAAAGCTACACAACATATATAAAATAAACTAATATAAATAATTAACTTTAATATTAAGTTACAGCTACTAACACAAAGTTTAGATTTAAAGAAAAATAAATATATATATAGTTTAATAGACTAATACTAATTAATACTAATTAATACTAACTAATACTAACTAATACTAACTAATACTAACTAATACTAACTAATACTAACTAATACCTAAGAATATACTATTTTATATTTACTTTTATTTAAAATTATTAAGTAGTTCAATTTACATACTAATATCTTTTAGTATGAAATTATTATTATTTAAAAGCTAATTAAGCAAGTACTTAGTATTATTTTTATTAAAATTTTTAAAGTAAAACTTCTTAATAAAATTTTTAATTATATTATACTAAAAAGCACCTAAAAAGCTAAGATATTTTAAGGTAAATGTTAACTAAATTTTAGACTTAAAATAATAGCCATAAAATTTTGCTATAGTTATTACTATTATAATAATACATTTTAGACAGCTAAATAAGCTATAAAATAGTAGAATTAAATAGCTATTAATTAAATCTATTTTAAATATTAAGGTGTTATGTTTAATAGCTAAAGTATATAAAACTTTTAAAACTAAAATCTAAATTTTATTAGTAATATACTAATACCTAGACTAATATCTTATTTTATAATGAATGCTAAGTAGTATAACTAACTTTTTTTTAGTAGAAATATTTTTAAACTTTATACTTTTTTATGCTTAGCTAACTTAGTTAAAACGCTTAGCTTATATTATTATTATTAGATATTTCTAAACGGGTATTAGTCTTAGTATTAGTCTAAAATTAAGAAAATAAATACTAATCTTAAATTATAATATACTTATAAGCTTTATTATATATTTAAAATCTATTTAAGTAAAGAGTTATTTTAATTTCTTAATAGTACTTTTTAATACTATATTTTAAAAGTGTTACACTGTGTACTACTATATTATAAAATTTACTATAACTAAATTTTTAAGCACTTAAAGTTATTTTTTTATATTAGTAATTAACTTTATTTTATTATCATTACCTACTTTATTATTGCTAAGAATGGAAGATTAGGTAAAATAATTTTTATTAAAGTTATATAACTTTACTTTTTAGGTTTAATAAATAATATATTTAAACTTACTAATGTTAGTAATTAATACTAAAACTAATATCTTATCTACTTATAGGTTTTTAATAACTTTAATTTTTAATTTTTACTTTAAATTTTTAATTATAGTCTTTTTAGTCTTTTTTTTAGTAGTATTAATTTTAGCTATATACTTCTTTACATATCTTATTTAATATTTTAAAATAAATTTATTTATTATATTTTTATTACGTGCTAATGTTAACTCTTTATTTTTTAAATTATTACATCTATTTCTTTTTTTAGCAGTATGTATATTATTTGAATATTTATTATCTTTTTTCTAATATTTATTTAGTAATGTTATAAAGATAAGTTTTGCAATATATTTTAGAAATATAATAAATAACTTATAAATAAAATATTACTAAAATATAGTATTAGTTTAAGTATTAGTTTATATAAAGTATAAACTTACAAAAATTATTTTAGTAAAGTTAGTAAGTTAGTGCTAATAAAATAGTAAGATAAAGTTAAATAAGTAAATAATTTATATACTAAGTAGCTAATTATATACTTATATCTTACTAAAATTTTCTTTTTACTTACTTTTACTTTTATTTTTACACGTTTTTAATTCTAACGTGTTATAAATTTTAATGCCTACTTTATTATTTACTTCTATTATTAATTATTTTACTTTAACTAATACTTACTTAATACTTTAACTATAGTTAGTATAAAGTAAGTTATGTTTATTAGTTTTAATAAGCTTTATAAAAAATTTTTAGATATAAAATAAATTACGTTTACTAGTTCTAGTAAACTTTATAAAAATATTTTTAATATAAAGTAGGCTATATTTACTAGTTCTAATAAACTTCATAAAAATTCTTTTAGTAAAGTATTATGTAAAATTATTACTTTTTTAAATTAGTTCTTAGTATTAGTTTTAATATTAGTTAATTATAATAAATTCTTTATCTACTAGTTTTAATAAGCTTTATAAAGATTTTTTTAGTATAAATTAAATTATCCTTATTAGTTTTAATAAGCCTTATAAAGATCTTTCTAGTATAGAATAAATTATACTTATTAATTTTAATAAGTTTTATAAAAATCTTTTTAGTAAAGTATTATGTAAAATTATAGTACACAAAACTATTACTTTTATAAATTAGTTTTTAGTATTAGTTTTGATATTAATTAATTATAACTAATACTTTGTTTATTAGTTTTAATAAGCTTTATAAAATCTTTTTAGTAAAATAGTATATAAAATAATTACTTTTAATAAGCTTTATAAAAATCTTTCTAGTAAAACAACATGCAAGACTATTACTTTTATAAATTAGTTTTTAATATTAGTTTAAGTATTAGTTAATTCTAATTAATATTTTATAGTTTTTTTATTTTAAACATGTATTAAACGGCCTTTTGTAGCTTTAGCTAGTAATAAATCTTAAGTTCTACTATTTCTATGCTTTAAGCTTTTTAGTAATTATTATAAGTAAAAGGCTAGTAGTATACTTTTCTAGTTTTTATTTTATTTTATTTTATTTTATTTTATTTTATTTTATTTTATTTTATTTTATTTTATTTTATTTTATTTTATTTTATTTTTTTTTATTTTTTTTTATTTTTTTTATTTTTATTTTTATTATTATGTTAACAATTTATAGCTAGTATGCTATATAAGATTAAATACTATTAATATTCCTAAAAACATTTATTAAAGTGTTTTCTATTTTAGTAACTAGTTTATAAGATTACTAGAGACTTTAATAATAATCTCTGGTTTTAAACTATAGTTTTTAACACTTTACAAAAAACTACAAAAGCTTTCTTAGTTAATATTTTAAAAAATAAGTATTTCTAGGTATTAGTATTAGTATTAGTTTAATTAGCTTTAGCTATTAATCTATTTACTATTTATACTAAATAAGTTATAATTTAGTCTAAAAGTTTTTATTACTTTTTTTTAAATTATTTACTACTTAGCTAGCTATATTAATTTTATTAGTAATATAAATTTAGCTTATATTACTAAAGCTGGCTATTACTAGTAGAAACTAATAATAAAGAAATGAAGCTAAATATAAAGTTTATATAAAGTTAGAGTTTAGTATACTATTTCTAAATAAAAGTTTTAGTAACTATTCTAAACTTAAGAATAAATAAAAATTTATACTATAAGCTTATTATAAGTACCTACTAGTAACTTAAAATTTTAAAGTAAATATATAATATACTTTACTATACTTAGTTTACTAATATTTATATTAGCTTTAGTAGTTTATATAATAAATAAAAATAACTAGATTTTAACTTTATTTACTTTATTTATAATTATAAAATAAAATTAAAATAAGTATATAATTTAATAAATTTATTAGTAAGTAAATTATTTTATAATAATAATAAGGTACTAAAGGTTTTTATTATTTAAAGTAATATATAGTTTTATTTATTAAAGCTATAAATAAAAACATAAAAAATTTTTTTTTAATAAATTATTAATAAAAGTTAGTAAATTTTAAAAATTTTTTTATATTTTTTATAAAGTCCTTAGTTTTAACACCTAGCTAGTAATAATAAAGGTTTTAAGTAAGTTTTTATAGTATAACTATAACTAGCTAGTATAAACTATATACTATAGTTTTTTTTACTACTTTAGACTTAAAAAAGCTAAACTAGTGGCATTATTTCTATTAAATAACTAGAAAGAATACTAGGCTAAAAAGGTAGTACTTAAGTAGCTATAAAATAGTTTATAAAATCTAAAATACTTACTTAATTTTAAGTAGTAAAAGTAATTAATACTAAGAAAATAAACAACTTCTATTTATTACAAAGTCTAAACTAATAGCAAGAAATAAAAAAAAAGTATAAAAAAAAAGAAAAAAACAAAATTATTTATAAAATATAAATATAATAACTTAAAATATAAACTATAAAAAAAGTTAAAGTTAAAATAAAGTATTATAATAGTAATACATTAGCTTTTTGTTAACATAACATTTTAATAAATTTTTTTATTAATAAGTTTTTTATAACAAGAATTAGTTTATATAAACTTATTAAAGAAACTAAATCAAGTAGTAAATAAAAATAATAATAATAAATTTTTTATATTTCGAAGAAATTTTTAGTTAAAATTTTTCTTTAATTTTTTTAAGTTTATATTAATAATTTTATTAAAATTACATAGCTAAAATTACATAGCTTATTTTTAATAGAAGTTATATTTATTAATATTAAGTTATAAACTAACTTTATTTAAAGTTATTAAAACTTATTTTATATATTATTAGTATTTATATAAAAAATTACTATAAATTAAATTATTATTAAATTAAGTTATATAAAATACATTAAACTATAGTTTAAAATTTTTATTTATATAATATTAAAATGTATTTAATACATTACCTAGATTAAAAATTATAAGATAATATTTAAATAAACTAAATTAAAATTTAAAAACAGTTACTAATTTGTTGTTTTTTATAATAAAAAAAAGTTAAAAGTAGTAATAATATTTAGCTTTACATAATACTTTTTAAGTACTTTTAATTTATTTTAAAACATTTTATTAAAAAAAAGTAAATTAAAGTTAAGTTTTTTAAAAGTAATTTTATAGTTACACTAATAATATTTAAGTAGTTTATTTTTTTTAATTAAAAACTATAAAAATAGTATAGTACTTATTTAAACTTTTATTAATAAATTAGTATAAATTTTTAGAGTTAGAGTTTTATTAATATTAACTATTAAAATAGTAAAAATAGTTTATTTATATTTTTAAGATAATTATACAAAAAAAAGTTTAGTTTAAATTAAACAAATATTTATATTTAGTTTATTTTTTTTATAAAAGCTTTTTTAATAAAGTTTTTGTTTAATTTAGTATTATATGTAAGTATATATTTAAGTACTAATTTAAATTTTAAATAAAAGACTTTTAAAAAATAGTATACTAAAAAAGCTTTTAAATAACTATTAAGTTTTTATAATTAATAGTTTATTTTAACTACTTAGTCATTATATTAAGTTTAAGTAGTTAGTAATAACTTTAAAAAGTAAATTTAATTATTATATATATAAATAGTATTAAAGTAAAACCTATTCAGTAAAAGGTTTACTAAAAAGTTTTTTAAATAAATAATAAACTTTTTAAAATAAGGTAAAAATTAAAATAAGTGTACATAGTAATTTTAATAATAAAAAATATTAAAAAGTAGTTTTTATAAATTATAAATATAATTAACTTTTATATTTATAGTTAAAAATTTATTTATAATTTCTTATAGTTATTATAAATAAATAAATTTTTTAACGTAATTTATGTAGTAAAAAGTTATACAAGTAGTATATATAATTTAGCTTTTTTTAAGTAATTTACTATTAAAACTAGTAAAAAATAAAATATTTAAAAGTAATAAAAATAATGTTTTAAAGTACTAACTAAAGTTTTATTAATATAATTTATATTAGTTACTTTAATATTAATTAAAATAGTAATAAAATAAAACTAGTTATATTATTAAATAATATATAAATTATTTACTTAATAATTATAAAAGCTAATTACTGAGTATTTAATTTACAAATTAATAAAATTTAATATTAAAAGTATTTTAAACAGTAACTTAACTTTAAAATAAAACTTTTAGTAAACTATAATAAAAAGTTTAAAAATAGTTTTTTATTTATAAAAGATTTTAATTTAACAAGCATTAAAACTACTTAATTATTAATATAAAAATTAAAACAAGCTAATAAATCAAAGTTTTAGTACAAAAAATAAAATTATTTTAAAAAATATGTTTAAATTTACTATAATTATAATAAAAGTTTTTTAGTTATACATTTTTAATTTAAAGTATTAATTTTTATATTATTAAAAAAAATTTATAATATTAGTAGTTTACAATAATATAATATAAAAAATTAATAAAAATTATTATTATATAAAGTTATTAAATTAATAACGTTAATTAAAGTAATAAAAATTTTAATACTTATTATAACTTAATAAAGTTATTATTTAGTTTAGTATTAATACTTAGTTTATAAAATTTAGTAAAGTAAGTATTAAAAAAATTATTTTTAATATAATAAATAGTAGTTTTTATAATTATTTAATAAATTTCTATTTTCATATTTATATTAATAATTATATTAGTAAATAATATTATAAAATTTAGTATAATATTAACAAATTTTACTTTTTAATATAAAAGCTATATAGTAGTATTTTTATATTATTATTAACTATTATAAATATTTTAATATAAGCAAAATATATAAAAGAAAATTTTATATACTTTTTTTAAGATATTTTATATATACTTATATTATTATAACACAAATTTTGTAACATTATAATATAAACTTTTAAATATTAGTAAAAAGTATTATTTTTAAAAGTAAAAAAGTTGTTAATTTTAAAAATAATAAGTTACTATTTACTTTAAAAAGCTTTAGGTTTATAATAAAATTAATTTTATTATTTATTTAAAGTAAATTATTAATTAGTTAAATTTTGTAAAAAAAGTTACTTTATGTATAAACTTAAAACTTTTACATAATAATTTATATAATTTATTAAAATTTAAAACTTAAAGCTACTATTTTAAGTAAAATCTATTATATTATAATTTATAAAAATTAATTAAAAAATAATAAAATAATAATAAAATAAAAAGTTTAATATATACTATTAATATAAGTAATTTTTAATAATTATTAAAACTTTTAGTAATAAGTTAAGTTTACTTAATATTGTAAATTTTTAATTTAAGATCTTATATATAGTTTTTAAAAAAGTAATAAATTCATTTACTAAATATATATTTTTATTTATAAGAAATTTACTACTATTACAAAATTTTGTCTAAATTTAAGTATGTATATAAAATTAAAGAATATTTAGTAAAATATTAATTTATATTACTTTTAAATTTATAATAAAACTTTTTAATAAAAGATTTATTTCTTTTTTTTAATAAATGTTAAAAGTTAAGTAAATAATTAAATTTTAATAAAAAATAGTTATAAAAGTTATACTAGTTAGTAAAATAAATAGTATTATTTTATTAATAAACACTAATAAATTAAAATACTTATTAGTAATTTTTAAATTATTTCTAAAATTAATAGTTATATATAATTTTAAAAGTAGTTAATTAAAGTTTTTAAATAGTATAAAAAATAAAAGTTAAAACTAAATTATTTAAATTCTTTTTTTAAAAAAATTAATATTTTACTTAAAAGTAGTTTATAATATTAAAATATAGCTTACTAATTTTATAAAACTTAAATAAAAAGCTTTTATATTATAGTAAGCTATTTTTAGTAAATTATAAACTTAGTTATAAATATATTTAGTTTAAATAAAGTAATTATAATATAAAAAAAAATATAGTATTATAGTAGTATTACAAATATAAAGTTAATATTTAAAAAATAGTTATTTAATTACTAAATATAATATTTAGAAAAATTTAAAATATTATATAAAAAATAATAAAATTAAATACGCTATATATTAAATTGAATAAATTTTTTATAAAATTAAATAATTTGTGCATAAAATTATTAAAAGTTTAAAAAAGTTTATAAAAGTTTATAAAAGCCTTAGTTTTTATAAATTTTATTAATAATTTTAGTTATTTTAATACTTTTTTTTAAATAATTTGTTATTATTTTACTTTTTTTTTGTTATAATAGTATACATAGTTTTTTATAAATTATTTAAGCTAGTACTTTTAGTATATAACATATTTTATATATTTTTATAATATTTATATACTTTTACTTTATAGTAATGAAAAGAAATACTTTTTTACTATTTTTTAAATAACACTTTTTTTAATGCTATAAATTTTTATATAATTTTTAATATTAAGTTTTTTATATAAAGTAAGTATTTTTCTATATTAGTATATAAAAATTAACTTTAAAAATATAAATGTATAATTTTATGTATTATTTACATTTTATATAAAGTTTATTTAATAATTTTTTTTCAATTTTTACTTTAAAAACTACAAATGCTTAATAATATTTTTTAAAAATTTTTCTTCTAGTAATAGTATATATATAATTAATATATAAAGTTTTATTATAATATAGTAAATAAATAAATAAATAAATAAATAAATAAATATATAAATAGTGTAAATATTTTTTTAAAATTAAAAACATAATACTAAATGTAATATAAAATATATAAAAAATAATTATAAATAAATTATTTTATTATACTAAAATTATATAAAATAGATTTTTTATATGTTTATAAGTATAGTATATAAGTTTATATATTTTTTTAAAAATTTACAATTTTATAATATTATTTCTTATTTAAGCTAATAAATAAAATTAGTTTAAGTAATTTAAATATGTATATATATATATATATATATTATAAAAAGATTTTAGTATAATTTTAATATATAAATTAATAATATATTAAAATTTTATTAATATATTTAGTTATATTATTATATTATTTTAATATAAAAAAAATACATAAAATAGTAAAAATAATTATTTATAATATAGTTACCTTTTTTATTTAATTTTTATAATTAAGTTATTACACTATAAATTTTAATGTATTATACTTTATAGTTAATAATAGTTATTTTGAAATATTAAATTTATATAGTACACATATTTTTTTTTAAATAATAATAAAAAAGTAAATAAAAAAGTAAATAAAAAAGTAAATAAAAATTTTTTTAAAAGTAGTAAGCTTATAAATATACTAGTAGTTATTATAAAAAGTTAATCTTTTATTTATAAATTTATAAAATGTACAAAATTTTACTATAAAATTAATTTTTATATAACTACTAAATATTTAAGGCAAAATCTCGTGTACTAACATATAGTTAATATGTAAACATGTAACGTAAAAAAGTTTATAAAAAAGACTTTTTTAAAAGATTTTATAAAGTATTACAAATAGTAACTATAATAAAGATATTAATACTATATAGTAACTATAAATAAAAAAATCATAAATATAAATAAATTTCTAGAAAAGTAGCTAATTTAATTAACTAAGAAACAATTAGCAACGTTCTAAAAAGACGTTGCTTAGGAAAAAAAATAAAAGAACTTTAAAATTAGATGGGTTTAATAAGTACATTTTAGTATAATCAACGTAATTGCTTTTTTATGTTATAAGGCTAACACCTTTACCTATAAGGAGCTTTTATTCCTAAACTTATAAGCTCTGAATTAGACTGGTAGCTTGATCTAACCTAGCATATCAACTTCCCTCGCCTCTTTTGTATGGTGATAGATATCCTCTCAATTCCCCAATGTTGGCTGAAAGCGAATTCGTCTTCTCTAATGCACACCTTACAACAAGCTGGGAACGATATAGGCTTGGTGTTGAAGTAGTAGAGCAAAAGTGTCTAAAGAGCTGGATTCGCTTTCTTATAAAGGAGGGAGAGGATACTCTTAAAAGAGCTTGCTAGCAAGGTCTTTGGCAATGACGGAGGAGAAGAGATAATAATACACCAATAGTGGAGACCTTAGAAAGGTGGCTGGGCCTGTGAGGTGACCAGGATTCATGTCAGGATTGACGGTGCTAAGCCTAATTGAGATAATTGTACAGGTTTGTAGAGCTTCAAAAACGCCCCAGAACCCCTACTAACGATTTCTTAGTAATATCAATTAGTTATATAACTATATAACTATAACTATAACTACCCTTTCTTGGTTATCACATAATTATAACTACTCCTCCAGTTACGTTATATTGGTTATTCCCATCCCTGCACCGAGCAACTTTTGGACGTACACAAGAAGTTGGAGAGAAGTCGATCAATTGAAAACTAAGGAGGGCTATCGTACATAAGTAACGAGCAAGATGACCTCTGAGAGTGATTTGTGATCTGTATAAGAATCGGCAGGGGGAAAAGAGATCGACAAAGGGGATCCGCGCCGACGCTGCTCGGTTACACCAAAAGTACCGTGACAGGCTATCTCTCTGGGAAGTCCCAGTTATGGCTACCTTATGTTCTTAAAAGTCAGACCACCCCGGGAGCATAGTTCCGTGGAGTTGATAGGAACCTTAGATGGCTAGCGGGCCCATTATTATTAGGTAGTAGAAGCAAGGGACTATGGGCTACCAAACTAAGCATTAAGTAAAGGTGGGTTTAAAGGTAAGTATCCTAAGTAGTGGTGGTGCAAGAGGGATCAAAGTTAAGCTGAACTTAAGATGGGCATAATTTTGCTTATATAAAAGGCGAAACAACGCTAACCGGGAAGGGTGTTAAAGAAGGTCAGTCTGCTCGACGGCCAAGCATGGCTTTGCCCCACCTCTCACCCACAGACACCCTCCTTCTCCAATGCTTCTAAGTATCATCTCCTTCTTCCTTAATCCTAATTATTGAGCCTATACTATTGACATGCTCAACTGCCGAGCCTTTGAAGCCTCGTGAGCATTTCTTCTCCATCTTCCACTCCCCGCCTCAATATATCCCGAGCCAATGACATCGCCCCTTTGCTATCTCTCAAATATCTTAATCAAGCACCGCGAATGGGAGTGGATGATCCATAAAATATATATAAAATGAGGGAAAAGTCACTCAATTTGCAAAACGCCAAACGGTTCCACCTCAAGTGATCGACCATATGGGTATGCAAGTGTTCTTCGGGCGGAAGAGCTATTTAATGCTACTACCCAGCATAACACGGCAAGAGATTAACAAGCTCAATTAGACTCCAGCACCAATCCGTCGAGACGTTCGTCAAGATCGCATTCACGATGCTTTATCTCCTTCTCGGCATCGCATCGCTGGCCGCGACCAGCACCGCCGCGCCCGTCGTTGCGGATTGCGACAAAACACTGCTCCGCTCCGTAACCGACAGCTACGTCGCCGCGCAAACCGACGGAAAGCCTGGGACCCTCGCGCCCATCGCCGACAACCTCGAATACTTCGAGAACGACAAGAAGGCCGATATAACCAAAGGAGTCCTTTCTCAACCCCAGAAAATCGACAACAAGCGCAGCCAGCACGATACCACGAACTGCGCCACCTATACTGAGCTCATCATCACCGACTCGAAGCACCCGTACGTCCTGGGCACGCAAATTCACCTTGCTGGCGGAAAGGTCAGCAAGGTTGAGACCATCATTACGGATAAGGGAGACTGGCTCTTTGATGCAAAGGGTACATTGAAGTGGGCGCAGCAGGAAAAATGGGATCCAATTCCGGCGGATAAACGAGACACTCGCGAGGCCATCAAGGCCGCTGGTGATGCGTATTGCGATATCTTCAAGGACAAGACCGTTAAGGTTCCTTGGGGCCAGCCGTGCGCCCGACTTGAAGGTGGTTCGTACACTGGTAAAGGCCAGGCAAGCGACAGATGCGATGTTGGTATTCCAGATAATGTCCAGCTCACCAACCGCCGATATGTTATTGATGAGGAGTATGGCACTGTTGGAATTTTCTTAAGCTTCCAAGGTATTCCGGATTCTCATGAGTTCAGGCTTGAGGGTGGCAAACTACGTTATGTACACACATTGACTGCAACGGGGAGATAGATGGAATGGCTTGGTGGTGGAGAGCTGTGATTGGAAATCAGTCTACCTATCTATCTTTAAGATCCTAGGTGTATATATGGAAATCGAAATACCATCTAAAATGGGAAAACAGTTCCTTCCTAGCCATCTGAAGGATGGAAGAGTATTGCATGCTAATTGAGGGCTGATGAAGAAATGAAATATTGGGAAAGATAAAAAGACAAAGGTTCCTAAAGTCACTGATCGATTCACGAATCAACCCTTGGTGTGCCCTGGTCCCTGATCTGATTTACAAATTCATTGGAATAGTTAGTTACCGCTGAGTATGGACCAGGATAGAAACCAGTGTGGTGAAGATGAATACAGGCTGTGTGTAAGGCGAAGTTGTGAAGGCGTTCTTTATGGGTTGCCACTTTCCCTGACTGGCGCCGCCGCTAAGTGTATACTGCCACTGACATAATTCACGTCTTCGACTTCCCTTCGACCTCCTGCCATTTCAAGTATCTATCTTTAGCACTCCTTACATATGTTACTACCTAATACGTTTGCTGTGAATCATAAATTGATTCTATTACATTAATGCATCTTTATTAGGGTTACACTTTAAACCCCAGCACCTCCAACTATCTAACATCCTTCGTCTAGCTTCAGTCTACTTGTAACACGACTACAGGGATTTTGTAGAGTTATATATACATACTTGCACAGTAGGCTGTTGGATCCGGAAGGAAATTTAGAAAGGGGTAAGCTGAAGTGCTGTGGTTGGAGCTGTATTGTACGAGTATCTTGCAGTAATATCTGTCCGGGGACTCCCTCTTCGGGTTTAGTGCAGTCCTTCGCTTATCCATATCGGGGCATCGCTCCTCGCCCCATCAACCCGCTTTTGACGTCTATAAAATGCTCGCCCTCCCGTCGCCAGGCTTACTCCTCATCTCTGTCCCTTAATTCTCTAACCCTACCCTGGCGCCTCTGCTGCCAAGCGGTCCACGCCTTTTACGCCTCGCCCGCCCGCTCCCCCATCTCATCTCCAACCACCAATCAAAAAACTCGCTCCCCAACCAGCCAACATGCTACACGGCTTTCCCAGTTTTGCCTTATCGTTCTTTTACCGCGGTGGGCTGTGATGCTGTTGATACGACTTTCGTGTGGACCTGGCGATCCGCCAGCTTCAGTTAGATTTGATTTAGACGGTTTTTAACTCTTATATTTTAGAATATACTCCCTCTACTTCGTTTAGGTTCTTTTCCGGTGCGCTTTTCCCGGGCCCTTCACATTTGCTTTCGATATCTACGATCCTACCTTTACGCCTCTCTAGTTTTCTTGTTACAATCTTCTAGTACGGGTAACCCAATCTGGTCATGACACCAATTCCTCATCTTTTTTTCATCTCCCCACTCCAACAGCTACTACCACAACTAGACTGGAGCTAAGCCAGCCCCGCCTTTAAACCTATATGCTAGTACTAATTACAAAAATGCCTTATCTCCTAATAAGTGGAGAATCATGGCTCTAGATAGAGTAGTATGTGGACCATAAAGAGAAACAAAAAAATAATGAATTCATTCCTTACCATAGTCCCTAGGTTGAAAATCTAGCTGTTATTCTACTAGCTACGCCTTATAATTTAATCTAACATGTCACATTCAATGGCTAGCATTTTTTCCTTAAAGTAAATTAAGTTTAAGTAACAGCCTAATCTAGTATATAAAGAAAAAAAAGACAAAAACTAAAGTAGCACATTAAATTACCTTTTAGCTAGTAAAAGTATAGCTCTTTAGTTAAGTATTAAAAACTATTATAGTAAAAGTATATAATAATAACTTTATAGTAAAATAAAGCAAAAATTATATAATATAAAAAAGGCTATATTCTTTAAAATATAACGTATTTAATTAAAAATGTATTTTAATATTATTTTTACTACATTTACTTTACTATACTTACATAAATACTATACTAATAATTACTGTACTAACTTTTTTTTGTTAAATAAATAAGTATATTTTATATTAAAGTACAAATTTATAGTATAAAAGTAATAAACTTATAATTATTTTTATATAATTATTATGAATTTCTTTAGTTTACTTTAGTTAAATTACTAAAATTACTTTTTTTATTAGTTTTTAACTTATTTAGTTTACTAGTTTATAAACTATTAGTATCTAAAATTAAAATTAATAAATGTCTTAAAAATGTATAATTTATTAAATACTAAAATTAATTATTAACTACTTTATTATATAGCTAATTTTTTAAAAAAAGTATAATAAGTAAAATAAAAAAGCTATAATTTAATAATATTTATATATAATTTTATACTTAAAATAAAGTCTTATTTTTTTTTTTAATATTATTATAAAATAGTAAAAAATAGTAACGTATTTTATAGGTGAGCTACGCATATAGGCGAGCTGCGTATCTCAAAATTCACCAAAAAATCGAAAATTTCCACCTTCATATCTCAACAACCACTTAATAGTAAATTCTAAAAATCGAAATTTGAGCTTTTCTACATGCATTACAGCATTTCTGAAGGTTGCATGAAAATTGGTTGAGTAGTTTTTGAGATATAGCAATTTAGGAGCGAAAACCATGCCATATTGCTATATCTCAAAAACTACTCAACCAATTTTCATGCAACCTTCAGAAATGCTGTAATGCATGTAGAAAAGCTCAAATTTCGATTTTTAGAATTTACTATTAAGTGGTTGTTGAGATATGAAGGTGGAAATTTTCGATTTTTTAGTGAATTTTAAGATGCGCAGCTCGCCTATATGCGCAGCTCACCTATAAAATACGTTAGTAAAAAAAATTTTTATTATATAAGTTTTTATATACTTATAGTTATACATAAAAGTTTCTAAACATTACTTATATAAGCAAAAATTCAAGATGTTTATAACTTTAAAATTAAAGTTATTTAACTTACAAAAACTATTTTATAAGCCGGATTTTTTATGTAATAAGTTAAGTAGTTTAATATTTTATTTACTAGCTTTTTACTTTACACAAAACCTTTAGCTTTTAAAGTATAGACTTTATTAACTTATAAAAAAGCTTATTTAGTAGCTTTTATTATACTTTCTTTAAGATTTTATAAAAAGCCTTTTAATTCTTCTTAAAGTTATTAATTATTTTTAAAGTTATTAATTATTTTTATTTTTAAATAAAGTTTATATACTATTTTCTTTAGTACCTACTAAAGGTACTTAATAGAATTAAGATTTAAAAAATATAAAAGCTACTTAAAAGTCTAAATCTTATAACTTTCTAGAAATTTAATTATTATTTTTACTATATATATAGAAGTGTTATCTTGTTAAAAAATGTGTTTTAGTTAATAATAGAAAAATAAACTCTTTTTTAGTATTTTAATATAAAAAATAGTACTATAACTTTTTTTCTTTAAAGTAGAGTTCTTTTATATAATAACTAATTTACTTTTTCTAATTCTATTATTAGAAGTTACCTAGAAGTAACCTTATATTATCTAAAAAAAGTTTTTAATATTTCTTTCTTTTAAATTGTTTTATAAGTTTATTTCTTATGAGTAAAGTAAAAACACTATTTTATATTTTTACTAAAACTTTATTTAATAAAGTACTTATTTAAGAACTTAATTATATGACTCTAGAAATTAAAAATTTAGTATATTTTAGTAAATTTAAGCTTTAATTTTACTATTTTAAGTATTAGCTTAGGTTTTTTTTTATATTTAAATTTATAAAAGTCTTTATTTTTAAGTACATATTAAACTATAGTCTAGCTTATATAAAAAAGGTCTACTTTTTTTATAAAGTTTTTATACTCTATTTTTAGAAAATTTTAAGCTAAATAAAAGGTAGTATACTTCTTTTAATAATTAAAAAGCTAGAGACGTTTAAATTAAAGTAAGAATTTAATTATTTTATAATAAAAGCCGCAACAGCAGCTAAATAAGCCCGAAAACTACTCAAAAAGAAACCAGACGCCGGAACACAATTCCCCGCACTCGATTACCCCCAATAAACCCCTCGCATCCCATCCGCAGAGCATGGGGGACGACGGCGGGTCGTAATCTCATTCCCGTGATTGCGAAAACCGCGACCGCGACGCGTTGGGAAGCAACCAACAAGCAAGCGGGCAACACCAAGGAAAGGATAAACACCAGCCCGACCAAGACTAGCAGAAAGCAATCGAAACCCTCCAGAAAATCGAGGACGATCTCAATAAAGAGGAGGAAGAGAAGCCACGCTGCGGGATCCTCACCGACGTAAAGAAGGCACTACAACGCGTCTAAAACCTTTGGACATGCCACCAAGCCACCCAAGACAAGGACAAGACACAGCTCGACCGGATTGAAGCCGGAATCAATGAAATCAGGAAAGAAACATGCAAGGGAAACCGCCTAGAGATCCCCCAAACACGAAACAAGACTTGGGCAGCCGTCGCTGCGCAGGCGTCACGCACGGTAAACGCCGCCGCCGCGTCGCAGAGGACCACTATCCGAATCCGCTTTGAGAATTCCCAGGGAAAAGACCCAGGAGAGATACTAGAAATAGCAAAAAGGCAATACCAGGAGCCTTTGCTGTAAACACCCTGAAGAGTAGCGATATTAACGTTCACGTGCCGTCACAGACTATAAAGGACTAAATCATAAATAGACCGGATACGCCAGGATTCAAAATCCTAAAGAAAGACTATCTCTTAGAGGTTTTAGGAGTTCTACTTAAGACAAAAATTAACAAGGGAAGAAACGCAGACAACTCTGAGCTAATATATATAATATATGAAGCTACTAAATACCTAGTACTAGATATAGCTATTACCTAAATCTGATGGCTACACGACCCTAAGGCGTAGGAGATACGTCATAGAAACATTATAGAAAGCCTAAAAGAGCTAGAAAAGACTTATAGTACTCTAATTATTAGGACACCCACACAGGCGATTTAATAGAAGATTATAAAGAGTAAATTAGTTATCAACTTCCAGCTCTTTAAAGCAAGGCTATTTAATAATAGTATAATTATTAAATAATGCTTTTAATGTAATTAATGGGGCTATATTTAAAGCATATATAGTAAAAAAAATATAGTGTAGACATTACGTAGGCTTATATAATATAATAAAATATCTCTAGAAAAGAGTATCCTATGTAAACTATAGTAAAGCCTATAAAGTATAATAATAAAAGAAGTATAAGATATTCTAGAGCTACTTAGAAGAGATCTAGGTAAAAAGAATAGCCTTTTTTAAGCAAACGCTTTATATCTATATTATAGGAGAAATATAAACAAAATAACCAAACCCTATATAGAGTAATTTTATTATTATAATAAGGAAAAAAAGAAGACAGATTATTATGTTAGGTAACTTATATAAAGGACTATTATTAAAAAGAGAACTAAGTAGACCCTTTTATATAGAAGTTACTAGTAGAAATATATTATAATTAAGGCTTATATTAAGCGCAGGTAATATATACTTAGCTTAAGTAAAAATAAATAATAACTTTAATATTAACATAGAAGACTTTATACCTACTCTAAATAAGTAAACTTACTATTATCTAATATAACTATAGAAACGTAAATTAAGGTGTATATTATCTCTTTTTTAATAGGATAATACAGGTAGAGTACTAGGTACTTATAATCTAAAAACTAGTATATAATAAATATACTAAATTAATATACTGCTTATGTAGATACGCTCTGGCTTATAAAGAAGGCCCTATAATAAAAGTATACTTTATAATTAGCTAAAATATTAATACTATGTATTAGAGGCGTAAATAATATAGCCTATTTATTATAATACTCTAGCTTTACTTAGAGAGGCTAGAGACTACTATTATTAATATCTATAACCTATATAGAGACTGCTAACGGATAAAGACCTAGCCAGAAATCAATAAAGTAATTAAGGAAGTGAAAGAAGAAGTTATACTTCTTAGAAACTTTAATATACACTACCTAATATAGGAGGGAAGCTATGTTGTAAGTAAAGCATAGACGGAATATCTACTTCTTAAAATAGAAGTATGAGGTCTTTGACTTGCCACACCACGAGATAAACTAATATAGAAAAGGGGATAAAAAGAGAGTGTTATTAACCTCACATTTCTATTAAACACAATATACGAAAGAGTTAGCTTCTGTAGAACTAAGAATAAGTAGGCTCTAATAAGAGACTATATACTAATATAAATCTAAATAAATACTGCTATTTATTTACAAAAGAAAAGCAAACACTACGCGCTTAAAAAACTGGATATAAAAGGATTTCTCTAAGATATTAAAAACCTCAAGTAGATAACGGCCCCGGAACCTCTAGAAGCCCTCTAGAAAGGAATTGCATATGCTCTTGAGATTTACTGTCCACACGTAAGACCTAGCCCATAAGCGCGTAGAACATGGTCGTTAAGAGCAGCCCAGCTTCTCGCAGGCGTTAGGCAGGCGAGGCGCCGGTACCACGATTACAGAAAGAACCACGACTGCTAGAGCTACAAGGCGCTGTCCAACCAGCTCCAGAAAGAGATCCAAAGAGTAGGAAGAAATAACTAGAGGCAATTTGTACAAGAATTTACAGCAGACCCCACAAAACCATATAATAAGGGGCTGTGGACTCTCTTAAGGTGGAGTAGAAAGAGCGCCAACACAACAAAGGGCGATCCCCATCTCCCTGATCTCAGAAGCTCAACTAGCAACCCTCTCACCAAAGACAACACTACAAAGACAGAGATCCTAGCCAAGAAGTTCTTCCCAAATATAGGCGAAGCTAACCTGGAAGATATCAACAACAAGACGCAGCCAGAGCACACCTGAATTGATATTGATTTATATGTATCTAAGGAGGCGATGAGTAACCTAATTACAGAACTTCCAAATGGAAAAGCCCTAGGCCCTAATAGCATACCAAACAAGATCCTAAAAATCATACTCCTATTAATAGCTTAGGAGCTTGCACAGGCGGTCCACTAGTGCCTTAAAAGCAGAATAATACTAACATGCCTTAAAGAATCAATCACAATTGCTCTACGTAAAGAAGGTAAGAAGGATTACTTCCTCCTAGAAAGCTACCAACCAATCGCGCTAGAAAACACCCTAGCCAAGGTAATTAAGAAACGAGTAGCAGACATGATGGCAGCAGCTGCTGAGAGACATGAACTACTCTCTTAGAACCAGATGGGAGCAAGGAAGAAGCGCTCAACGCTCTCTGTGATTAGCATACTTACCTCTAGCATTCAAACGGCGTGGAGAGCGCGCCCAGGCTGCGTTATCTTAATACTAAGCCTAGACCTAACTAGAGCGTTTGACAACGTCTCTCACAAACATCTACTATAAATTCTAAGGAAGAAGAGGCTACCAGAATGGATAGTCTACTTCATGTAAAGCTTTATAACTACTCGACGAATGCGCATTATATTCCCTAGGTATTAAAGCAAGTAGATTCAAACACAAACAGGTATCCCACAGGGATCCCCACTTTCGCTAATCCTATTTCTCTTCTTTATATTAGAGCTTCTGGAGGAGTTTCAGCGATCAGACGGCGATACGCTAGTATTTGGCTTCGTCAACGACACGAACCTCGTCTCATGGGGAAACTTAGCCGCTGAGAATTGCCAACGCCTAATAGCCGCATATGATCGATATATTGCGTGGGCTAAACGCCACAGGGCTATATTCACACCAAAGAAATACTAGCTTATGTATTTTACTAGAAAAAGACGCTATAATAGCGCAGACCTAGCGTCAACGGTATGAATTACTAGTTACAAAGCCACTCTCTAGAGCTCAAGCATGCGCGTTCTAGGGGTCTAGATAGACTCAAAGCTCTAATAGAAAGAATATATTCATAAAGCAGCAGAGAAGGGCACAGCAGCCTTTAAAGCTATATTACGGATTACTACATCAACATAAGGCCCGTCCATGAGACGCTTACGCCTTCTATACACGGCAGTTATCCGCCCGACAATGCTCTACAGTGCCTAGATATAGGGAATTTGTGATAATGGTAACCTAATAGCAAAGAACCTCGCCCTGCCGCTTTAGAAGACTTAAAACTAGTGTCTCTGTAAGATTATAGGAGTATATAAGAGAATACTAATAGCAGCTATTAAGAGAGAGATAGCAGTTCTACTAATTATACTTTATATAGATACTATAGCTCTCTAGAGGACCCTAGACACTAGCTAGGACCCAGTAGAAAAAAAGATAGTAAGTACTCTTAATAATATCTAGACATCACTAGTGAGTCGACAGCGGATCGTAACATAACCACTAACTCCACTAGAAAAGCTTTAAAACTAGGTAAAAGAATGTAAAAAAGAAGTCCTGGCCTACCCTATAAGAGAAACCTCTAGAAACTATTAGTACTAATAGGGACAGAGACGTGTAGAGAAAATATAAGTATACTATATTAGCAGCTATTAATATTACTAGCGTATAGCTACTCTTATCTTAAAGTAAATAAATATAAAATAGTAATGCTAATAGTAAAGTGTAGTAAAAGAATAAATAATAACTACCTAGTATACCTTATAAGAAATACCTATAATCCTATTTTATAAAAAACTCTTAAAAATAGAAGCTACTGCTCTGCTCTTATTATATATAAAAGTCCTTAGCCTCAATACCTAGCTAGTAAAAATAGAGGTTCTAAATAAGTTCTTATAGTATAACTATAGCTAACTAGTATAAACTATACGCTATATTCTTCTCTACTATCCTAGACTTAAGAGAATTAAACTAATAGTATTATTCTTATTAGAATAACTAGAAAGAATATTAAGCTAGAGAGATAGCGCTTAAGGAGCTGTAAGATAATTTATAAGATTAAAAATACTCACTTAATTCTATATAGTAAAAGTAATTAATACTAAGAAAATAAACCACTTCCGCCTATTCTAAAGCCTAGACAAATAGTAGGATATAGAAAAAGAGAGTATAAGGAAAAAAAGAAGATAAGATTATTTATAAGATATAAGTATAATAGCTAAAAACATAGATCTTATAAAAAATAAGATAGTAGAGAAGAAGTGTTATAATAGTAAAGCATTAACACCCTTCTAGCATAACACGTTAATAGGTTTTCTTATTAGTAAGTTTTTTCTATAAAAGGAATTAGTCTATATGGACCCATTAGAGGGACTAAATCAGGCAGTAAATAGAAATAATAATAATAATAATAATAATAATAATTATTTTATAAAATTACTAGTATTTAATAGTATTAGTAATTATCTACTTTTTATAGTTAAATTTAGCTACTAGTTTTTTTTAGATAGTACTAGTTTTTAATTTTAAAATAATTAACGAATACGTGTTAAATAATAGCCTTTTATTTAAAACATAATTTCTACTAATTTCCTAGCCAAAGAATTATATAATTATTAAGAAATAAATGTTTATAATTAACGTGAATTTTTTTATTATAAAAGTGTATAGTTTATATACAAAGACTTTAAATATAGTGTTAAAAAAAACTATTTAACTTAAATATTTTTTAATAATACTTAGTAAAAATAAAAATAAGTATTATAAAAGTTTTATTATAAGCTAGTACTTTAAAATAAAATGTTACTAATATTATTATTAATAATTTTTTTAAATTTAGAAATTAGTAAATAACGTATAATATTTACAAAACAATTATAAAAAAAAATTAATATGATTTTAATATTATTTTAATATTATTATAGTTTATATAATTACTAGTTTTAGTAATTTAATTAAGTAGCTATTTATATTTAATATAGTTATTTACTTTAATAATTTAAAAAAAAATCATTACTAACTATTTTTTATATACTAGTTATAAAAACTCTTTTATTAAAAAATAAAAGTATTTACAAAAACTAGTACGTAGTTAGTAAAAATTTAATAAAACTAGAAACTATATTTAATTTATAATTATAAACAAAATAATGTAAGTATATATAAATATAAGTAAATTAACTATTAATATAAAATATTTAGAAAATAATTAAAATGTTATTATCAAAAATTTTTTTAAAAATATAAATATATAATATATATTTACTTAATACTTTTATGTTTTTTATAAGTTAAATAATTAAAATATACTAATAAAACAACTTTAGTATTTACAAAAAAAAATTAAAGTATTATTAGTAATAAGTTTAAATTAAAAAAATAAATAAGTAGAAAAATAAAAAGTAATAAAAACACTTAAATATAAAAAATATTAATAGTAACTTATAATTTTAATAATACTTTTTATAGTATATAGTTTTTAAATTATAGTATATTAAAGTATAAAAAAAATTGCTTTTTTTATAATTTTATTTATTTTAAACATTATAAATATTATATAAAATAAATATAATTTTTGTAAACTGTTATTACATTTTAATACACAATTTTACTAATTTAATACAAGCTTTTTAAATAAAAAAATTATAGGAAATTTAAGTTAAATTTAAGTATTATAAACAATTTTTATAAATTTTACAAAAAAAAGAATTAAATATATATATAAAATTTTGTATACTAAATATAAAATTCTTATATATAAAAAGTTTAGTTTTGCATTATTATTAGGTAATTATTTAGTAATTATTTATAAATTTAGAAAGTAAAACTATATAAAGTTATATAATATATTAATTATAATTTTTTACTATTTACATAGCTAAATATAAGTAAAAAGTGTAAATAGTTAAGGTTTTATATATAATAGTGTATTATATACTATATGTATATATAATATAAATATTTACTAATACTTTAAAGTTACTTCATAAAAGTTTAATAACTTTTTTTATAATTTTTTTATATTAAAGTAGCTTTAATATAGTACTTTATTATTTATAATTACTTAAAATTATTTATAAGTTTATACTAACTATAATATTATAAAATATTAGTAATATAAAAATATAATATACTTATTATTAGTTTAAATATTATAATTTATTTACTATTATTTGTTTTACTTTATGTATGTTGTTTATATACTAGTTAATATATATACACTTTTACTTTATATATTTATTTAATTATTTTCTTTTTTTATTAATTTTATATAATTTATATTAATTTTATACTTTTTAAACTGGTTATTTAATAAGTTTTATAAAACTTATGTTTTCTTATAAAGTAAGTAATAAAACTAATATAAAAATAATAATTTAAAATATAAAAAACTTTTTTATTTAAGTTTTTTAGTAAAATAAAAAACTATATTTATTACTATACTATAGTAAAGTTAATTAACATATAGTATAAATATAATTTAAAAAACTAATACTATTTTTACTTTACTACTAATACTATTATAAAATTAAGTAAAAAAATTAAACAAAAAAATTAAGAAGCTAAATATAAAAAGTTATATATTTCTTTATATAATTATAATAAAAGTAAAATATTATAAAAAATCTATAATATTTTAAACTACTTTTTAGTAAAGTTAAAATAAAAGTATTTAATTTTATAAATAGTTTTATTTAATAAATTTAAAAATTTAACAATAATATTAATAAGTTACTTAAATTATTTAACTAGTTATTACATAATTAATTAAATAACTTATATAAAGTAGTAATTTAAAAAAAAATAAAAAGATAAGTTTTTTTATTTAAATTATTAAGTTTACTTTTACTATAAAGTTTATTACATATTTAATTAAATATTACTAAAAATAATTTAATTATATATTACTATATAACTATTTTTATAAGTGAGTGGGCACCCTAAGTGAGTGGGCACCTTAAAAACTCACTAAAAATTCAAGAATTCGCACCTCAATATCTCAACAACCACATTATAATAAATTCTAAAAATTTAATAGGTTATTTATAGTGCTTAGAAATAGAGGTTTTTTAATTTTTAAGATCTAATAATTAATAGCTATTAAGATAGGAGGTTTTTGGCCCCTAAATTGTTAAATATTTACCTTTTCTTAAATATCTAGTTTACTACTAATTTCTAGCATTTAAGAGTTTAATACTCTCTTTTTAGAAGCACTATAAATGGCCTATTAAATTTTTAGAATTTATTATAATGTGGTTGTTGAGATATTGAGGTGCGAATTCTTGAATTTTTAGTAAGTTTTTAAGGTGCCCACTCGCTTAAGGTGCCCACTCACTTATGAAAATAATTATATATAAGCTTTAAAGTAAAATACTATAATTTACTAGTTTTTAAATTATTTTATAAATATTACTTTAACTTATAATACTTTATGTAAAAAAAAGTATTTAAAAATACTTTATTTTATGTAAAATTTAAAAAGGATATTAATAACTTAGTTAAAATTTAAAGTAAATATATAGTTATAATAAAACTAGTTTTTAATAATTTTATAATTAATTTTAAAGTAAAGTAATTAATAGCAAAATAATTAAATTTACTATATTATATTTATATAATAAAATTAAAAAAAATAAAGTTAATAAAATTAGTAATTAAAATAAGTTTAAAATTTTATTAAATTTAAATATAAAGCTATAATATAAACCTAGTATTTTTTTAAAAAATATTTAATTAAATAAAAGCTAATTAAAAAATATAAAATATATACTAATACTTTAGTAACTTTTAGTAATATTATATTTATTTATATTATTTAAGTACTAAGCTATTTTCTATTTTAACTATATAAAGAAGATATTTTATTTTTATTAAAAAAGTAATACTTTAGTAGTTTTAAGATTTTTATAATATTAACTTAATAAAATAAATATAATTTTACTTATTAAATTAATATTAAAAGTATATATAAACTACTAATTATATATAAACTTTTTATTTTTACTTATTTTAAATTTATAAAAAAAATGATTTTACTACTAAAATACTAAAAATATATAAAAACTAAAATTACTATTTTAGTTAACTATATAGTATTAATTTTTTTTTTAAGTTTTTAAGAGAACATAATATTTACTAAAATATGTATATATATATAATTTATAAAAGAAATTTGCTTAAAATAATCTTGTATTTAAATTTTATATTATTAGTTATATAATTATTTACTATTATTATAACTTTATAAACTAAATATAATAAAAAAAATTTATATTTTAATTTACATAAATAAAATTAATACTAAATTACTTAAATACTTATATAGGTTATATAGAAAGTATGTAAATACTAGTTATAAATAATATAAAATTTATATAAAATTAAAGTAAACTTAATATTATATTTTATCACTTTAATTATATAACTTATTAAAACTACAAGTAAATTATTATAATATAATAACTTATAAATACTATTAGTTACTATAATTAAATGTTTTTACACTTATAAATAAAAATTAAAATAATATGTATTAAAGTAAAAATAAAAAAATTATTATAAAATATTATAGTAACTATTTATAACACTTTATAAAATTTTTTTTAAGAGTTGTTTTTATAAACTTCTTTTTTTATAATTACGTATTTAAGTATTAGCTTTGTGTTATTATACAAGTTTTTACTTAACCACTTTATTTATAGCTTGTTTTATTTCTTTTTTTATGTAATATTTTAAATTACTACTTAGTACTATATTATTATAGTATAGCTTTTTTTAATTATTTTATACTATATTTTATATTATATATAAACTAAAATGCTTTTATTTAAACTACTTTAGTTTAGTTTTTTTATTTTTTTATTTTAATGTTTTAAGCTATTATAGTAGCTATATGTAACTATTTATAATTAATTTAATACTTATTTATTTAGCATTTAACACTTAATATATATTACTATAATATATACTTAGTAATTAATTAATATTTTTTTTAAGTATTAAAACTTTTACTTATAGTATTATTATAATATAAAAGTTATAGGTATAAAATAATAATAATATAATACTTATAATAACTATTTTAATTAAATTTTTATAGCAGTAATATTGTTATAATATAAATAATTAATAAGTTAATATAACTTAATTTAAAATATTTTTATTAAACCCTAAATATAGTAATAATTATTTGTTATAATAAACTATTATAATAAACTGAATATTAAGTTTAGTTTTCTTTTATATATATTTAAATACTTATAGTTAATAAACTATTAAAACTATTTTATTTTTTTTTTTACTTTATATTACAAAAAAGTAAATGTAGTAATTTCTTTAATTTATACTATTTTAAATACTCTTTTTAAAATACTTTAGTTTAAAAATACTAGTATAAAATATTAGATTATTTAAATTTAAATTTAAAAAACAAGTATTAAAAATTAAAAATTAAAAATTATTATTATTTGCAATTATATTTAATAAATAAAATTAAAATAAGTATATTTTACATTTAAACTAGCTTACTTTAAAGTAGTTTAATAAATATTATAAAATTGTTAGTATTTAGTTTTATTTAATAAAAAAATAATATTTGTAAGTTTTAAAAAATTAATATTCACTATATTATAATTAAAGCTATTAATTACTAAAACTTAGATAACATAATAGTAATTTTATATAAAAAATTATGTATAGTTTACTTAAAACATTTATTTAACTATAAATAATTTTTAATAATAGTTATTTAAGTAGTAAATTACTAGCTTTACTAACTATTATAGTTATAATAGTAATTAAATATAACGTATTTTATAAATAAGCTATATATATAAGTAATATATCTTAAAATTTACTAAAATATTAAAAATTTTTACTTTAATATTTTAATAACTACTTAATAATAAATTCTAAAAATTAAAATTTAAGCTTTTATATACATATTACAGCTTTTCTAAAAGTTGTATAAAAATTAGTTTAGTAGCTTTTAAGATATAGTTATTTAAAAGCTAAAATAAAGCTAAATTATTACATTTTAAAAACTATTAAACTAATTTTTATGTAACTTGTGACGGTGCTGCTTGCTCTGCTCGCTGTAGGCCACATAATATTACGACTAGCTACGCCAGCCACGACCTAGCACAGAGCTCAGAGCATGGCTAGCTCGCGCTTAGGCCATGCACCACCCTATTTAGGGGCGAGCCCCCTTTGTACCTCTTCTCTCCTCATCTTAGTGTAGCTGAAATAGAGCCAACTTATCCCGTCAACCTGCATCCATACAACAACGCGTGAAGACTGAGCCCGTCATTACATTACACTAAGATTAATCTAACTCAGCCGGACGACGGTGACACAATATCGAGGTCAACCCGCGCGATCAACCTAAGCGTTTGATTCGTCAACAACTGCACCTAGAGAATCAATTACACGACTACGCCAAGTCGTTAGTTCATTAACCATACAATCTCTACCGGAAAGCCCTACAGCGGTAAGCAATTGAAACCCTGAGCAATAGCCTGTATAAGCCCTGCAGCAGCAGGCCTTGAGAGCGACTCAGCAGGTAACCGGAAGACCTACAGCAGTAGGCAACGTACCCATTAGGTTGAAAGAGAGCTACAAGAGCTCTAGTAAACCCCCCCCCCCCCTTCATCATCTTCTCCCTGCTAGAGAAACCGACCCCTGCGAGCACCACTAGCTCACCTTCTCCCTGCTAGAGAAACCGACCCCTGTGAGCACTACCAGCTCGCCTTCTCTACACCAGAGAATCAGCCAATCGCTTCACCCTGCTAGGGGCCAGAAGCTCTATATACATACAAGAACAGATAGATTAAGACCATGGGAAAGCTCTCAACGCTAGAGATGAGGGTCGATCCTAAGACAACAGCCACTGGCAACAACTACACGCTTATCCCTAAGTCGCTCAGGTGTACCGCCACGTACTACTCTGATAACGTGATTAGAGAAGACTACACCATCAAGAAGCTCCGCATCCAGGCACGACACGACAAGAAACCCTTCATGGCTACTACTAAGAGCACTACCTAGGGAACCGACACCTATGAGCCTCAGGAGATAGAGGTTACGCTTCCTACCCTAATGACCCTTGATCAAGCGATAATCGCTAGCGAGCTAGAGCGTAGCCATCTCAAAGTACTCACACATCACGACCATGCTAATACGCTAGGAAAAGCGCTTAACACGTCCAAAACTGAGCTTAACGAGGCTAGAGATGAGCTTGTTGAGCTTCGTCAGCTACTAAACAACACGCTCGAGCGCGTAGCAGATCAAGAGAACAAGATTAAAACACTAAAGGTACAGACAAAGAAACCCACGCACAATATACACTCCTTCCTCTCTGCAAAGGCCAGCCTAGCGCTATTGTCAACACCAGCAAAGAAGACAAGCTTCACAGCTCTGCCACAGACCCCTCAGAACCAGGCTGGCTATGTAGCTGTAGGACCTGACGATGGTTCTGATACAGGAGATCTTAGTAACCAAACTCCTTAAGTATCACTCTACGTACTAGCCACTCCACTAGCTACGCCTACTATAGGCAGCCATCAAGGCAACAGCCGCTCAGCCCGATTTCCTGATCCGCCAATGCTTAAGGACGGCAAGGACGTCACCTTCAATTAATGGAGGGATATCCTAGAGGACAAGGTACGCGCTAACCAAGACTGGTTCACTAGAGCCAGCAAGCAAGCTACCCAGGAGAACATCGTCTCTTACATGCGTACGCGTACGGAGGGTCCTGCTAACCAGTACCTCTCAACACTAATACGTACAGTAAGAGAGAGTGAGCAGCTAGTCAGCTACTAGTACATGGTAAATCACCTAGAAAGGACGTACAGTGACCCATATAAGAGACTTAACGCTCACCGCGATTTCCAGAAGCTCTACCTCAGAGACCCTGCTAACTTTACTGTATTCTAGAGCGACTTCTTCTACCTAGCTCAAGAACGCAGCCTGCCTGCAGACTAATGGGTAGAAGAATTCCATGAGAAGCTCCCAGACGCTCTGCGTACGCAGATAGGCATCTACTAACAGCAGTACCGCAACTAGTATAATAAGTACATAGACCTGGTTTAAGACTTCGCCAGAGAGCTAGCTCTCAGCGCCAGGAAAGCTACTAAGCAGATTAATAGGAGAACTAGGAGGACTTAGCCGCCGCTAACTTAGCAGTCTTGCCCAGAAGCTAAGCGCCTGACTCGTGCAGCAACTACCACCATTCTATCAATACCCATCCCCAAGCCAGCTAGTTACTACAATTGCGGGAAACCTAGCTACTTTGTAAAAGACTGCTAACTACCTGTTTAAGCTACAGCTAAAGTAATTAAGCCTATAGATACTAATAAAGAGCTCTATACACCCCAGGATACTAGTGATGATAAGAAGTTTCAGCTTGCTATAGAGGAACTATTAGAGGAAGACTCACCCTAGGGGAAGTCTCCTTCCTAGGATTACTCCCTAAAGCTACTAGCTAATTCAACTCTTACTAACTGCTATTTAGCGGACCTGCTCTTACCCTATCCTGCTATATCTCTACTAGCGGACTAGCTATTAAGTTAAGTAGCCTTTTTAATACTAGAGCTAGTAGTTTTATCCTAGTACACCTAAAGCATATACGCGCTATTAAGAAAGGGCTTAAGATAAAAACTTACTAAATAGAATCTATCTCCCTAGCTAGCTACGACAACAGACTAAACGGATAAGTAGACGAGTACTTTTAGGCAGATCTAGTACTAAATAACTACCACCTACTAATCTATTTTATTTTCTATAATACTAGCTGCCATGACCTTATAATCGGCCATAAGCTTTTTAAAAATATAGGTGCTTTAATTAACTGTAAGAAGTAAACACTTAAATAACTAAATAACAAGCTAATTAACTATAAGCGCGATATTATTATTCTAATGTAAAATCTATTAACTAAAATTAATCCCTTATACTAAGCTAATACTGACTGATGTGATGAGTTAATAAATATAGTAATTTTATAATATATCTATAAGCCACCTCAGCGCTCACCCCAGCGTGTGGTACAGTAAAAAAACTTTAAAAAAATAGAAAAGTAGCTTTACTTATAATAGCAGCTAGAGCTAAGTAAGTAAACTCTTTATTTTTAGCCTATCTTATACGAAGACCTCTTTAAAGCAGGCCTTAAAATTAATACTATAAAAGCTATTACCTTTATAATATATATATAGCAGAAGGAAACTATGCTAGAGTATATTAGTATTTATAAAATAGATAAGCTTATTTAGAACTATAGAGATAAGCTCAGTCTACCAGACCTAAAGCTCTCTTCCTAAAATCCTAAGAACCCTTTAGTAAAGGCTTCGCTAGAAGGGCCCTATTAATTAAATAAAGACCTTATAAGAGAAGAGGAACTTTAGTAGCTTATTAAATAGAAGCTATTCTACCTTAGCTACGCCGGCATAACTTAGGCCTACTTCTTAAAAAAGAACTCAAATATACTGCCCCTATATTATAAAGGTATTAATTATGATATTAAACTAATAGCTAAGAATATGCTGATATTAAGCCTACTATATAGTATATCTCTTAAGTAGCTACAGCTAGTTAAGACCTATTTAAATAACTACCTTTAATAAAGAATTATTACTTATAGTAATGCTTTATATACTTTTCTAGTATTATTTACTAAGAAGCTTAGAGAAGAGTAGCGCTTCTGTGTTAATTACTATAAGCTTAATACTATTACAAAAAAAGACGCTTATTTAATCCTGCTGATTTAGAAGACTCTTGCCTGACTAGCGTATATAAGAGTATTTACTAAGCTTAATATATAACAAACCTTTTATTATATACGTTTAAATAAGAATATAGAGAATCTAACCACGTTCTGTACTCAGTATAGAAACTATAAGTACTATATACTATTATTTAGTCTCTATAATAGCCCTACTATATTCCAGCGCTATATTAATAAGGTGTTTTATAGCCTACTTAATAACTTCTATACTACTTATCTTAATAATATCCTAATTTATTTTAAAGACCTGCTATAGCATGAGGAGCATGTTACTTAGGTACTAAGATATCTCTAAAACGCTAGCCTTTAAATAGATATCAAGAAAAGTAAGTTTACTATTACTAGAACGAAGTTCCTAGGCCTTATTATTAGCATAAAAGGGATCTAAAAGGACCCTGAGAAGATTACTGCTATATAGAAATAGCCAGTACCTACGTCAGTCAAAAGCCTATAATTCTTTCTAAAATTCTATAACTTCTATAAAGCTTTTCTAAGAGACTATAAATGCATTATTTAATTGCTTATTAAGCTGCTTAAGAAGGGTATATAGTATACCTTTAGTAAACACAAGCTAACAGCCTTCTAGTAAGCTAAGGATTTAATACTGTTAGATAATATTCTAGTTTACTACTTACCTTATTATTAGACGCGCATGGAGACAGACGTAAGTGATAGAGTTATTATAGAGATACTATTATAGCTCTAAGAGAATAGTCTTTAATGATTTATAGTTTTCTACTCTAAGACTATAAGCGAGCCCTAGATAAACTATAATATATATAATAAAAAAATATTAGCTATAATCTATAGCCTCTAAGAATGGCACTCGCAGCTTATAGGCTTGTAGACTATTAAGTTATTTAGTACTCTAACTAACCATCACGCGCTAGAGTACTTCTCTATAAAGTAAAAGCTTACTTCCTACTAAATACACTAAGTAATAAATATAGTAAACTATTACTTAATATTTATTTATTACTTTAGTATAATTAACATAATAGCTGACGCGCTCTCGCGTAAGTAAGAGGAACTAAAGATCTAAAAAAATAAGAATAAAATAGCCTAAACATGTATCTTTTTTTTAGCAGAGTAAATTAATATTAGCTTTATTAAAACTATAAGTGATAACCTAGCTATGCTATTAGTAAGAGGCATGCTAGCT
Source organism: Zopfia rhizophila CBS 207.26 (assembly GCA_010093925.1). Classification (NCBI taxonomy): domain Eukaryota; kingdom Fungi; phylum Ascomycota; class Dothideomycetes; family Zopfiaceae; genus Zopfia; species Zopfia rhizophila. The sequence continues at coordinate 330,613 of ML994704.1, forward strand.
ACTAATATAATTAAAATAGCTACTACTAATACTTTTATAGCCTCACCGCCCCTAAATAACCCTTACTTACTAATTAATTGTATTATTAAGGTGAACTGTAGCTATGAGAGTCTATAGCTATTCTAAGAGCACACCCTCTCTAGTAACTACCTAGTATAAAAACTTAGCCAAGGCCTTTTTATATACTATGATAAGCTAGTAGTTTTTACTGTATACTTCTTAAGAACTTACCTTATTTAAGCTATTCATGCTACCTAGGTGACTGCTTACTTAAGTAAGAGAAAAATAGATAAGCTACTTTATAACCGCTACTACTAAGACTATATAAGTAAAGATATAGATAACTATATAGCTATATATAAAGCTTATAAATAGAGCCACATACCTTGCAATAAAACCCTAGGCTTATTTAAATCACTACTAATCCCTAAGCGAGCATGGCGAGACGTTTCTATAGACTTTAAGTTCTTCTCTCTAGATAAGAAAGGATACGACTGCGCCTTTGTTATCGTAGACTAGCTAAGTAAGTATTACTTCTTACTACCTTACCACAAGACTACTACAGCCGCTCAGGCAGCTGATATGTACTATTACTACATCTAGTGAGTATTTAGCCTGCTTAGGTTAATAGTCTCTGATCGCGGTCCTTAGTTCACCTCAGCATTCATGAATGAGCTATGCCGACTAATAGGAATTAAGCAAAAGCTCTTAACACCATATCACCCCCAAACTGACGGGAACACTAAGGTCCTAAACCAGTACATCAACCAGCGCCTACGCCCATTCGTTAACTACCATTAGGACAACTAGTCAGACCTGCTGCCCTACATAGACTAGGCCCAAGCAATTCTACCGCATGAGACTACAGGCTTATCACCCTATCAAATTGAGTTTAGCCACCAGCCAATCTATCACTGGGACTGGGAGGAACGTATGAAGGCATCTACTACAGTCCGTGAACAGATGTCACGTGAGGAAGCGCAGAGCTACGCTAAAGCTCGCCATGATGCGGTAAAGCTAGCTATAGAGATAGCTTAATAAGGAATCACTCAAGCACAAGAGCGACAGGCTCGACAGGCTAATAAGAAGCGCCGCGAGCCAGACTTCTCTACAGGAGATGAGGTATACGTTACACCTAAGGGCTTCACCACTAGCCGACCTAGCCAGAAGCTTAACCAGCAGATGTACGGACCCTATCCTATTATAGGCATGAAGGGACACTCCTATCGCCTTAAGCTGCCGTCGCACATGCGCATGCTTGACGTCTTCCACGCAGACCGCCTACGGAAGGCTTCTACTCGCCCACTGCCTGGCCAAATTGAACCTGAGGAACCGCCTATCGAGATCAACGGGCATCCCGAGTGGCCAGTGCAGGAAATCCTTGATAGCCGCCTATTCCATGGCCGACTACAGTACAAAGCATCCTGGCTAGCTCATGACCCAGATCCTACCTGGTACAACGCCCGAGGCTTTATAGGCGCCCCATACAAGGTAAGAGACTACCACGAGGCCTATCCAGAGAAAGCAGGACCGCCGGCACGACTAGACGCCTGGTTGAAAGCGTACGAAGCAGAGGAGGGCCTGGACGTAACAGAGGAGGACGACAAGGCGGCTTCAAAGACAAGAGTGGTACAGAGACCAGCAAGGAGGAGACTGTAACCTAGAGACTCGGGGACGAGCCTCCCTTAGAGGGGGGGTAATGTGACGGTGCTGCTTGCTCTGCTCGCTGCAGGCCACATGATATCGCGACTGGCTACGCCAGCCACGACCTAGCGCAGAGCTCGGAGCATGGCTAGCTCGCGCTCAGGCCATGCACCGCCCTATTTAGGGGCGAGCCCCCTTTGTACCTCTTCTCTCCTCATCTTAGTGTAGCTGAAATAGAGCCAACTTATCCCGTCAACCTGCATCCATGCAACGACGCGTGAAGACTGAGCCCGTCATCACATAACTTGCATAAAAGCTATAACATTTATATAAAAGCTTAAATTTCAATTTTTAAAATATTTTATTAAGTATTTATTAAGATATTAAAGTAGAAAATTTTGAATTTTTAGTAAATTTCAAGATATACTTCTTACTTATATATATAGCTTACTTATAAAATACGTTATACTAAAACTTATAAATATATTATAATTTAAAATTAGTATTTATTTTTTTAGTTTTAAATTAGTATTAAAACTAATATCTATTTAAAAATACTAAATACTAATAATACATTTACGTATTTTAATTAAATTAATTATGTATAAAAAAGCTTTAATTTTAAAACTATTTTTGCTAAAAAAAAATTTAGTTATATTATTTAGTATTTATTATAAAATAAAGTATTAGTTTACATATTCGTATATTACTAATAAAATTTAGATTTTAGTTATATAGACTTTATATACTTTAGTTATTAAATATAATACTTTAATACTTAAAGTAAATTTAATAATAACTATTTAATTTTTTTTAGAACTTAGTTATTTAAAATTTATTATTATAGTAGTAGTTATTATAACATAATTTTATAGTTATTTTCTTAATTTAAAATTTGGTTAGTATTTACATTAAAATATTTAGACTTTTTAAGTATTTTTTAGTTTAATATAATTAAAAATTTCTTTAAATATTTTTACTTTAAAACTTTTAAGAAAAATAATAGTAAGTACTTACTTAATTAATATTTAAGTAATAATAACTTTATATTGTAAAATATTAGTATATAAATTTAATTACTTAATAATTTTAAGTAAAAGTAAATATAAAATAGTATAGTTACAAATATTAGTTAATATTAATTTATTAGTTTATATATATTTTTACTTTATTAAAAATTTAAAAGTACTATATTAATATTTATAACTTAATATTAACTTGTTTTATATATATTAATTTTTTATATATATTAACTTGTTTTATATATATTAACTTGTTTTATATATATTAACTTGTTTTATATATATTAACTCGTTTTATATATATTAACTTGTTTTATATATATTAATCGTTATATATATATTAACTTGTTTTATATATATATTACATTCCTTTTTTTATTTAATTTCTAAAAGTTAAAAATATTTATAAATAATATTTTATAAAAAGTTTTATTATGTAAAATAGTTATATATATTAATTTAAAAATAAAGTTTATTTTATTTAAAATATTTAATACTAGTTATTTTATAATAATATTTTAAAACTTATAAATAGTAATAGTATAAACTATTATTAAAAAAAACTATGTTTATAAATAAGTAAACTTTTTATACTAAAAATCTTAATAATAATAAAATATTAGTATTAGGTTATTAATAATAGTTTTATATAATAATAGCTTTTTACAATTATTAAAAGTTATAATTAATATTAAAATGTTTTCTTTTAAAAGTTTATAGTATTAGTTAACTAAATAATATTATTTAAATACATAAAATACTATTTATAAATAAAGTTTTATTATATATACTAATACTAACTTTATTTATTTAAAGCTTTTAATTTTTCTAAAAGTAGCCTGCTTTTTATTAATTTTATTAATTTTATTAATTTTATTAATTTTATTAATTTTATTTTTATTAATTTTATTAATTTTATTAATTTTATTAATTTTATTAATTTTATTAATTTTATTAATTTTATTAAATACTATATTTAGTTTAATTATAAATGTATTATAACTTTAAAATTTTTTTAATAATTATTTACTTTTTTTAATTAATAATTTTTTAAATAATATTTAGTTACTAGTTAAAACTACTTAATAGTATTACTTTTAAAATTTATTTTAATAGCTAAAATCTTAGTATAATAGTATTTAAAATTTGCTTAATTAAACTTTAAGTATATTTTTATACTATTAAAAATCTTTTAAACTTTTTTTTTAAATACTATTAAACATTTCAAGTAATATGACTTTTATAGTTATTATATATATTTATTTTATAACTTAGTATTTTAAGCCTTATTATTTTTACGTAATTTTTAAATATAAGTTTACTATTATTTTATAATTTACACTAAATTTAAAGTACTACTTATAATATTATATTTTAATAAAGTAGCTTTACTTAACTTAACTATAATTAATAATTAAGAAATATTTAATTAAAAAATATTTATTTTTAATAAAATAACTAAATATTAAGTAGTTACTTTATTATATACTTTATATACTTAAATTTACTACTAAAGTACTTAAAAAATATTAAAATTAACTTAAATTAAAATAAGTTTTTACTATAAGTAGAAAGAGTTAAATTATTTAGTAAATAGTAATTAAATTAAAAATAAGCAAGTAGTGTTAATTTATTATATAACGTACTTTAAAATAAGATAATAACTATAGAAATTAAAACTATAAAACTTAGAAAACTACTCTTATTAAATAGTAATTTATTGTATTATAATTTAGTCATGATGTTCTGAATGTCCTTATTAGCTACCTATTATACGTATTATGCCTATTACTTACGCGCCCTAATGCCCTTAATATCCTTAATAGCTACCTATTATGCCTATTACGCTTATTACTTACGTGTGGGGCTAGGCAGTCAGCCTAAGTTCCATTCGCTCGCTAAGTCCTCTAATGGTTCCATCTTACCATTCGGCTTGGCCTGCCTTCCTTGGCTGGACTTTAGATAGCGAACCTGTTCCTGAAGCTGACAGTTCTTCCCCACCATCTTCGTGTATTTTTCTTTCCACAACAGCGCCTCTAAGTTGTCAGCTGTTGTTTTATTACGACTCGTAATAACTAAGTGCTGTAAAGACATGTAATCTGAGTGGATGCAAGACCAAAGGAGATGTTGAAAATATGAATAAACCTATCAACTCCTAGCGTGCGAAGGTATTTGGCTTTACTCTGCATTGAACGTACAGATCTAGGGTTCTTGAGATCAAGACATGTACAAGGCGATAAATGCGCAGAATGGTAGGGTTAAATCGATAATGTATACAATTTAGTCCTCAATGTGAGATTTTTAGGTGAACTGGATGAGGACGTGCATATGTTTGGAGATTTACGAAAATAAACAAGATGGCTTGTTAGGGAAGTTTTGGACACTTCAACTGTGCGGAATAACATACAGCTTTAGGGCTATTGGTGGTGTGTAAGCCCACATCAACAGTAAATGTATTTATAAGACCTAGAGCAAGAGCTCATACTCCAGTGAAGCGAGTACGAATGCACCAGAACCCAGCACGCTGTTATAGAGAATCGGCTGCGAAATATAATACTAGAAGAGAATAAGTAATTCATAATTGGCTCCGTTGTGGATGAATATGAGCAACTTACCTCAAATGAAGCAGTGGAGTTCAAGCTGCACACCGCCACTGTGCCATTCCACCCAAGCGTTCCATTGTGAAATTCGTCCACAAACGTATCAGCAATGTAATTATATGCCCTCACTGCCACAATTTGAACCCCACTCAGCCACCCTAGCCTCTCGCCCTTCAACAGTGCATATACGAATATTGAGCTTCCACTCGATTCAATATAGTTCCCACTCCTCCCAGGTGCGTTCAGAATCTGCCACCATGCGCCAGAGGCCGGATCGACAGCTTTGACAAGTGCCGTTGAAAGCTTCTCGAACTGCGATTTGAGAATCATCCATTGCGAGTAGCGGCGGTACGGCAACAAGATTTCCAGCGTGTCGACAAGAGCCATCAGATACCAGCCTAAGCTCCTCCCCCAAACATATGGGCTCCGTCCAGTGTCCGGATTTGCCCATATCGCTGTCTTAGAGTAGTCGTAGCCGTGAACGAGCAAGTTCGTGGAGTTATCGTAGCAGTGGTCCCAAAGGAGATCGAATTGAAGAACGATATTGTTCAGCACAGTGTCAATGTTCGTTTTGTTGTATGTTGCGGCATAAAGTGCGGCAAATGGAGCGAAAGAGTACATGCCGTCCAGGTAAGACCAGTTAGGGTAGACATAGTACCAGAGGCCACCCGCCAGATTCCGTGGCTGGAGATCGATCGACTGACGCAGCGCTTCAACAGTGGAGGAGAACGTTGTGTTGCCCGTTTCTTGACTGAGGGTGATCAAATTGTTGCCATTGGAGAGCCTATCCAAGGGATAGGAAATATCGAACGTTGCATTTTGAAAGTAGGGTACCACGGAGTCAACGCTCTTTTCAATATACGCAGCGAAGGGTTCCGTCCTGTTCGGATACTGATAGACAAGACGACGGAAAGCTTTCTGCGTAATTCCCGCTTGAAGAGGAGCGGAAGAGCCTCCTTGAGCGGTCATTATTCCTTGACCTCGAGAAACGATGCTTGTTGACATCCAGAGTGAATAGTTGGAAGAAGTAGCAACACATGGTCGCGAACTGAACGACGAGTGGGATAATAGCAGTGACACAAGGCTTTTTCTCACCATCCCGGGGGTTTCCATCATCAACAGCAACTCAGTTGCACTTCAAATTTGAAGAATCATAATTTTCAAGTCATCGGAACTTGACCGGGGCTTACGTTAGTCGCTTGTGTAGCCAATTCCGGTTACAGTTTTTCCCCACCTAACGCACAGGCCTACCTAGTCTAGCGTTTGCCAAGTCCCATCTTTCGAAAGTTAGTAAGCTAAAGCTTGGACGTTTTCTCCAGAGGGTCTAGTCGGCCGTTTACAGATTCAGTAGTAACGCGCCCAAATTCGAATCCACGCTCTATTAGAGATGCATTTTCAATGTGAATTTACGTGATTTATTGCGCGCAATCGAATCTGCCATGTCGAATTACTCTATTAAAGGTGTTATACCAATTGCCAGCGATAGTCCTACGCCTCTAGTTGACGCCGCCGATACTACTAAAACCCCACCCACCTCTGGAAAACGGTCAATCCCTGTTTAATGAGCGTATAAAGTTACTGGGTGTGCGTACTAGGTATAAGCTGCGGAAAGGCCAAGTTTTGGCGTTGCGAATGTAAGGATGTGGCCGATGATGGCAATTGGGTGGAACAAAGTGAATTCGATAGAGAGTTAACTACGTACGCTGGCAGAGAGTTGAGATGACCCTGCCAGGGCTCTGCCAAGGAGCTAGTCATGTGATCACGTGATGAACTCGGTTAGGAGTTGCCCTAAGCCGCGGCAACCGTCGCGACCGACTAACCAACTAGCTCTAGCCCATTACATCACCTCCCTCCTTAGCCGTAGGCGTACGACCATCTTGAAATCTAGGAAACAGACCAAAACAATAGTCTTCTAGTAGACAGTATAGTAGCTGGTTTCCTAGGTACGCCCTTAGGGCCCCTTCACCAGGGTTTTTTTACCGCTTAGTGAACTCTAGACCGGGCGGAAGAACATTTTACCGGCTTAGCATCACATTAAATTTGCCCCACCCTTAATGTTATCTTTTCTAATTCTGTTCTAATATCACAAGTGGGGCCTTCTGAGACTCCTGAAATACTTTTATAAACTATAGAGTTTATATATATCTAACACACGGGGCTACCTAACACATACTAAAAATCTATATATTTTAAATTAAAATAATACAACAACGCTATTAGAAATAATAGTAAAAATTTAATATATTATTATTTTATATATTAAAATTTTATTTTTAGATTTTTAAATTAAAATAATATATATTTAATAATTTGTTTTACATTAAAACCTTAATTTAAAAAAGACTATTTAATTAATGTAAATATTTAATAATTAAATAGTAAATTAATTAAAATATTTCTAAAAGGTAATTTAGTACAAAAATTATAATTATAAAATTCAAAAGCTATATTTATAATAAAAGTAAATAAATCTAATTAAGTTTTAAATAATTTTATCTTAAATTTTTTTAGTTTTTAAATATTTTATATAAAATTAGTAATTTCTAGGTTATTTCTAATATCCATAATTTACATTATAACTAAATAGTTAATTATGTAATTTTATTTATAATTTTATTATTAAAAACGAAATATAATATTATGTTTTCTATTTGTAAAATAATACTCTAAAATATAATATAATTATCAACATAGTAAATACTTTTATTAAATATTTTATATTATAATATATATATTTTACTATTTATATTAAAATTTTTAGGAATTATTATTAAGTATTGCGGGTTTTAGAAGAGTTTAAAGTTTAGTATATATTAGATAGCCCCGTGCGTTAGATATACACAGACTTTAGTAGTTTTTTTATTAGTATATATATCCTACTACTATATACACACAAATATTAAATTTACTAATCTTTAAATTAATATAACTCTATTAAAATAGACTCTATTGAGGCTGAGCTTACTAATTTAGAATTATAAAATCCTCTAAATTATTCTACTACTATAAGAAAATATAATATTAGAAGATTTATTTTATTATACTGTTATAGAGGCCTTACTGTTTCTTAAGAAGTTTATATTAAAAAAATTAGTATTCTTACTAAAGAGCAGGAGAATAATTTTATCTTATATATAAAAATACTAATAGAAATAAATCTTTCTTTTATAAATAAAATAATAGAGAATTTTATACACAACCTTAGTAGACATAAAGTTTATAAAAACTTTATTATAGATTAATAATAAAGATACTTTAATATTCTAAAGTCTTTCTACTTTACGCTAATTAATTTAAACTAGACAAAAGCCAATAATAATTTCTGTATAGTTAGTATTTTAGTTTAGTAGAAAAAAAATTACTAAATATAATATCCAACTATATAATATATATAATATAAATAAAAAGAGCTTTTTTATTAAAGTACTTAATAATCTAAAAAAATTCTTTTATAAAGAAAATTTTAACCTAAAAAAGCTTAAAAGTGTTAATTAAAATTAAAACAAAAATTAGATTATTTTATTAGCTTTAATTTATGTTAATAAATTTTATTTTTAACTAGTACTAATTTATTAAAATAAATTAAGTAATATATATATTATAAAAGTACTATATATAAAAAGTTAAAAGCTTAAGAAAAGCGTTAATTAATTACTATATATAATACTAAGTAATAGTTTAAGATATTACGTAAAAAAGAGCAAAAATTAAAATAAGTTATAAATAGAAATATTTAAATATAAGGTTTATATACTAGTATATAGTTAATATATAAACATATAATTAAAAAAAAAGCTTGTAAATTTTTTTTTAAAAAACTATTATAAAGTATTATAAATAGTTACTATAATAGTACTTTTTTCTTAAATTTAAACTTTTATAAAAGGTATTTATATTAAGTATTAAGTTTCGGTTAGTTTAAGTTTTTAAAATAAAATTCTTTTATAGTAGTTATATTTTAAAAGTTATTTATAAGTTTCTATATTAAGTTTCTATATTTAGTTTATTTAACTAAGTATTTATAGTGTTTTTACTTATAGTTTACTTTATAGTTTTTTAATTTATTTAATATAGTATTTAGTTTTTTCTATTAATTTTAATAAGCTTAGATAATAGGTTTTACTAACCTAAAAACTATTTAGATTTAAATATAATAGGCTAAAGTAATAATATATAACAAACTAAGTATATATTTAAAGATTTAGAAAGTTTAAGTTAATATAAATATAAAAAAACTATTTAAAAAATATAGTATTTTCTTAAAACTTTTAAGTTTAGCTTTTTAAATAGTTGTTTTATTTAAATGTTTTATATATTAAGCTAAACTATATTTTTTATTTGGTAGTTAAAATATTACGGACTGTAATAATAAAGAAAACGCAAGTAAAGAGACGTTATTATAAAAAACATAATATAAAGAAATATATAAGAGATACTAAAAAGTAGAGGTAAACTAGTAAAAATAGAATCTATAAATAAAATTACTTTAAAGTAAGTTTAAGTTTTATAGAGAATAATACTTAAGTTACGTAAGTAAATCAAGTAACTAGCTACAGCAAAATATAAAAAAAATAAGTGTTAATAAAAAAAATAAGAGTAAGTATAACTTTAAGCTAAACTTATTTTTTCTTATCTTCTTTAGTAGTATTTAATATACTTTTAATTAATATATAATATACATATAAAGGATTTATTATAAGTATAAGATATTAGATAGCTTATAGTTACTTTTAATTTTTTATAGTTACTCTAAAATTAAAATTCATATTTTAAGTAATATAGTTTAATACTATTCTGTTAAACCTTAGCTTACTATATTATTTCTTTTTATCTTTATTAAGTTAACTAACTTCTACTAAGTCTAATAAGCTATCTGATCTGGAAGTAAGGGAACTAATTAACATTATATAATTAATTAAACAGCTTATTACTAGTATAATATTATATTAGTAAGTTAGTAACTTATAATATTATAATTATTATCTTAAAAGAGTAAAAGAAGCTGTTAGATAGATTCTAACACTATATTATTTAAATAAGGTTTATAATAATTTACTACAAAGACAAATAAAAACTTTACTTATTAAAAAAAAGTAGTAGTAAAGAAGAAGTTATAATAAGATTTTTATTTATAACTAGAAGTATATTAGGAGGAATTAAGAGTATATAATAAATTATCTAGAAATAAAAAGTAGCTATTATGAAATTACGTAATACTCTAGTTAACTTATAATAATAAGTAGTAATTAGAAAGACTATGAAGAAAGAAACAGCAAAGATATAACTTTCTATAAAGTTTAATAGTAATAAAGATAAACTTAAGATATATATAATAACTATAAACCTTTACTATTAGTTTAATTAAACGTTGTTTATAACTAACTAAGATTGGATTCTAGTAGCGGGTATAAACATAATAGAAAGAGCTATAAAATAGTTTAAACTACTTACTAGAAACTATTTAGTGAATAGAGACTTTAATCTAGAAGTAGTAGAACTTATAGACTATAATAGTAATATAAAATAAGCCTTTAAGAATTACGAAAGCTTTAAGAAAGAAATAATTATAGTCTTTAGAGAAATTAATGAAGAAATAGAGGAAATCTAGAAGCTTTAATAACTCAAGCAATAAACATTAATAGCTAATTATATAATAGAGTTTAAATAAATCTAATTATAACTTAATTAAGTAAACTAACTATTAGTTATGATATACTATAAAGAACTAAAGGACAGAATTAAGAATAAAATTTCTAAAGGAAAATAACTAAATATCTTACTTAAAATCATTAAATAAGTAGTAACTATTAATAATTACTAGTATTAATAAAAGTAAGAGAAGAAGGTACGCGGGAGATTAATAATCTATATACTTAAAAAAAATAAAAAAATAAAAAAATAAAAAAATAAAAAAATAAAAAAAATAAAAAATAAAAAAAATAAAAAAAAAAAAAATAAAAAAAATAAAAAAAAATAAAAAAAATAAAAAAAATAAAAAAAATAAAAAAAATAACTAAACTAATAACGAAATAGATATTAATTATAATAAAGTTTTTATTAATAAATAGTAAGGAAAGTGAGCTAAAGAATAAATAGAATACTACACACACAAAACTTATCTAAGATATAGAAAATAAGAATATTTTATTAAAAACTATAAGTAATGATAAGTGGACGTTAAAAAAGCCTATATCTAAATTAAAATACTTAAGGAAATTAAAATAGCTATAGTTTAAATCAAATAGGCTTAAGACTAAGTAACTTAACAGACTATTATATAATAAATTTAAAAAGAATAATACTAGATCTATAGAAGCCATATATATCTTAAATAAAAATATAAAATACTATATTAGTAAGTAAAAAACTATTTAGCTAAGTAAACTAATAATATAATTACTATTATATAAAAAGTAGCTATTAAATAATATCACGCTAACTTACTAGAAAAAGCTAACTAGTTCTATAAAATCATATAACAGGAAGAAGGACTCTTTAGAAAGGAAAATTAAAAATTCAGATAAAAAAAAAATTATAAGATAGAAAATAGAAAAGAATTTATATTTATAATAATTATACAGCAGGTGCACCGGGAACATTATTAGATATATAAATTAAAGTATTATTTAAAGAAATATTATATCACAAAATACTAGGAAGTTACCCTAGGAGATAGAATATATAAATATTAATAAGTATTATAATTAGTAGAAAATAAGTAATATAAAGGACTAAATAAGTAAAAACTAACTACATAAATAAACAAGATTTATAAATAGATACTTATACTAGTTATAATAAATATAATGTACTATCACCCTATCAGACATCCAGAACTAGGATAGAATTAAAATAAGAAAGAGAAAGAAATCTTTCTACTAATTTTATAAATATAAGATAACAATACCGTAAACAGAATAATAAGATAAGAATACTAAATATATGTAGTAAAGGCTTATATAAGAAGGAACTATAAATAGAGTAAATATACTATACATATTAAAGAACTAAAGATAAGAAAGATATTACAGTAAATTATAAATAAAAAAGAGTTAAATAAATAATAAAAGCTGGTTTATATAAACTTAAAAGATAAGTTATAGAATTTAAACTCTAATAAACATAAACAGCTACTATAGGATTAATGTTAGCTAGAATATTAATTATATTAAACTAAATACTACTAAAAGGGATAGTTAGTCACGAGATTATATAAGAAACTCATATATTAAGAATATTTTCTAGAATAGAAATATGAGGATTATAAAGAACAGGCCAAGAACACACATAAAATAATTAATAAAAGGAAATATTAATTCTAAAGATGCCTAATTTATAGACCTAAAGAGAAAATACTAAAGAAATAACTACCACTTAAGAGTTAAATACAGATAAAAAACTAAAAAACTAGTAGACTAGAACTAAGCTACTAGAGGGCTAAGAAAAGGTTAAAAAAAAACATATTAATTATATACACGTAACTAAACTAAAGGAAATATAAAAATAAGCTATATATAAATATATATATTAATAGTAACTAAATACTAGCACTTATAAACAGTAAAGCTAGTAAGACACTTATATTAAATAAATAAATATAGAGATACTAAATACTAACTAGAGTTTCAGATAAATCTATATAAGTAAAACATATAAATAACAGTCTAATAATATTTAGAGAAGAACTAATTAATCTTAAAATATAAAATATAACTATTTAGGCAGCAGGTTACAGAGATAACTGCTATATTAAAATCATAAATCTAGGTAATAAGAATTTTATCTTAGGATAGGACTAGCTAGCATAATAAAACCTAACTATTAATTAGAAATAAAAAACTATAGACAACAGGAATAAACGCCATAGATAGTAATAATAAATAATAATTTAAATAAAAAAAATAATACTTTATAATACTAAATTTATTATGCTATAGGAATACTAAAAGGAGTTTAAAAAATAGTTCTTTAAAAAAGCTAAAGACTAATTACTAGAATATTAAAACTAGAACCATAAAATCACGCTTAAGGAAGAAATGGATTTGAAACTAGGATTACTATATTAAGTACCCATTCATCAGTAAAAGGAACTACAAAAATTTCTATAAGAAAACTAATAAAAAGGATATATATAAATAAGTTAAAGTAAGATAGCTTCACTAATACTCTTTATATAAAAAATAAAAATAAAAAACTAAGATTATGTATTAATTATAGATATCTTAATAAAGCTATAGTAAAAAATTCTTACCTTATACTATTAATATTTAAATTTATAGATAAGCTTAAAAGAGCTAAATGGTTTAACCTCTTTAATATAAAGAATAAATACTATTAAATATAAATAACTAAGGACCACGAATGGATGATAATATTTAAAATAAGATATAAATTATTTAAATATCTAGTTATACTAATAGGACTTACTAATATACTAGTAATATTCTAGATAATTATTAACTATATACTAAGAGAGTATATAAACGTATTTATGATAGCATATCTTAATAATATACTTATATATACAAACGGGATGCTAGAGAAATATGTTAAGTATACTAAAAAAATATTATAAAAGCTTAAAGAACATAAGCTATATATCTAAACAAAAAAAAATATATTCTATAGAACGGAAGTTAAATTCTTAGGATACTTAGTATTTTAAGATAGAATAGTAATTAATTCTAATAAAGCTAAAGATATCCTATTTTAGCTAACACTAATAAATATAAAAGAAGTTCATTCTTTCTTTAGATTTATAGAATTCTAGTAATTTATTAAGAACTACTTAAAAATTACGGCACCTTTAACAGACTTATTAAAAAAGAATTAGTAATTTAAGTAGGAACAGTACGAAAAAAACACTTTCATAATACTAAAAAAAATATTCTAATAACTACTAATATTAAAGATGTTTGATTTATGACTTTAAATAGAGATATATATAAACGTATTAGACAGAGCTATAAAAGCTATTCTACTATAAGTATAAAATAATAAGTATAAATACCTAGTAGATTTCTTATCTTATAAACTTATAACTGCTAAGTTGAACTATGATATCTATAATAAAAAACTATTAGCTATAGTTTAAGTATTTAAGAAATAAAAACACTACTTAGTGGGAGCTAAATACTAAATTATTATATATTTAAATTATAAAAACCTAGCAACATTTATAATAATAAAGAAGCTAAATTAATAATAGATTAGATAATAGAAACTAGTTTCTACTTTCAACTTTTAAATACTTTATAAATTAGGAAAAGAGAATACAGCGGCTGACATACTTAGTTAATAAATAAACTATATAAAGAATATACTAAAAGTATATAACATAATACTTAAGTAGAAATAAAATAGATTTTTAGGAAACTTATAAATAGATATTAAAGCAATAGTTATCATTAAAAACATATAATAAAAATAAATTAGAGAATATAATAATAGACGACTATAATAGCACGAAACGGGAACTATTTTTATACTAGAAGTATTATAAACTAAACTTATTAAAAACTAACACTCAGCTAAAATACACGGATATTAAGGAATTAAAAAGACTATAAAACGAATTAATAGATACTTTTAGATTCTAGGAATATAAAAAAAGGTTAGAACTATTATTTCAGAATGTATTAAGTATAGAAAGAATAAGGTATTAAGATATAAAAAGTATAGACTTATATAACTAATTCCTTTACCAGACTTACTATAGGACTTAGTTATAATAGATTTTATTATAAAAATACCAACAATAACCACCTTTTAAAATTAATAGTATGATATGATATTAGTTATTATAAACTAACTTATAAAGTACGTATACTTTAAACTAATATATATAGAAATTAAAGCAGATAAATTAGTAACTATACTTATTAAATTACTAATTACATAATATAGATTACTATAAGAATTTATTACAGACAGAGATAAATTATTTATATTAATATTCTAAAAAATATTTATTAGAAAGCTAGGGGCTGAATATTATCTCTTAATAGCATTTTACCTATAGATAGATAAATAAATAGAATAGATAAATCAGACATTAGAATAATATCTATAAATATATATTAATAAATAATAAGATAATTAGATTAACTTATTTCTAATAGCTGAGTTTATATATAACTCTGTAAAATTATTAACCACAGGAAAATTACTATTTTACGTGAATTATAATTATAAGCCTACAGCTTATTAAGAACTACAGAAGCTAAATAAGATATTAGAATTTATAAAATTAAGGGTTAAAAAACTGTAATAACTTTATTAAGAAATCGCATAGAAAATCACTTATAAAAATAATTTTAGTAAATAAATTAAAGACAGGACTAAAGTTAAGGAACTAATTTTTTTTTTAAAAAAAAAAAATAAGATTTTCCTATTATAAAAAATTTTAGAAATAAAACAACCATTAAAAAAATTAGATCATATTAAATTGGGACTATTTAAGGTTAAATAATAAATAGAATCTGTAAATTATAAACTATAACTATATAAAGATATAAGAATTTACTTAGTTTTTTATATTTTAAAATTAGAACCAGCACTACTACACGCTGAATTATAGATAAGACTTAAACTTAAGAAAGACACTACTAAGTATAAAGTCTATTAAATCTTAGACTACTAGTGATTTAGGTGTTAGTAGAAATACTTAATTAAATAAAAAAATTACAAACCTAAAGATAATATATAGAAGCTAGTTAGGAACTTAAAGAATAATTTAAAGCTAATTAACTAGTATTATTAGAGAAAGTAATAAATACTTACTCTAAAACTATATCTAATAAATAAGGAAAATATAAGATGTTTTACTTGAAATTAGAGAAAAAAAATAAGGCGACACTAAACACTATAGGTAGTAGTATATTAAATTAATTCTAATAGTTTTACTTTTCTTTTTTTATTATATAAACTTTATTAATTAAGGTAAGCTCGCGCTGGAATAACTTTTTCTTTTAAGAATCTATTTAAACTAGTTACTAACAGAGCTAAAACTTATAAGCTTAGAACTTATAATCTAGATCTAATAATTATTACTAAATACTTTATAACTGATCTAATAGAATATGGTAAGCTTTAAGAGACTTCTAATAAAACTTCTTAATCTACTAATATAACTTCTTTTTATTATAATTTAAATAATTTTATTCTTACTATAACACTATAAGATCGCACTTTATGTTTTAATTAATATATTTAGAATATTACCTAGAGGCTAAATCCACCAAGTAATGGTAATTAATATTATAATAATAAGAATAAGAGAATAGTATAAAATAGCTGTATACTTAGACTCTTTAAGTTAAATAGTAAGCTTATATTAAGAACAGTTCCACTCAAGTCATCCTTAGGAAATTAAAAGGATAAGAAAGGTATAAGAGATTTTTATAATTTTAGCTTTTATATAAAAAACTAGCTGCCTTTATACTATCTATAAAAAAAAGAACAGAATAACCTTTAGGCCGAAAGCTTAAAGAAAGAGGATAATATTATAAACTATAATAATAATAAAAATATAAATAAAGAGGCATTACTATGGAAAACACAGTATAAAAAAATATATAAAAGATATTAAAGAGTAGAGGTAAACTAGTAAAGACAGAATCTATAAATAAAATTACTTTAAAATAAGTTTAAATTCTATAGGGAATAATACTTAGGTTAGATAAATAAGTAAAGTAACTAGCTATAGTAAGACATAAAAAAAATAAGTGCTAATAAAGAAAATAAGAGTAGATATAACTTTAAGCTAAACTTAGTTTCTCTTATCTTCTTTAACAGTATCTAATATACTTCTAATTAGTATATAATATACGTACGGAGGATTTACTATAAGTATAAGACATTAAACAGCTTATAATTACTTTTAATTTTTTATAGTTACTCTAAAATTAAGATTTATACCTTAAGTAATATAATTTAATACTATTTTATTAAATCTTAGCTTACTATATCGCTTTTTTCTATTTCTACTAAGTTAATTAACTTCTATTAAGTCTAATAAGCTATCTAATCTGTAAGTAAGAGAACTAATTAATATTATATAATTAATTAGATAGCTTATTACTAGTATAACATTACATCAGTAAGTTAGCAACTTATAATATAAAAATAAGTAATTATTTTTAGTTTATATATATTTTTTAAAGAAATTAAGAATAAATTATTTCTTTTTAAACTAGTTGTTAAATATTAGCTATTTTTTTTATATAATTAGCCTTTATAACTTATAATACTTAGTATAAACATTTTTAGGTTTTTATAAAAAGTTTAAAACTAATTTAAAAGTATTAACTTATATTAACAAAAAAAAAATTTTAATTTAATATAGTATTATTAGTTTTAAACTATACTAAAAGTAGTTAATTTATTTAGTTATTTTACTAGTAGTTTGTATATATATATAAAACTTATTTTATTATACTATTACTTTTTTTTATTTAGCTATTAGTTTTTAAATAATAAGTAAAATATAATTAGTATTTAATTTATAATTATTTATAAAGTTTACTATAAAAAGTAAAAACAAATTATATTTTTATGTTTAATATAATTATTTTTAAAAGACTATAGTCTACTTATATATAATAGTATAAAAAGTAAGTTACTATTATAAAATAGACTATAGCTTTTATGTATTTAAGGTCTTTATATAATAATATACTACATAGCTTTTATTACTATACTATAAAAAGATAATATATAGGTCTTTTTAATATAGTAAGTATAAATATATACTAAGTTAAATACTTTAATAGTAATATAAAAATATATAATAACTTACTTACATAATTATTCTAATAATATAAAAATGTAATAAAAAATAATTTAACTAATTTATTATATAATAATTTTAAAGAGTTGCTTTAAAATAAAGTAATAAGTATAAAAAAAAACTATTTAAAAACTAAAGAGGACACCCTTTATATAATAACTTCTTTACTTATAATTTACTAATACTTAGAGTTATTATAGCTACTTGGTTTTTATTAAATTTAATTATTTATATTATATTTATAACTGTACATATAAAACGTTACGTTCTTTTTATTATTAGTTTTATTAATTATCTTAATAATATTAGCTAAAAGCTCTACTTTCTACTTAGTTTTTTAAACTATTTATTTTATTTTTAGCCTAGTTTTATATTCTTACACGTGCTTTTTTACTAATAGCTAATAATTTTCTTTTAATTAATTTACTACTTTTTATTTATAATTATTACTTATAATAAACTTTTACTTATTACTAACTATAATATTTACTTTTTTTTTAGACTTTTAACTTAAAAATTCTTTTTATTTCAGGCTTTAAGTATAAAAAAACTAGTTTCTTTAGTAATATTATACACTTCTCTAAAACTTTTTTTTCTTTTTATTTCTAATAATACCTAAAGTTAAGTTATTAATTATTTATAATTACTATTTTATAAAGTTAATTTAGAACTATAACTATTTTATGCTAACTTTATATAGTTTATATAAAAAGAAAAATTTTCATTACTTTATAAATTTCTTATTTAGTTATTATTTTAAGTATATTAAGTATTTTTAAAAGTGTAATCTAGTAGTCTCTATTTAGAAGTTTAATAATTTTTTTATTAAAAAGCGTTAGTTATAAAAGTAGCTTAAGTAAACATAAAATTTTAAATTAAAAATCTAATTTTATTAGTAATAATTACGTAAATGGTTTACTTTGGTTAATAATTATAAACATAAGTTATTTATCTATAAGCTTACTTTAATTAAGAAAATACATTAGAAAAAAAATTTATAGCTAAGAATTTTATATTCGTGCTATTCTAGTATTTCTAGTATTTTTAAGTATTTAGTAGTATTTAGCTGCTAAACGTGACTTCTCTTATAACTCTACTATAAAGTATAGCTAATTATAACTTTATTTAAGTATTTAATAGCATTTAGCTGCTAAATGTGACTTCTCTTATAACTTTTCTACTAAAAAGTATAGCTAATTACGACTTTAACTATAAGTATATAGTAAGATGTTATAAAATGCTATTAAATACTATAATATACTATACTCTCTTTCTAAATTCTATATTATTTTACTTGTATAATAGTCTAGTTTTTGCCTATCTACTTTCTAAAATTTATTACTAATATTTATGGGCGCTGTAAGTCTGTAAAGTTACTATTTTCTATCTATATATACTAAGTTTCTTCATACGTGAAGAGCTAAACTTAGTTTTTTATTTAGCTTTAACAGAATTTTCTTCTCTCTATCTTTCTTTCTTTATATATTTATACTAAGCTAATATTTAGATTTACTAAGCCCTTTACTAATCTATTTATTAATGTGTATTTAGATTTATATTAAGCTATCTCTAGAGCTTTATATTAAGTTATTTTTAGAGCTTTATACTAAGCTATTTCTAGAGCTCTATACTAAGCTATCTCTAGAGCTTTATACTAAGCTATTTTTAGAACTCTATACTAAGTTATCTCTAGAGCTTTATACTAAGCTATCTCTAGAGCTTTATACTAAGCTATCTTTAAAACTTTATACTAAGCTACCTTTAGAGTTCTGTATTAAGCTATTTTTAGAGCTCTATATTAAGCTATCTCTAGAGCTATATATTAAGCTATTTTTAGAGCTATATATTAAGCTACCTCTAGAGCTCTACACAGAGCTTTGGATATAATATAAAAGCTAATTTCAATTCAGTATAAAAGCTAATTTTAATTTAGTATAAAAACTAATTCTAATTTAATATAAAAAAAAGGAA
Source organism: Zopfia rhizophila CBS 207.26 (assembly GCA_010093925.1). Taxonomy (NCBI): domain Eukaryota; kingdom Fungi; phylum Ascomycota; class Dothideomycetes; family Zopfiaceae; genus Zopfia; species Zopfia rhizophila. The sequence goes on from ML994704.1 coordinate 350,640, forward strand.
ATAAAGCTTATATAGTATTTTATTATTTTATATAGTAAATTAGTAGTAGCTAGTAATTTAAAATTATAATTTAAAATATACGTACTACGTATAAAAAATAAACTAGATATGAAATATATAATATGCTTAGTGTTAAATTTACAAAATACACGTAATAAACAAATTATATAAATATTATAAATAATAATAAAAGCTTTAGAGAATATAATCGCGTATTTTATAGTATTTTATAAGATAATATTATATTTAGCAGCTTAATACCGCTTTAAAGTTAAGACTATAAGCTATAAAATAAGATAAGTAAAATACATAAATAGTAGCTAATTACTATTAAGTACTATAAAAATGCCACTAATTTTTTTCCTGACGTACGAAATTTAGAAAAAAAAAAAATATTTAAATTATTATAATTTATAACGTTTTTGTTTATTACTTTTACTAATTTTCTTTTATTAATTTCCTTTAATTAGGAAGCTGTATAGACTTTTGTCTAAAATCTAATATTACTAAATTCTTTAAATAAAATTAATTAATTATTTTAAAATATTACTTTAAGTTTTTAATAAGTTTCTAGGTATTTTTTTCTAGTCTATAGTTTTTTTATTTAACTAGATATTTCTACTAATATTTAAATTATTATAGTTTTTAAATTTTTTTAACTTTATACTCTAGCTAATATAACTCTATATTTATGTCTATTACTATTAGTATGTTTAGTAGTGCTAGTTTAGGAAATAATATATAAATAACTAAATAAATTTTTATATTTTATAATAGTTATAGTTTATAGTTAACTAGTTTAATAACTTTACTAATTAAAATAGTTTAATTTAAACGTAATCTAGTTTGTTACTTAGTTATTTAGTTTTTATATTTTTGTATAGTAGGAAAACTTTATTTCTTTTTTTAAGAATTAGTTTTTAACTCTTAATTTATTAGCACTCTTTATAGTTTATAAGTTCTTTAAAATAATAATTCTATTAAAATTATTATATAAGTTCTATAGCTATTTAGTTTTAATTTAATCTTAATAAGATTTATTTTTTAAATTATATAATTTTTTATAAGTAGTCAGCTTATACTTGTAATTAATATAAAATAGTAATATATTAGTTATAAATAACCTTATACTGTTATAAATAAACTGTGTTAAAGGTAATAACTTAATTTAATTCTCTTAAAAGTAACTAATATATATTCTTAAATATTACTTTAGAGTCTAATTTATGTACTCTGTTTACCTATTTATTTAAAAATAAAAACTTATTAAAAGCTAATTTTTTAACTCTAACTTAGCTAACAAGGTTTTCTAAAAGTATAATATAAATAATTTATTTTAATTAATAATAAACTTTTTAAGTAACTTATATTTTAAGACTACTATTTTTAAAATATTATATACTAGTTTTTTAGCTAATAAATCTATAGCTATTAAGTAGAAGTATATATACTTAGTTAATTTATTTATAATTACTAGTATAGTGTTATATTTCTTTTCTTTTTTTTCTAATTTCTTAAATAATAGTAATTCTATAATAAAGTTTATTAAAACTAACTACTATAGTTATTTTAGTACTTTTAATAGTTATAAAAGTCTATAAAACTTATATTATACTAGTTTTTTTTTTATATTTTAAGTAGACTTTAATTACTATCTTTGCTTTTTATTTTAACTCTTTAATATAGAAATTCCTAAAGATTTATTTTATAGGTTTTTTTACTCTTTATGTGTTTATATATAATAGTTTTGTAATTTTCTATAATTAATTCCTTATATAGCTCTTTTAGTATATAAATAATTTCTTTTATATATTAGAGTTCTAATTCTATATTTTAAGAGTTTTATTACTTAATATTTTTTATTTTACTAGTCTAGTAATCTAAAATCTTTATAACTATTATAAATTTTAACCAATTATAATTTATGAATCTATCTAATTTTATTAATAATACTGTGCTTAATATTAGTTTGCGTTATTTTATATAATTTAGCTATTAACTAAGTACATTTACTACTTTATTTTTAAATTCTTTTTAGTAAAATATTTTAAAATTATAGATAGCTAGTATTTCTAACTAGTATATTTACCTTCTATTTAGTTTTTTTTATAGTAATAAAGCTTATTAAGTTCTTATAATTTAAAACAACTTTTACTTAATATTTAGCTTTTTTAAGGTAAATTTACTATTTCTTAAACACTACTACTACTATTAATAGCTTTTTATTATAAACGTTATAATTTAACTCTACTTTTATACGTTTTTTTAATAAATAGTCTACTAAATAGAAATATTTATTATTATGTTATTAACTATAGATTATTTTTATTACATAATTAGATGCATCTATTTTTAGTATAATTAATAATTTTAGATTAAACATTTTTAATATTAGTGTCTAGGTGAATTTTTTTTTTGTTATATAAATACTTACTACTATTCTTACTTCTAATTAAATCTATTTTTTTCTTAGTTAATTCTGTTAAAAGCATTGTAATTTTTAAATATCCTTTTATAAACTTTTTATAGAAATTTGTAAATTCTAAAAAGAACTATATTTCTTTTACTATTATTAGTATTAGCTAGTTATGTATTTCTACTAACTTTTTTAGATTTACTAAGATTTCTTTTCTTAAAATAATAGATCCCAGAAACTTTATTTTTATACATGGAATTTATATTTTTTTAGCTAAATAAAAAAGTTGTATTTATAAAATTTTCGTAAGACTTTTTTTATGTGTATTTTATACTCTTTAAGTGTTTTATTTATATATACTAGCATATTATCTAAGTACGCTGTTACAAATATATTTAAGTATTTATAAAGTATATAATTAATAACTACTTAGAAAGTTACTAACACGTTTATGAATTTAAATAATATAATATAATACTTAAAAAGTCTATAACGTATTTTATAAGTGAGCTGGTTAAATAAGTGAGCTGATTAGTTTACTAAGACCACACCAAATGTAATAAACTATGTAACGAACTACTCTACCCTACTATAATCTACCTCTAATTCCTCATCGTTGCTGGATTCTATAGTAGATTCTTTATTAATTTGGCATGTTCAAGCGTTATGCCCAGTCCCGCCGCAGTTTCTACAGTGCCTTTGAGTTAGTTTAACCCCATCTGCCCTAGCGTTACCCTGACTCTTCTTACTACTAGAAGTTACAGTAACAGCCTCCTTAGCAACTAACTATGAGCCAGCCTTAAAGGTAAGGACTTCTTCTTACTGGATACGCTTTCTTTTGCGCTGTTTCTGTTAGTTTGCGACCTTATTAGCTGCTTCAAGCTCGGTGATTCGATCGCGCCATAACACTATCTGATGAGCTATTAAAAAGGTGCCTTTAACAAGCTGATTGAACCCTTCCTTTAAGGAAGATGGTGAGCTACCTAACTTATCGCTAATCAGCTTTAATTGCGACCCAAATTCGAGGTGGTTACTAGGGGTTTTCGACTGCCATGGGGTATCTTGTACAGTGGGGGGTGTAGGCGTGCGTAATTAAACGTCAAGCTTTGATATCACCTCATCTAGATCAAATGGAACTAGGCCAGCACCTCGAAAACTTCTTTGGATATTCTTTTCAGTAATAGACGCATTAAACGCGTCCCGGAAGGCTGGTAAGAACTCTATTTTCGTGATATAGTTAAACCGGTTGTGTATTAACTTCTCGACTTGGCGCCTATACGCTGTCTTCAACAGCGAAAAACAACCAACATCTAGTGGCTGCAAGATATGTGACGAATGTGGCGGCATACATAAAGTAACTATCTTGTTCTCTTTGCAGTATTCGGTAAATTCCAGCGAGTTATGGCTTTTGTGGCCGTCTAGAATTAATAGACGGTATACACCCACAGTACGCTCTTTTATATGCGTATCAAAGTGCTTCAACCACTGGAAACCAAGCTTATTTATTGTCCAGCCGTTATCAGAGACCTTGAATGCCTATTGGGATGGTATGTTAACTTCCTGGTACCAGGCAGAGAGGTAGTTTTTGCCTTTATAGATAATGAAAGATAGAAGCGCGTACCCTAATGCGCTGATACCTTAGATCACTATAACCCACTCCCGGTTACCTAGCTAAACAGCTTTTGGTTGATGCCATCTTTCAGAGCCTGTAACGACTTTTTACTGGGTTATTATACCCATCTGAAAGCCAGATTCGTTAAAGTTGTACATGTCGTTGTCTTATATACCATATTTAGCCTTTATATTACGTACAAGGTCAAACTAAGCTTGTATGATTACTGATTCTTCCTGTTTATAATGCTAGTAGTCTAGCTTCTGATTATACTTTGTTTTAAGCCCTACGGTGCGCTTAATAAAGTTGTGTGGCTAGTTTATATCTACTAGGTCTTTCCTCTGCTTAGCTAATAGTTTATCAGCCATCTCTTAAACAGCATTAAGCGGAGGGGCAAATCCTCTTAAATCTAGCTTAAGTATATACTGTTTTATTACCTCCTCTTCAGTTGCCATTAGATTTATTGAATTGGGCTTAATATCGCATCATGAGGTGATTCCAGCGCGTCGCGTTTATAGGCTTAAGAAAGGGACGTTAAAAGTGCGCGCAGTAGGTTAGAGGCCAAATATTTAGCCTATTTAAAGAGCTTAAATAGCAAGCTATATTTAAGCTTCTTTAGGAATTAATTACAGGTCGGTAGATAGAGATATTATGGTATCAAATATCTTAATACGTGGTCTTAGTAAACTGATTAGCTCACTTATTTAACCAGCTCGCTTATAAAATACGTTATTTTATTTTAAATACTATTAACTATTTAAATTTCTTTTTAATTTAAATTTCATAGTATTGTTTACAGATATTAAATAGGTTAAACTATTAAGTTTTCTAGAATCTATTTATTAGTCTTTAAATTAATAGTAATAGATATTAATTTTTTATTATAGGATGATTTAATTATCTGAAATCTATACATAACTATAGCTTTTTATTTTTTTTTTAAATATAAATAATACTAGTAAAGCTATTAGGCTTTTACTTAATTATATGTATTTTTTCTTAAGGTTCTTCTTAAAATACTATTTTAATTCTTATTATTATACTCTTAATAAAGAATATATTAGTTCTAGTTTAAGCTTTTTTTATTCTTAACTAGTATTTTATAGTTTTAAAGTTAATACTTTAAAGGTACGTTTTTCTCCTTTTTACTAAATAGATATATAGATTTCTTATATTCTTAAAATATTTAAACTTTAGTAGTGTCTAAGGCTTGTTTTTAGATCTATACTATTCTAATATTTTATAATTATTTTTTTATAATTGTTGTATATCCTTATATAAGATTCTTTCTATTTTAGAGTTTTTTTTTATTACTTCTAGTTTCTATATTTATACTACTTTTTTTTACTAAATTATACTATTAAATAGTCTTTTATTACTAATCTATTATTAAATTATGTAATAAGAGCTAATTTTATTTTAAAATTATATCAAGCTTTTTTATATTTAGAATATTAATATAGTTAATTTTTATTATAGCTTATTACTTTTAGCTTTATTACTATAGTCTTTAGATTAATTAAATACTTTTTTTAAAGTTATTACGCTATTATCTACTTGCCTTACTTTTACTAAATATGCTTTTTTTTAGTATAATATGTTATTTTACTTAATTTATTAATTTAAAATAAATGTTTTATTTACTGTATTATTTACTAGTACTTTTAGAGATTTTCTGTTTACTTTTATAATAAAATAAAAACATAGTTCTTATTATATTTATTATAATCTAAGAGCTTTAATAGCTATGTTATTAGCTTAATTTTTTTTACTAGTAGCTATCTAGTTTTTTAATATAGTATTATATATACTATACTCTTAATTTCTATTATTTAAGTTAAAGTACTCCCTTTTAATATATATAAAGTAATAGTTATAGTAGTATACTAAATATAATAATTTATTATACTTTTACTTTACTTTATTTTTATGTGTTAAATATTTCTATTCTAGAAAATATTTCTTATAAGAAAGTTCTAAGTACTATAAGTTATTTTAATATTATCTAATTTTCTATTTTTTATAGTATTTATAATTTAGTGCATACTTCTTTTAATATTGCTGTTTATATTAATAATTTTACTAACTATTCTTATTTTTTATATTAACTATAGTATTTGAGGCTTCTAAAATTTATTTATTAAGTTTTTATTTTTTTACTATTTTTTTATATACTTTTTATTTTTTTAGTTTTTCTATTTAAATTAAATATATTACTTATATATATGTTTTTTTATATAGTTAACTAACTTATAAATTCAACACTTTTAATTTTTTAATTATTAAAAAATATTAGTATCTTTAATTTATATAGTAGGTAAAAGTGTTTTTATTTTATTATATTTATTATTTTTACTCTCTAGCTTAATTTCTTATTCTTAAGTTAGTTCTTTTTTTTATTTCTAGAAAATATATAGTTTCTCTTATTAAATTTCTATAAGAAATTAAAACACTACTTTTTTTGTAAAACTATTATACTATAAAAATACTACCTACTTTAGTTAATTTTTTAAGCTATAAAACTCTTTTTTTAGTAAAATTTTTTAGTACTTAATTTTATAGGTTTTTTTTTTAAAATATTAGTTTAATTTGTAAATTTAACATGTATTTCTATTTAGTTATTATTAAATAGTTATTATTATAATTTTAAAAGCTTTTTATGTTAAAAATTAAATTTCTTAAAATAGCTATTATTTTTTATTAATTTCTTATAGTATAAAGTTTTCTACTTTTGTGTTTACTACATAGTATTGTTTTTTAATTACTTTTTATAATACTTTTTTTAATTATTACTAGCTACTTATAAGTTTATGCTTTGTTTTCTAATACTATTTTTTATAATTCTTTTATAATATTTATTAGATCTATATATTTAATACTAATTATTATTAAGTTTTTTATTAATAACTTTAACTAATTGTAAGGGGTAGACCTTAATGGCCGCACAAGAGACTACACGCAGATAACTGATCAAAAGATGCTAAAGAAAATAAGTGGAATTGCTAAGGAGCTTGATAGCAGCTCGAGACTCAGGGGTATAGACTACGGGTCAGGTTAACTATCTACCGGCACTAGCCCTGATAGGGCTTAAGAATTACATGGCGACAGCTGCGCTCGCAGCGCAGCGCATGTAACAGCTCAGCCTGTTACATTACTCTCGTCCTCCCGGCGGGCAGCGAGAGCATCTAGAGTAGGACTTCTAGCTGTAGTTTTTGTACGAGGCTGACGAGGCAGGACAGGGCTGGAAGACTGACGAGAGCTGGAGCGGGACTAGGGGCAGGAATCAATCCAGTGGTCGGGTGAACCACAGCAGAAACAAAGGCCGTTAAGCTGGCGGTAGGTATGGCGATCGGGAGACGAGGACTGAGACGAGGTTGGTGATACAGGACGGCGGGGGAAGGAAACGCGGGCGGAGGCAATGCGGATCGGGTGGTCAACATCCATAGGTTCATGGGCGGTCTTCTGGGTTGGCTTCTGGGCTAGCTGAGGGCGACGGGAGCGACGATCGAGGCGCTGGACAAGCTCAATATAATCGTTGTACAGGAGGCTGAATAGAGAGTCGCTAGACTCCTCAAGAGACTAACGGAGGGCAGGACGGAGACCACGGTGGAGCGTTGTGACGCAGGAGACGTCTGGCCAGGAGAAAGCATTAGCTTCGTACGTAAGTCTCTCAAAGCGTGTAAGGTACGCAATAAGACTTTCTTCTTCCCTCTAGCGTACAGAGGAAAAACGCTGGACGGCTTCTTGTTATTCTCTTAGGTTGTGACAAAGGCGCTGAAAGAAGGAGAAGATAGTTTCAGGGTCCCAGGACTGGGAGTTTTCGGCGGACTGGCAGAGGTGGAGGACAGAGGCCTGCTAAGGCTGCTCTAAGCGGTCCCACACATAGTCAAACGCATCAGCTCCAGCGAGCTGATCTGATCGGAGCTTCGCTCTAATCGACGGGAGCCACGTACGCAACGTAAGAGGCTTGCCGTCGAAGCGAGGTGGATCAGGGAGATGGGTGCGAGGGGCGGTCGAGGCAGATAGGAGCTAGATCTGGGTCTGGAGGTGGCGGACGTCTGACTGGAGTAACTGGAGCGACTGAATCTCAGTGCGCTGGTTCTGGAGCTCTTGCTAAAGCTGCTGTATAAATAGAAGAAGGGCGGACTGGTCAGACATACTGGCGGGAACTAAAAAAGATGTCTGGCTGGCTGGCTGGCTGGTACGGCGAAACTCTGCGCTGAGAGCTCTGCGATTGCTTTGTGCTATCATTACCGTCTGGCTGACTAGGTGAGCAATTCCAAATGTAAGAGGTAGACCCTAATGGCCGCACAAGAGACTGCACGCAGATAACTGATCAAAAGATGCCAAAGAAAACAAGTGGAATTGCTAAGGAGCTTGATAGCAGCTCGAGACTCAGGGGTATAGACTACGGGTCAGGTTAACTATCTACCGGCACTAGCCCTGATAGGGCTTAAGAATCACATGGCGACAGCTGCGCTCGCAGCGCAGCGCATGTAACGGCTCAGCCTATTACACTAATAGAGTTTTTTTTATTACAGGTTTTATTCTACAGGCTTAGGCTTTATTCTAATTATTATAATTTTTAATTTCTTATTTAGATATTTTTTTATAAAGTGTCTAATATTACTACATTCTAAATATACTTTCTTATTAAGTTATAGGCTACTTTTTTAGCTTTTTTTATAATTTAAGTTTTTTTATTTTTAATTTTATTAACATTTATTTTATTATATATCTAACTTTATTACGTTAACGTTTTCTTTTTTTTTTAGATTTATTATTTAACTTTTTTTACGTTTTAGCTTGTACTTGTATTACTAATTATTTATATATATAACAAATTTTATAAGAGCTTAAAAATTATTTAGTTAATTTCTATTAGCTAGCTTATTTTTAACTTAATTCTTAAGTCTAGTATAATAAGCTACTATTAATAATATATTATTTTAGTTAATTATAACTAACGTATTTGATAAGTAAGTGGGTTAAATAAGTAAACAAGTTATTCTAAAACTTACCAAAAAATCAAGAATTTGCACTTAAATATCTTAATAACTATATAATAATATATTCTAAAAATTTAACAGATAACTAGAAGTGCTTTGAAATAGATGTAATTAAATTTTTAAAAGCTAGCAATTAATGGTTATTAAGATATTTAGGAAAAAGTAAATTTAGAGACCGAAATTCTATTATCTTAATAACTATTAATTTCTAGCAGCTTAAAATTTAATTGTATCTATTCCAAAACACTTCTAGTTATCTGTTAAATTTTTACAATTTATCATTATGTAGTTATTAAGATATTTAAGTGTAAATTCTTAATTTTTTAGTAAGTTTTAAGATAACCTACTTACTTATTCAACCCACTTACTTATCAAATACATTATAGCTATTAGAATTCTATAGTATATACTAAAACTAATTTTATTTATTTAAAGTTTTATATCTTTTGTTCTATAGAATATTATTTATTAATTTTTTTAAAAATTACTATAATTTATTAAATAAAGTCATTATAACTTTTAAATATTTTCTAAGTTTTATTTAATATTTTTAATATATATATATATATTTTTTTTATGTAATTTTTAGCTAAAGGCTTAAACTTATAATAACTTATTATATACTATAGTTATATTTTATAGTTATATAAAGTATTTTATATATAAATTACTTATTACGTTTGTAAGTTACGTGTTATACTTTTATATATATACTAAGAGTACTTTATAAAAGCCTTATTTTCTTTTCTTTTTATATTTTTCTTTTTTTTAATACTAAAGTAGCTTTAATATAGTGTTTTATTACTTATAACTATTTATAATTACTTATAAATTTATGCTAGCTGTAATAAAACTAGTTTATAACTCTACATTCTATATTTATATTTACTATAAAGATTCTATTTTATTTCTTAAAAAAAGTTAATTTATTAAATTAAGTATATATTTTTATTTTTATAAGAAATTCTTTGAAATGTTTCTTTATACTATTAAATCTCTTAAGTAATTATACCTTAGTATTTAATGTATATACTTATATATTTATTTAATTTTTAAGTTTAAAAACTATTTATTATAGCTCTATAATTTGTGCCGATTGTTACTATATAATTTAGGCTATAAATAATACTAGTACTAAAACTAAACTACTTAAGCTTATTATTATTATATATAAGTTATATAACTTATAAGTATTTATAGTATTATAAAACAGGCTATAGTTTCTACGTACTTAAAGTCTTTATATAATAATATATTATATAGCCTTTTTTACTATACTTTAAAAATATATATAGGTTTTTTTAATGTAGTAAATATAAATACATACTAAGTTAAATACTTTAATAGTAATATAACAATATATAGTAACTTATTTACATAATTATTTTAGCAATATAAAAATGTAATAAAAAATAGTTTAATTAATTTATTATATAACGATTTTAGAGAGTCTCTATAAAATAAAGTAATAAGTATAAAAAAAGAAACTATTTAAAAGCTAAAGGGAACACTCTTTATATAGTAAATTTTTTACTTATAATTTACTAATACTTAGGGTTATTATAATTATTTAGTTTTTATTAAACTTAATTACTTATATTATACTTATAACTGTATACATAAAACGTTAAATATTTTTTATTATTAGTTTTATTAATTATTTTAATAATATTAGCTAGAAGTTCTACTTTCTACTTAGTTCTTTAAAATATTTATTTTATTTTTAGTCTAGCTTTATATTCTTACGCGTGATTTTTTACTAATAGTTAATAATTCTTTTTTACTTAGTTTATTATCTTTTGTTTATAATTATTACTTATAATAAACTCTTATATATTACTAACTATAATAGTTACAACTAAAATAGTTATTTTACTATAAGAAATTAAATATTAGTAATAAAATTTATAAAAATATTCTTCTATTTTTTTTTAAAAAAATAAGGAAAGCTTTTAAAAATCTATAGTACTTTTTATAAAAATTTTTAAATCTTTAACAAGTATAGTAATAAAGCACGTATTAATATATTATTTTAAAATTTAAAGATAGTAGTATTTATATTATAGAATTTTAAGAGAGTTTTTATAACTTAAATAGCTACTAAAAAAATTATACACAATTTAAAAAAGTTTTATTTTAAGTTTATTATTATTAGGTATTTTTAGTTAGTTATAGTTATATAGCCAATTTTTTTAGTTTTTATATTTACTTAAAAAAATCTTTTTAAAGTAATAAGTTTTATTCTATATTAGTAATAAGATTTTCTAAATAAACTTATTATTTAGGTACTTATTTTTAATAATTTATTAAATAGACCTATTTATTTTAGTTAAGTTAAATTCTAATATATTATTAAATAGTTGTAAGTAGAAAAGTATTTATTATCAAGCTTTTTAAACTTCTTTTTAAATAAGAGTATTTTATATATAGTAAATAAATATATTTAAATTTCTTTCTTATTTACTTAGTTAGTATATAATTATAAAGTTAAACTAAAATAAGTATTTAGTTTAGTAGACTTATTAAAAGCTTAATTACTTTATAATAGTAAAGTATTATTAGTTTTTATAATTACTTAATACTAAAATTAAAAAAGTAATACTTTTTAGGTTAAGTTTTTATTATTCAAAACATTGTATAATAGCTAGTAATTCTTTATTATAAATTTTATGGTTATATTTAATAGAATTTAGCTTCTTTAAAAAGTAGATAATAGATTTTAGTTTACTTTATTTTTTTTTAAGAAAGTACACTAATAGTTACGTAGTTTAAGAAATTAGTTTTTATAATAATTAGTAGTTTTAAGTTAAAATATTAAAGAATTAAAATAGTTATAAATATAATTTTTAGAGATTTAAATACTTTCTAATAAGTGTTATTAAATTTAAATTAAGCGTTTTTTATTAAGGCTGTAAGTAGAGTTATAATATTAAAAAAATTATTAATAAACTTTAATAACACCTTTATATTCTTTATTTTATTAAAATTTATTCTAATTTCTTTAATAGACATAACATATTTAAAAAATATAACCTATTTTTAGTAGAACTTATATTTATTAATATTAAGTTATAAGCTAGCTTTTTTTAAAGCTTTTAAAATTTATTTTATATATTACTAGTATTCTTATAAAGAGTTATTATGAATTAAAATATTATTAATATAAGCTATATAAAATACATTAAAGTATAGCTAAAAAATAATATTTATATAATATTAGTAAGTACTTAGTGTGTTAGCTAGCCTAAAAAGTATTATAAAATACTTAAATAAACTATATTTAGTTTAGAAAGTAGTTAACTATTTACCTTCTTTTATAATATAAAGATAGTTAATGGCTAAAATATAAAAAGATTTCTTAAATTAATAAAATTAGATAGTAGTTTTTAATAGTAATAGTGTTTAAAACTTAATAGTTAATATAAAATTAAAGACTTTTATTAAGTTTCTTTATAGAAATAAAAAACAAAATATAAAAAAAAATTGCTCTAATAAATCTTTTAGTAAAATACTTATTAAAATACTTTTTGAGAACCTTAAGTTTATTTTAAAACATCTTATAAAACAAGCTAAATTTGGGTTATTTTCTTTTTTTAAAAATAATCTTATAATTATAAAGTTAGTATTTAAGTAGTTTGTAGCTTTCTTATATAGAAATATTTTAAAAATGTTATAGTATTTTTTTCAAACTTTTATAAATAAGTTAGTATAAGTTTTTAAAACTAAAGTCTTATTAATATTAGCTATTAAAATAGTAAAGATTTTGTGCTTATATTTTTAAGTAAACTAAATAACAAACACTATTTTTATTAAGCAAATATTTATATTTAAGTTAGGTTTAGATTTTAACTAAAGAGTTTCTAGAACTTTAGAAAAAAGGCTTTTTTATAAACTTCTTATTTAATTTAATATTAAATTTAGGTATATAGTTACATATAAATTTAGCTTTTATGTAAAAGTTTTTTAGAAAATAGTTTACTTAAAGATTTTTTAAGTAAGTATTAGGTTCTTATAGTTAACATGTTATTTTAGTTAACTAGTTATTATATTATACTTAAGTAGTTAGTAGTAACTTTAAAAAGTAAATTTAAAAATAAAGTAAGTAAATAGTATTAAAGTAAGAGCCTTTTAATAAAAACTTTACTAAAAAGTTTTTTAAGTAATTAGTAGATTTTTTTAAAAAATATTAGCTATTAAAATAAGTATATATAGTAAGCCTAATAATAAAAAGTATTAAAAAGTAGTTTTTACATGTTATAATTAAAGTTAACTTTATACTTTTTTATTTAAAATTAACTTAAAATTAATTTATAGTTTCCTAGAGCTATTATATAAAGATAAATTTTCTTAACGTAATTTACATAATAAAGAGTTATACTAGTAATATATAAAATATAACTCTTTTTATATTATTGTTTATTTAAACTAGTAGAACATAAAATATATAAAAATAGTAAAAAATAGAGTTTTTAGGTACTAACTAAAAATCTACTAATATAACCTATACTAGTATTATAGAAAATAATAAAGAAATAAAAACAAAAATATAGCTATATTATAATATATAAATAGTTATAAAAAACTAAGAATTTTAGTAAAAAGCTAATAAGTTAAAAAAAAAGTATTAAGTACTATATATACTAAATACTTAATAGTAGAATTATATATAATACTTAAGCTAATACTATAAAAAAGTTATAAAATATAAATATAAAAGTAACTTTACTAAAACTTATAACACTAATTAAAGGTAATTAAAAATAAGTGTTAAAAACTAAATTAGTAAGAAACTTACTAAAAGAAAAACTAAACAAAGTACATAACTAAGTATATAAGTAATAAAGGAAAAAAAATAAAACTTTATTACATATAATTATAGTAGATTAGCTTAATAAAACTAAGTAAAAGTTAAAACTATATAAAAAGATATTTTTTTTATATTATTTTATTTTTTATAATTACTTAACGTTTTACACGTATTATATTCTAAATTAATAAAACGTTTTAATTTTACTAATAATATATTTTCTCTTTTACTTAATTAAAGCTTTATTACACTAAAGTAATTAACTAAAGCTAATAGTTAAATTTTTAAACTATATTTTTAGTAAACTTTACCTTAATTTAACTTTATTAGATTAGGTAAAGCTTTTATTATATAATAAAAATAACTACTTATACTTAGTATAAAATAAAACGTAATTAAGTTATTAATAATATTAGTTATAAAAATACCTAGACTATTATCTACTATAAGTGTACTAATATTTAAGTTATTTTAAGTAGTATAATAACAAGCTAAATAAAATTAATAACTTATATAAACTATTTAAATACTTAAAATATAGCTTAATAGTAGGTTAAATAAATAAGTTAAAATTTAACTACTAAAACATTATAATAGAATATGTAAAAAGCTTTATAGTTTTATAATAATAATAAATATATATTATAGGTTTAATAGGTAAATATTTATAATTAAGTAAAATTAAATTTTTACTATTAATATAAATATAAAATATAAAGCCATAAAGTAGTAACCTAAATTAAGAAAGTAATAAATTAGAAAACTATAGTAATAAAGCATAGAAAGTTTTTATTAGCTATTAAATATTTTCTAAAAAAATAAACACAGTATTTAAAGAAGTTAATAAAAAACTTATAGTAGTTAAAAAACTTAGAGTTTTTAAGTAAATAAATTTAGTAGCTAAATACATAGTAGAGTTTAAGTAACTCTAATTACAAATTAATTAAATAATAAGTTATTAATTAAATACTATTACTAAGGCTTTAAGAATAAAGCTAAGAACAAAATATTTAAAAAAAATAACTAAATAAATTATTAGAAATAATAACAAATGTAGTATAAAGTAATAATAGATAATATAAAGAAAATTAGAAAAAGAAAGAAAATAACGTTATTATTTCTTAATAACCTAAAAAGGATTTGAAGCTTGTATATAAATAAGACTTTATAAACATAAATATAAAAAAAGTATAAATAAAAAATAAAATGTTAAAGCTTATTTAACTATAGTAAATAATACTAAAATGAAAAAATTAATTAAAATAAAAAGCCTATTTAAAATATAGAAAAGTAAAATACTTTATATAAAATTATATAATAAAACTTAAAAAATATAAAGTTATTATACTACACATTAAACTAAAAAAAACTTATAAAATAAAATATTTATAAAAGAATTAATTAGAACTAATATTAAATATGTAGAGTATGTTAATATTTTAAAATAAACTATTAAATAAAGTATTAGATAATACTACTAACTTTAAAAAATAATTAAAATAATTATAATATAGTTATTTATAGAGTAGTAAAGAAGTAATATAATATTTTAAATAAAAAAACACAAACTACTTTCTATAAAAAATTATTATTTCTAAACTAATATTAAAAAGGTTAGAAATTAAAAGCAACTCTTTTAAAGCTTATAACAAAAACAAGTAATTTAAAATTAAAAGTAATTTTTTTATAATTACTAGTAATCTAATATCTACTATAATTAAAACTTAAATATAATAAAATGTGTGTTAAATTTTTAATTTAAACTAATATTTTAAATAAAAATTATTTAGTAAAGTACTAGAACGTTACTCTAAAAAAATAAAATAAATAAGTATTAATAAAGCTTATAAAAAGTAGAACATAAATAACATAATTTATTTACTATAAAGAAAATATTATAGTTTTTAAAAGTAATTTAAGAAAATAAACTACATAAAAAAGTTAAAAGTACTTTCTAATATAATAATATTAAATATACTATTAGTATTAAAGTTTAAAGTAATTAAACTGGAATTTAAATAGGCTAATAAATAAGTATTAATAAAAAAACTTTTTTAGCTTTGTAATTAAAGTTTATACTAATAATAAAAAAACTAAAGTATAAAAAGTAGTAGCTATATAGCTTTAAACATTATTTAAAAAATTTTTTAAATAAAGTAGTATACTATATAATTTAATAAAATAAATAAAAATAAATACTTTACTAAATAGTAGAGTAATAAGAACTAAAATATATTAATATTATAATAAGTAAATTCTTACACAGTAAACTTAATTTAAAAGAAAATAAGTATTAAGTAATAAATTAAACTTGGTACTATATAAAATATAAGTTTTATTAAAAATAATAAAAACTTATAAAATAAAATGTAAGTAATATAAGCTATAAGCTATAAACTTTTACTTTATATAAAGTATTTTTTAGAATGAAAATATTCTAACTATAAAAAAGAAATAAAGAATGTATATAATAAAAAGCTATAATATAACTATTATTTGTTAAAGTATTTAATTTATATATAAATAAAATAATAATAAAATTAGTTTACTTTCAGGCATACTCTAAGTAGTAGTTTAAAAAACTAAAAATTTTTTAATTATTAGCTATAGTTAATAATATAGCTACTTAAGCTAAAAAAAATTATAAACTTGTTTTTAGAAGTAATATAATAATAAGAAAATTATTAAGAATACCTAAGTATTTAAACATTCTCTAAATTAGTAAAAAATATATTAAGAAGTATATATTTAAGAATAAAAGCTATTTATGCTTATAAATAGTAAAATAAATAAAATACTTATTTTAAATAAATAGGTATATAACTATACTATACTATATAAAGTTATAAATAAGCTAGTAAAGCTACAAAAAGTAGATAATAATATTATAGACTTTAGAAAAAAAAATTAATTTAAAAACTAAAATAGTAACTATAAATACAATAAGTTATAAAAATAACTACTATATTAAAATAACTAATATAAGTAAAGAAAATATGATTTAAAAAAAAACTAGCTTACTAAGTAGAATCTAATTATTAATTAAAAAAAAGAAATAATTTTAAATTAATAACTTATGCTTAAAGTTACACTAACATAAATTTTAAATTATAAAAAAAAGGTTTCTATAATAAAACACATTTCTTTAAATAAAATAAAGTAACTATATAAGAAAAAATAAGAAGATATTAAGTTTTTATAAATTAAACAAATATGTTTATTATAGAAAACAACTAGTTTTACTATTTTAAAAGAATATCAAGAATTCAAGAAGTTATTTAAAGAAAAACTAGAAGAAAATCTACTAAAATATAAACTATAAAATTACTAGATACTACTCTAAAAAAAGGTAATATTAAAACTAAGTTAAATATATAGACTAAACTAGAATTAATTAAAAAAAACTTAAAATATATCAAGATATAAATTTAAAAAAAAAAAATTTAAAATTAAGCAAAAACCTAATAACTTTACTAGTATTATTTGTACCAAAAAAAACAAAAGGCTATAGTTATGTGTAGAGTTTAAATAACTTAATAATATAATAATAAAAAATTATTACCTATTACTATTAATTTAAAAACTTATAAATTAACTTTAAAATATAAAATAGTTTAGTCTATTTAATATTTATAAAAGATACTATAAAATAAGAATTAAAAAGAAATATAAATAGTTAACTATATTTAAAATAAGATTTAAACTATTTAAATATCTTATTATATTATTTAAGTTAACTAATATACTAGCTATATTTTAAGTAATAATAAACTATATACTATATAAATATTTAAATGTATTTATACTAGCTTATTTAAACAACGTTTGTACCTACTTAAAAAAATTATTAGAAAAGTAAAAAGTATATTAAAAAAGTATTATAAAAGCTAAAAGAGTATAACTTACTTATATAACTAAAAAAATACTATTTCTATAAAATAAAAGTAAACCTTTTTAAATTTATTATTTTATAAAAAGAAATAGCTATAAAACTTAATAAAGCTAAAAATATTATAAATTAGCTATACTTAATATTAGTTAAAAAAAGTTTAATTTTTTTTTGAATTTGTAAACTTTTATAAAAAGTTTATAAAAAGTAATTTAAAGATTATAATACTACTTACAACAATTACACGTAAGAAAATTAAATTTAAATAAAATAAATTTTAGAAAAAAGTATTCTAAAAACTTAAAAGAAAATTTATAAAAGTACTAATACTTAAAATATTTAATTTTAAAGTACTAATTATTTTAGAAACTAATATATTAAATTATGTATATAAAGTAATATATAGTTAAAAATATAGTAGTAAGTAAGTATATTTAATTAACTATATATTAAAGAAATTTAGTAGACTTAAATTAAATTATAATATTTATAACAAGAAACTACTTATAGTAGTTTTAGTATTTAAAAAATAGAAAACGTATTTTAAGGAAATATAATATTAAGTAATAGTTTACTCTAATTATAAGAATTTTATAAGTTTTATAATAACAAAAAAGTTAAATTAATAATAACGTATTATATAAGTGAGTGGATTACATAAGTAAGTGGGTTATCTTAAAACTCACTAAAAAATCAAAAATTCACACTTAAATATCTTAATAACCACTTAATAATAAATTCAGAAATTTGAAATTTGAGCTTTTCTATATGCATTACAGCGCTTCCGAAGGTCGCATGAAAATTAATTAAGTAGTTTTTAAGATATAGTAATATAACATAGTTTTAGCTTCTAAATTACTATATCTTAGAAACTGCTTAACTAATTTTCATGTGATCTTTAGAAACGCTATAATGCATATAAAAAAGCTCAAATTTCAGAATTTCAGAATTTATTATTAAGTAGTTATTAAGATATTTAAGTGTGAATTCTTGATTTTTTAATAAGTTTTAAGGTAATCTGCTTACTTATGTAACCCACTTACTTATAGAATATATTAGATATAATAAACAAAGCTTTTTATAATTTTTAATTTCAAGATACTTTATAGAAATAGTAAAAATAATAGTATAGCTAATACTTTAAACTAAAAACACAATTACAGATATAAAATAAAAATAATTTAAGATTTAATTTTAAAGTAAAATTTAGATGAATTTTTGAAATATACTTATATAAAGATTATAATAATTACTTAAGTTAAAAGTAACTAAAAATAATAAATTAAAAGTAAATTAAAAACTAATTATTTACTACTTAGCTTAATATAGTACATTAAATATAATAAATTTATTTAAAAAAATAAACTAGTATATGTACTAAAATTCTTATTAAAGAAATTAATTTAAAAGAATTATAGTACTATTATATATAAATGCTAAGAAATTAAGAAAATAGTAGAACTTTTTTCTAGAAACTTCTATTTTCTATATATATATAAAGAAGTTAAGGAAATTCTTGCTAATTACGTAAAATATAATTAAAATAAGTTAAAATAATATAAACTATATAGTTTGCTACAACTATTAGTTATAGCTAAAAAACTATATAAATTAGTTTTAATAAACTTTATTATAAATTTACTAGAATTTAGAGTATAAAACTAAAAATAAATATATAATATAATATTAGTAATTATAAATAAACACATAAAATATGTATATTTTAAACTTATATATAAAAAACTTTTAGTAAACAAATTAGCTTATGTAATTTTACAGACTTTAATTATAAAATATAAAGTATTTAAAAAATTTATTATAAATAGAAATAAGTTATTTACTTTATTTTTCTAAAATATATTTATTTATAAAATATAATAAAATAATAAACTATTAATACCTTATTATCTCTAAATAAATAAATAAATAAAACAAACAAATTAAACACTAAAATAAAATTTAAAAATGTATATTAATAAACTATAAAATAATTAAGTTATATTACTATTAATAGCTAAGTTTAGATATAACTTTATAAAGTTATTAATAACAGGTATTTTACTATTTTTTGTAAACTATAGTTATAAGCTATTTACTTACAAAAAATTATAATAATTATAAAGTAAATTAATAAATACTTGTTTAAAAGTTAAAAAACTTTAAGTATTATATAAAAAATATATAATAAAATAACTAATTAAAACGTGTAAACTAAAGAGTATACTAATAAGTTTAGATTTAAAACACTAACTTTTAAAATAGAAAACAGAGTTTTTCTACTATAAAATTTTTTTAAGATAAAAAAACTATTAAGAAAACTAGATTACATTTAAATTAAACTATTTAAAGTTAGAAAATAAACAAAACTAGTTAATTATAAACTCTAACTACTAAAATTAATAAAAAGAGTTTATTCTATATTTTATATTTTACTTTTAGAACTAGTACTACTAAACGTACTACTAGCCAAAAAAGTTTAACTAAAATTAAATAGTAATTTTAAATAAAAAGTAAATAAAATTCTTAAGCTATAAAGATTTAAATATTAGTAAAAGTATTTAGTTTAATAAAAAAACTATAAATTAAAAGAAAATATATAAAAACTAATTAAGTATATAAAGTATTATACTTAGTGAATTAACTAGTTTTACTCTAAAAATCTATAAGCACTAAATTCTAGAATAAAGAAAATTAGGCACCTTTTTAATTTAGTAGTAGAAAAGAAGTATTATTTAAAAAAAAAACTTTATAAAAATAGAGTGCCTAAAAGTAAAAGATTATTTTTATAAGAATTTTATTTTTTTTCCTCTTTTTTTCTAATTTCTTAAGCTCTTTAATAGAGGCTGTTTTATAATTTATTAATTTATAAAACTTAGAATTAACCTAAGAAATTTAATAGTATAGCTGTTAAGTATAAGCTTAGTTGCTACTTAAATTATATTACTATTATTTAAAATACTTACTTTTAACTTATTTTCTTATCTAAACTTTGTTAACTAGCCTAATTATAGAACTATTCTTATTATATTTTTTAGTTAATTTTACGTAAAGAATAGTTCAAGAGTAAGCTAGTAATAGGGCCTAGAAGTATACTATATTATAAAAGTATAGTAATAGCCTAGAAATAAGCCATCTTATAAAATAGTCTAGAACTAAGCTACTTATATAAGATAGTTCTAAAAGCTATTTTATTTTTAAACTTATTATTATATTATTAACTAAATATTATAACTAGCTTATACTTTTTTATTGATAGAAATAAGGAGAAGTAATAGAAGATAGTAATCTCTTATTTAATAGCATTTTATTATATAATATAGTTATATAAATAAGCTTAATTAAGAATAGAAAGCTACTTAGTAGGGCTATATATATATATATACTTTATATAAAGCTTAGTAGTAAATATACTACTAAGTTACTACACTACTATATAGTATTATTTAATATATATATAGAACACCTTAAAAGCTAGTAACTACTTAATATTAAAATATTAAATTTTTATTTACTTACAGAAGCGCTCTTGCGTAGTTTTGGTAAAAAATAATAATAATTTATAAAAAGCAAGTAAAAGTATAAATAAATATATTAACTAATTTAAGAGTCTATTATAGTGTTTAGACTATATAACTAGATACTAAAACATAAAGGCTAAAGCTAAATACTAAGGCTAAAGCTAGATACTATAAACTACTCTCTATAAAATAGGTTTTATATAATATGATTTCTATATTAACATGTTATGTATATATCTAGAATTATTATTTATATAAAGTAAGACACACACTTTTTTTAAGCTAAGTAAATAATATTTTCTAAAAACTCTATTAGTAGCATAATTCTTAGCTACTACTATAAATTAGTATTTATTAACTATATAAGTAGTAAGTAAACACAGAGTTGCCTTACTTATCTATTTAAATTTAATAGAAAAGAAAAAGAAATCTATGCTTACTTTTCAAAGTATAGTTTACTAAATCTTAGTTCTTAATATTTTTTATATCTTTTATCTACTTAATACAACACTTTTTACTAAAATAATTAATTTAGTAGACTTTATAGACTTTCTTACTAATCTTAATATCTTTATAGTTTAAGAGTTATATAATTAGAGCATTATAAATAGTATTAACTATGCTATTATTTTTATTATATTTAGGCTCCTAATCTTTATTATAAACTAATAGTTTTTTTAAATTAAATAGCTAGAAATACTTATTAAGCTTGTTATTACTATTTTTTAAGTAATACTAATTATTACTACTAGGCTCTACATAGTAGACTAGAGTGTTACTATTTTTAAGACTTTTAATATATAATAAAATTATATTATTAAGTTTTAGTACTATAAAAGAAGAGGCTAGCAGACTATTAGTTATAAAACTAATAAGAATAAAAATAATTAATTATAAGTGTATATTAAATTCTTGGATTTGACTTTAGTTAATAAATGACTTAAGTAATTTTAAGATATATTATAACAACAATAAAAGTAAATATTAGATTATAAGAAAGATATTAATATATTATAAGTACTAGGCAAAAAAGACATGTTTACTTTTTATACTAATATTCTAATCTAAATACTATATTATTAAAAATAGACTTAATATATTTATAAGCTTTATAGATCTTTTAATTTTGTAATAACTATATATAGATTCTATAAAGCTAAGAGCTAAAACACAGTCTCTAATAAATTTAAGACAATTAAGTTATTTTATTAGTATAAGTATACTAGTAATACTAGTATAAGCTAGTAGAACTTAAAATTAAAGTACTACTATTTAAGTATTATACAGTACTAAAGATATTAATAAGCGTTAAATACTAGATTTTATTTTATAATAAATATTAATTTTAGAATATATATAACTTAGAAAGTAGTAAAGCTAATATTAGTAGTAAATATAGTCCTTTATAACTCTATTACACTTTTCTATTAAATACATATTATAACAGTATAGAATTATTACTTAACTATTAGTAATTTACTAATATAGTACAGAATATACGCTTATTTTTTAGTATATACTATATATATATATATATTACATAATCGTAAGTAAACAACACGTATTAAGATATGAAATAGTAATAAAATTAAAATAAATAATATAAAAGTCTAATTAAACGTTATATATTAAACGTCGTATTTTTATTATTAAGTATTATTTAGAGTTAGAGTATTAAACAGTTATAAATAGTTACATACTATTATATTATATAATATGATTATACTATATTATATTTTTAGTTTATTATCTTATTATATTATTATATATAATGCTGCTACCTTTTATGTGATGACTAACTTTCTATTTTCTATATAAACTCTTTATTAAATTAGTTATTTTTATTTTAGAGTAGAATATACTCTTTACAGCTTCTATTTATTTTTAAGCTTAAAAAGTATCTGTTTCTGCTTTTTAGTAAGAGTTATACTAAATAATTCTTATTTTTTTTATATATAAAGTTTATATTATTAAGCCCTAAAAAAGCGTTTAGCTATAACAGGCTTAATACTATTCTATATTACTAAAAAAATAAAGTTTATAAAATTAACTATTCTTTTATTTAAGAGAAACTTGTAATACTAATTAATAGTTTTAGTTTATTTATAAGGCTATAAATTATGTATGGGATTTACTATTATATAAACTTATACTATATTTCTTTTATTTTACTAAATCTCGTGTGTGCCCTTAAAGCAGAGAGGAATTTAAAAAAAAGTAAAAAATAATAAAACTATTAAAACTAATTTTATTAGCACTTTAGAAAATTTTTTTTAATACTAGTTATAAAATAACTAGTATTAGAATCTTACTATAAAGTAGAATATACTTTTTATTATAAATATATATAGTACTAAAAATAATATTCTTCTAGTAAAAATATACTATAACTAGTATTAGAAACTTAAAAAGAGTAGGGAAGAGCTTGTACTAAAATATAATACTTAATATAGCTTTAGAATTTACTATTAAAATACTAACGTGTTTTATCTTTATTTATATTATTTTAATAAATTAGATATAGTCTATTGTGTGTATTATAAATATATAAAAAGTTTATAAACGAGTATAGCATTTTTAACGTTACTAGAGTAGACTATATATTTAAAAGTCTAAAAGTCTTTAATACTAAAAAAGAGTAATTAGATTAAAGTTAATATATTTTATAAATAAGCTAATTATAAAACTATTATATATCTATAATTAATTTATTATATTTGAAAATATTTCTATCTGTTTACTATGTATTACTTTTTAAATTAGTAGAAATCTAGAGCTAATAGTCTATCTTTAAACTATATTTTATAGTAACTTTATATAATAGCTATTAACTATCTACTTATAATAAAGCATGAATTTAAATTATTTAAATTATTTAGCTAGATTTTTAAAGTGCTCTAGCACTTATACATAAATCTATTCTTATAATATAAATTTTATTAAAATAAGTATATATCTAATATTAGAATAATAATATAACTCTTAAACTTACTAGATAGTAATATCTTCTTATTATATAAAAGTTAGTGTAAAAAGGAGCCTATAATTAGCCTTATAGGAATATTAAAGCAGTAGAGTTTTAAGAAGAAAGTAATAATAATAAAAAAAAATATCTATCACGAACTAAATATTACTAAATAAATTAAATTAGTGAATTTAATATTAGTACTATATTAAGTATAGAATATACTTATTATATTTTCTTAGTTAAATTAGTAAGTTTTATGTTTAGTATTTTATAATATATAATATAAGTTAGCTACTCTCTTCTAGCAGCTACGTTTATTTAATATACTATTTAAACTAATCTATAGTCTTTATTATTACTATATCTCCTAATTATATAATTTCTATTATTATTATTTTTTTATTTTACTATTATTTATATTACTGTATCTAAATTCTTTATAACTTTTTATTATAGCTGTTTTTAGGCCTTTAGTTAGTAAACTTTACTTACTTTTTTTTTTATATTTTATAGTACTTACAGCTCTAGCTAATGATTTAGCTTGAAAAGATATTATAAAATAAGTTACTAATACTTAAAATAATATAATTTTAGTGGATATTAATATTTCTAGTTAGCTAAATATTACTAAGTAAGACTGCTATATTATACTCTATTTTTTAAATAGTAATTAAATATTATAAGCATAATCCCTATAATACTAGTACTTAGAATTATAATATTAATTAGAGAGTTTATAGTTAATATATTCTTTTACTAGTAAAAGCGAACTAAAATGCTTGAAACTTAGAAATAAATTTATACTCTTTCTAAGTAAATTAACTTAATAGACGTGGTACTAGCTAAATTAATCTATAAACTTATAGTATAACTATATTTCTTAGCTAAGAATATATAATTAAAGCTCTTATAATAAAAAATAGGTGCAGCCAGTAACAAATTCTAAATAACTAAATATAATAAAGACTTTCTTATTCTATAAAAATGTAGATAAACTCATGCATTTAGGTTATATAGCTTCTATTAAGTAAGATATAGCTAAAGGTTATATTTAGTTTAGCTACTAGTTTTATATAATATTTACTAAAGCGTAAATTAAAACTTATATTTCTAGTCTATTAATATTCATATTTATTATTACTAGAGTTATTTTTTAATATTATATAGAAACTTTAGCTAATTTTACTAAGCACTATATTAGTATTCTCTAGATTTCTTATTTTATAATAATAATAGATTACAGATTTTATTTAGTATAATAAGTGTAATACTTACTAACTTTATATACTAAGTAATAAAAGTAAAAAAAAAACTTTAGATATTTACACATATTAAGCCTTATAAATATAAGATAGTATAATTTAAGAATATAAAAGAGCTAGAAGTTTATGTATATCTAGTACTTAAGTAGCTCTAGTCTAAAATAGTACATCTACTATTACTAAAATAGAGTATAGTAGACTACTAAGAGTATAAGCTACTTACATAAATATCTAGCTTTATTATATATATATATATATAATAGTTTAACTAAAGTATAGTTATTAAGTAATTAGATAGAATACTAACTATAGTTACTTATTACTTTTCTTTTTTAGCTTATAATATTATGACCTCTGCTTACACGCAATATGCTTAAGGGAAAAGAAATAAAGTTAACTAAAATTCTAAACAAAATACTAATTCCGCTATTTAGAGTAATATTCCTGTTTAAGATTATAGAAATAAATATAATAGACACTTTATATACTCCTAATATTATAGCTGTAATTAGAAAAAGTACTATAAATAACTAAAGATCTCTATTAGCTAAAAACAATACCTTATTAATATTAATTATTTTATAAGAATTTAAAGGAAAGTATATATGAACTAAAGGCCTAAATCTAGGCTACTAACGTTAAGAATTAAGGTACTAAATAGGGGTATGGCCTGAATCTGAGATATTTATTATTTTAGATTTAAGCTAGTCTTAGTATACTTAAGCTTACTTAAGGCTATTAATATATACTTAGAATTATATAGCTATAAGCTTAAGTTTACTTAATTATAGCTTAATTTAACACCTTATATACCTAGATTTAAAAGTAGAAATAAAATTTAGTAGGATTAGTTTTAGAGTAAGAGATTTTTATAAAAACTATATATAAATCAAGTCTATACACTAGCTAATATAATATGATATAACTTAATATAATATATTACCAGCTTATTTTATAACTAAAAATACTATTAACTTTACTAAAAGTCTTTTTCAGGCTAATACTATTAACTCTACTAGTAGAAATTCTTAAAGTAATTATTAGATAGATATATTTACTCTAGAGTTAGTATTTATAAAGCTAAAGCAGCTAATTTAAATAAGTAATAGAAAAAAGAAACTTAAAATACTTATACAAAGTTTCAATATATCTTTATAATATTATTATTTTAATACTGTATAAACAAATTACTGTTAGTTTTTAAAATAAAAACTTTCTAAATAATATTAATATTTTACCTTTTTTATAAACCTATTATACTCTAAGAAATTTTCTTTATTACATAAAAAATATTGAAATTATATCTTAATTTTATACTAGAACTAAATCCTGTTGTGTGTATAGAAATATTTAGGATACTAATAAAAAAAATAAAAAGAAACACTCTAGTTTTAGCGAATAAGCTATAAACTTAATACTAGTACTAGAAAAATATTATAATAATAGCTTATAAAGCTTTATATAAGTATTATACTTTACTTATTTAATTTAATACTAATATAAAAAGTTAGTTTATAGGTACTTACATTCCTTAAGAAATTTTAGGCTATTTAAGTTATTTTTTACTTAAGTAAAGGCTTATTAATGTTATACACCTTATTACAGATAGTATTTATAATTATAATCTTAATAAATAATTTTCTATAAGCTTGTTAGCATTTACACATGTTAAGAAGTTTTTATAGAGTAAATTATAATTAGAAAATAACATAAAACCTCTTAAAAATACTATAAAGTAAGTATTAACTTAACTTATAAAGTTTAAGCTAAACTTTATAAATTAATTTAAAATATAAGTAGTTTTATTTATTAATAAAAATAAAATAGGCACTTTTTTTATACGTAATGTTCTTAAGCTTTTTTTTAAAAGCATAATATGCATATTTCTTATTTTTTAAGTACTTTTTTTATGAAATTTTTTTTTTAAAGTAACTGTAAAGAAAATAGTATATATATTTATTTTTAGTTTACTTTATATATTAAAGTTATGCTTTTACTTTAGTTAGAAACCTTTTTTATATAGTAGTTATTTAAGCTAGTTAACTAAGCTTAAATTATTAAAAATTTAGTTTATAATCTACTACAAAATTTAGGCTAAAAATTTAATATTAAAAATTTTAGGATTATTTTATAGTTTTAAGCAGCTTACTATTTTTATTAGTTTATTTATATAAATATTAGATATTTAATGCATTACACTTTACTATAAATTAACTTTAAAAGTTTTTACTTACTATTAAAAAAGTATAACGTATTTTATAAGTGAGTTAGTTAAATAAGTAAACTAGTTAATTTACTAAAACTATACTAAATATAATAAGCTATATAATAAATTACTCTACCTTACTATAATCTATCTCTGATTTCTTATTACTACTAGATTTTATAGTAGATTCTTTAATGTTTTAGTATGTTTAAATATTGTGTTTAGTCCTACTATAGTTTCTATAATATCTTTAAGTTAGTTTAATTCTATCTACTTTAGTATTACCTTATTTTTTTTTATTACTAGAAGTTATAGTAGCAGAGTTCTTAGTAACTAATTATAAGCTAGCTTTAAAGATAAGGACTTTTTTTTACTAAATATGCTTTCTTTTATACTGTTTTTATTAGTTTATAGTTTTATTAGCTACTTTAAGCTTAGTAATTCAATCGCGCTATAATACTATCTAATAAGCTATTAAGAAAGTATTCTTAATAAACTAATTAAATTCTTTCTTTAAAGAAAATAGTAAGCTATTTAATTTATTATTAATCAGCTTTATTTACGCCCTAAGTTTAAAATAAATATTAGAGATTTTTAACTACTATAAAATATTTTATATAATAGAAGGTGTAAACGTACGCGGTTAAATATTAAGCTTTAATATTATCTTATCTAAATTAAATAAAACTAGACTAGTACCTTAAAAGCTTTCTTAGATATTATTTTTAGTAATAAAGACATTAAAAGTGTCCCGAAAGGCTAGTAAGAACTCTATTTTAGTAATATAATTAAACTAGTTATATATTAGCTTCTTAACTTAGTGCTTATATACTATTTTTAAAAGCAAAAAACAACTCACATCTAGTGGCTATAAGATATATAATAAATGTGATGGTATATATAAAGTAACTATCTTATTCTTCTTATAGTATTTAGTAAATTCTAGTGAGTTATGGCTTTTATGGCTGTCTAGAATTAATAGACAGTATACACCTATAGTACGCTCCTTTTTATGTCTATTAAAGTACTTTAACCACTAGAAACTAAGCTTATTTATTATCTAGCTGTTATTAGAAACCTTAAATGCCTATTAAAATAGTATGTTAACTTCCTGGTACCAGGTAGAAAAATAGTTTTTATCTTTATAGATAATAAAGAATAGAAGTGTGTACTCTAATGTGCTAATACCTTAAATCACTATAATTTACTCCTAATTACTTAGCTAAATAGCTTTTAGTTAATACTATCTTTTAAAGCCTGTAATAATTTTTTACTAGGTTATTATACCTATCTAAAAGCTAGATTTATTAAAGTTATACGTATCTTTATCTTATATACTATATTTAACCTTTATATTACATATAAGGTTAAATTAAGCTTGTATAATTGCTATTTTTTTCTATTTATAATACTAGTAGTTTAGATTCTAATTATACTTCATTTTAAGCCCTGCAATGCGCTTAATAAAGTTATGTAACTAGTTTATATTTACTAAGTCCTTTTTCTACTTAGCTAATAGTTTATTAGCTATCTCTTAAATAGTATTAAGTAGAGAGGCGAATTCTCTTAAATTTAGCTTAAGTATATATTATTTTATTACCTCCTCTTTAGTTTCCGTAAGCTTTATTGAATTTGGCTTGATATTACATTTTAACACAATTCTAGCGCGTTATTTTTATAGAGTTAAAAAGAATACATTAAAAGTATATATAGCAGTTTAGTGACTATAAATCTAGCTAGTATTAAGAGCCTAAATAGCAAGCTATATTCTAGCCTTATTAGGAATTAATTATATATTAGATTATTAAGCTATCTCACGTTATTTAAGAAGAATAAGTAGTCTTAGTAAATTAATTAACTTACTTATTTAACTAGCTCGCTTGTGAAATACGTTAAATAAAAATAAATACCTTTTTTATTTTAAAGAAAAGTATAATATTTGTAATTTATTTCTATTTTTTTAATAAAGAAATAGTTAAGTAGACTTAAAATCTATTATAACACTCTTTAAGTAAACTTAATTTACAATTTTTAAAACTTTATTATAATCTTAAGTTATTAATATAAAACCTATAATTTAGCTGTTTACTAAATTAGCTAATATAATTATTATAATAATACTACTTAATTAGTTTATTATAAAATATATAATATTATAACTAGCTATATTAGTTATAATTTAGTATAAAGCTTAAAGTATAGCTAGCTTATACTTAAGTTATATACTATTTTATTTAAAAATAAGCTCTCTTTATATCTTTTTTCTTCTTATTTTAATATAGCTAAAATAAAGCTAACTTATTTTATTAACCTATATTTATACTATAACGCATAAAGACTAAGCCTATTATTATATTATACTAAGATTCTTTTAACTTAGTTAGATAATAGTAATATAATTAACTTAAGTATTTAATTTATTAATAACTATACCTAAAAAATTAATTACATGACTATGTTAAGTTATTAGTTTGTTAACTATATAATTTTTATTAGAAAGCCTTATAGTAGTAGGTAATTAAAACTTTAAGTAATAGTTTATATAAGTTCTATATAATAGGCCTTAAGAGTAACTTAGTAAGTAACTAAAAAACTTATAATAATAAGTAATATATTTATTAAATTAGAAGAAAGCTATAAAAGCTTTAGTAAATACCTTTTTAAATTATTTTCTTTTTACTAAAGAAACTAACTCTTATAAGCACTATTAGCTTAATTTTTTTTTACTAGAAAATTTAACTCTTATAAGTACTATTAGCTTATTTTCTTTATACTAGAGAATTAGTTAATTACTTTACTCTACTAAAGACTAGAAGCGCTATATATATATAAAAATAAATAAATTAAAACTATAAAAAAGCTTTTTATACTAAAGATAAGAATTAATTTTAAGATAATAGCTACTAGTAATAACTATATATTTATTCTTAAGTTACTTAAATATACTACTACGCACTATTTTAATAACGTAATTAAAAAAAACTATATTATTAAAAAGCTCTATATCTAGGTATAATATAATAAGAAACTTTTTATAGCTATTATTAAGAGTACTATTTAAAAAACTAATATTTATAAGCTTTAGAAAATAAAGATTACACTTTCTACCTTAATAATTCTTAATTAAGTAATAATTAATAGTAAGTTAGAGTATTGCTATCTTAAAGTACTTATATATTATAATTATATTAATATACTAGAAAAAGTGTTTAATATAGCTAAAACTAAGTTTAATAAAGCTAGAAATAAGCTTACTAAGCTTTATTAGCTACTAAATAACACGCTTAAATGCATAGTAGATTAAGAAAATAAAATTAAGATATTAAGAGTATAGATAAAGAAATTTATATATAATATATACTTTTTTATTCTATAAAAGCTAGTCTATTATTATTATTAATATTAGTAAAGAAAATATACATTATAGCTCTATTATAAACCTCTTAAAACTAAGCTAGCTATATAATTATAAAACTTAATAATAGTTCTAATATAAGAGATTTTAGTAACTAAACTTTTTAAGTATTATTTTATGTATTAGCTACTTTACTAACTATACTTATAATAAGTAGCTACTAAAGTAATAGTTATTTAACCTAATTTTCTAATCTACTAATACTTAAGAATAGTAAAGATATTACTTTTAATTAATAAAAAGATATTCTAGAAAATAAGGTTTATATTAACTAATACTAGTTTACTAAAGTTAGTAAGTAAGCTATTTAAAAGAATATTATCTTTTATATACATACACATATAGAGGGTTTTACTAACTAGTATTTCTTAATACTTATATATATAATAAGAAAGAGTAAGCAGCTAATTAGCTATTAATATATAATAAATTACATAAAAAAAACGTATAGTAATTTATATAAAAAACTTAATACTTACTATAACTTCCAAAAACTCTATTTTAAAGATTCTATTTATTTTATTATATTTTAAAGTAATTTCTTTTATTTAGCTTAAGAACGCAGCCTATCTGTAAACTAATAAGTAGAAGAATATTATAAAAAGCTTTTAAACACTTTACATACACAAATAAGCATTTATTAATAATAGTATTATAATTAATATAATAAGAATATAGACTTAGTTTAAAACTTTACTAAAGAGCTAGCTTTTAGTGCTAAGAAAGCTACTAAATATATTAATAAAAAAATTAAGAAAACTTAG
The DNA here is from genome assembly GCA_010093925.1 of Zopfia rhizophila CBS 207.26. Taxonomy (NCBI): domain Eukaryota; kingdom Fungi; phylum Ascomycota; class Dothideomycetes; family Zopfiaceae; genus Zopfia; species Zopfia rhizophila. The sequence goes on from ML994704.1 coordinate 382,506, forward strand.
CTACTATTAATTTAATAGTTTTAGTTAAAAACTAAGTACTTAACTTATATAATAGCTATTGTTATTCTGCTAATATTTATTCTTAAGCTAGCTAGTTACTATAATTATAAAAACTTAAGCTACTTTATAAAAAACTACTAACTATCTATTTAAGTTATAGTTAAAGTAATTAAGTTTATAAATACTAATAAAAAGCTCTATACACCTTAAAATACTAGTAATAATAAGAAGTTTTAGCTTATTATAAAGAAACTATTAGAAAAAGACTTACTTTAAAAAAAGTTTTTTTTTAAAAGTTTTTTTTTAAAGCTATTAACTGGTTTAACTCTTACTAACTACTATTTAGTAGACTAGTTTTTATACTATTTTATTCTATTTTTATTAGCAAACTAGCTATTAAGCTAAGTAGTTTTTTTAATATTAAAGCTAGTAGTTTTATTCTAGTATACCTATAATATATACATACTATTAAGAAAAAGCTTAAAATAAAAACTTACTAAATAAAATTTATTTTACTAGCTAGCTATAACAGTAAACTAAATAAATAAATAAATAAATACTTTTAGGCTAATTTAGTACAAAATATCCACTATTTAATAATTTATTTTATTTTTTATAATATTAGCTATTATAATCTTATAATTAGCTATAAGCTATTTAAACATATAAGTACTTTAATTAACTATAAAAAGTAAATACTTAAATAACTAAATAATAAGCTAATTAACTATAAACGTAATATTATTATTTTAATATAAAATCTATTAATTAAAATTAATTTCTTATACTAAATTAATACTAACTAATATAATAGACTAATAAATATAGTAATTTCATAATATATTTATAAGCTATTTTAATACTTATTTTAGTATATAGTATAATAAAAGAACTTTAAAAAAAATAAAAGAGTAACTTTACTTATAATAATAGCTAAAGTTAAGTAAGTAAATTTTTTTTTATTAATTTTATACAAAAACTTTTTTAAAGTAGGCCTTAAAATTAATATTATAAAAGCTATTACTTTTATAATATACGTATAATAGAAAGAAACGATGCTAAAGTATATTAGTATTTATAAAATAAATAATTATTTTTTAGACTATAAAAATAAACTTAGTTTACTAAACCTAAAGTTCTTTTCTTAAGACTTTAAGAACTTTTTAGTGAAGACTTTACTAAAAGAGCTTTATTAATTAAATAAGAACTTTACAAGAAAAAAGAAATTTTAATAGCTTATTAAATAAAAGCTATTTTACTTTAATTATACTAGTATAATTTAAGTTTATTTTTTAAAAAAGAACTTAGATATGCTACTTCTTATATTAAAAAGATATTATAATATTAAACTAATAACTAAAAATATACTAATATTAAGTTTATTATATAATATATCTTTTAAACAGCTATGGCTTATTAAGACTTATTTAAATAACTATCTTTAATAAGGTATTATTACTTATAGTAATGTTTTATATTTTTTTAATACTATTTACTAAAAAGCTTAAAGAAAAATAGTACTTTTATATTAACTATTATAAGCTTAATACTATTATATAAAAAGACGTTTATTTAATTCTACTAATTTAAAAGACTTTTATTTAACTAGCACATATAAAAGTATTTACTAAGTTTAATATATAATAGGCCTTTTATTATATACTTCTAATTAAGAATATCTAGAACTTAACTATATTCTATATTTAGTATAAAAATTATAAGTACTATGTGCTACTCTTTAGTTTTTATAATAGCTTTACTATATTTTAATACTATATTAATAAAATGCTTTATAATTTTCTTAATAACTTTTATATTATTTATTTTAATAATATTTTAATCTATTTTAAAGACTTGCTATAGTATAAGAAGTATATTACTTAAATATTAAAATATCTCTAAAATATAAACCTTTAAGTAAATATTAAGAAAAATAAGTTTACTATTACTAGAATAAAGTTTCTAAGCTTTATTATTAGTATAAAAAAATCTAAAAAAACCTTAAAAAAGTTATTATTATATAAAAATAGCTAGTACTTATATTAGTTAAAATCCTATAATTTTTCTTAAAATTCTATAATTTCTATAAAGTTTTTCTAAAAAATAATAAACATATTATTTAATTGCTTACTAAGCTACTTAAAAAGAGTATATAATATACTTTTAGTAAATACAAGCTAATAGTTTTTTAGTAAGCTAAAGATTTAATACTATTATATAATATTTTAATTTACTACTTATTTTACTACTAAACGCGTATAAAAATAAATGTAAGTAATAGAATTATTATAAAAGTACTATTATAACTTTAAGAGAATAGCTTTTAGTAACTTATAGTTTTTTACTTTAAAACTATAAATAAGTCTTAAATAAACTATAATATATATAATAAAGAAATATTAATTATAATTTATAGCTTTTAGAAATAGTACTTATAGCTTATAGGCTTATAGACTATAGTGTTATTTAATACTTTAATTAATTATTATATATTAGAGTATTTTTCTATAAAGTAAAAGCTTACTCTCTATTAAATATACTAAATAATAAGTATAATAAATTATTACTTAATATTTATTTATTATTTTAGTATAATTTATATAATAGCTGACATATTCTCACATAAGTAAAAAAAACTAAAAACTTAAAAAAATAAAATAAAATAGCCTAAACATGTGTTTTTTTTAGCAAAATAAATTAATATTAGCTTTATTAAAACTATAAGTAATAACCTAGCTATGTTGTTAATAAAAGACATGCTAACTATTAATATAATTAAAATAATTATTACTAATACTTTTATAAACTTACTATTTTTAAATAACTTTTAATTATTAATTAATTATATTATTAAGGTGAATTATAGCTATAAAAGTTTACAGCTATTTTAAGAGTATATTTTTTTTGTAATTACTTAGTATAGAAATTTAGCTAGAGCTTTTTTATATATTATAGTAAGCTAATAATTTCTACTATATACTTCTTAAAAACTTATTTTATTTAAGCTATTTATACTACTTAGGTAACTACTTACTTAAATAAAAAAAATAAGTTATTTTATAACTATATTATAAAACAAGCTATAGTTTTTATATACTTAAGATCTTTATATAATAGTATATTATATAGCCTTTATTACTATACTATAAAAAAATAATATATAGGTTTCTTTGACATAGTAAGTATAGGTATATACTAAGTTAAATACTTTAGTAGTAATATAAAGTTATATAATAACTTACTTACATAATTATTCTAATAATATAAAAATGTAATAAGTAATAGTTTTAACTAATTTATTACATAACTAATTCTAAAAAGTTACTTAAAAATAAAAAGATAAGTATAAAAAGAGAAACTATTTAAAAACTAAAGAGAATACCTTTTATATAGTAAATTCTCTGCTTATAATTTACTAGATAATAAGTTCTAATAAGTGTGCTAAGCCTTTATTACTATTTATTATACTTATTTATTATATACTTATACACATAAGACGTTATGCATTTTCTTAACTATTTATTTTATTAATTACCTTAATAATATTAGCTAAAAGTCTTGTTTTCTACTTAGTTATTTAGAGTGTTTACTTTACTTTTTATTTAGTATTAAGTTCTCATACGTGCTTCTTTACTAATAGTTAATAATTCTCTTTTAGTTAGTTTATTACCTTTTATTTATAATTATTACTTATAATAAACCCTTATTTATTACTAACTATAATACTTACTTTTTTTTTAGATTTTTAACTTAAAAGTTCTTTCTACTCTAGGCTCTAAGTATAAAAAAAGCTAGTTCTTTTAGTAGTATTATATATACTTCTAAAATCTCTTTTCTCTTTTATTTCTAATAATATTTAAAATTAAGTTATTAACTATTTATAATTACTATTATATAAAGTTAATTTAGAATCGTAATTATTTTATGCTAACTTTGTGTAGTCTATATAAAAAAAAGAATTTTTATTATTTTATAAATCTTTTATCTAGTTGTTGCTTTAAATGTATTTTTTAAAATTATAAATATAATTTAGTAGTTTGTTAGCAAAAGTTTAATAAATTTTTTACTAAATATTAATATTTTTATAATTAACTAAAAATAGCTAAAAATACTATTTTTAAAATTAAAGTTTATAAATAACAGTTTTAAAAGTAGCTTGTTTTAGTTAATAATTATAAGTATAAGCTATTTACCTGTAAACTTACTTTAATTAAAAAGATATAAAATTTAGAAAAATAAAAAATAAAAAACCTTTAAACTATTATAATTTATAATATTCTTATTTATTTGTTTTACTAATCTTTTTTTAAGTATTTTTTTTTTAACTAAAAGGCTGTATAAGTTTCTCTCTAAAATTTAGTATTACTAAATTCTCTAAATAGAACTAGTCAATTATTCTAGAATATTACTTTAAGTTTTTAATAGGCTTTTAGGTATTTTCCTTTAGTTTATAATTTTTTTATTTATCTAGATATTTTTACTAATATCTAAATTATTATAGCTTTTAGATTTTTTTAACTTTATATTCTAGCTAATATAGTTTTATGTTTTTGTCTATTACTATTAGTGCGTCTAGTAGTACTAGTTTAAGTAATAATATATAAATAACTAAGTAAATTCTTATAGTTTATAATAGCTATAGTTTATAATTAACTAGTCTAATAACTTTACCAATTTTAAATAGTTTAATTTAAACGTAATTTAGTTTCTTATTTAGTTGTTTAGTTTTTAAATTTTTATATAATAGGAAAACTTTATTTCTTTTTTTAAAAATTAGTTTTTTAACTCTTAACTTATTAGTACTCTCTATAGTTTGTAAGTTCTTTAAAATAATAATTTTATTAAAATTATTATATAAGCTTTATAGCTACTAAGGTTTATTTTAAACTTAATAAAATTTACTTTTTAAATTATATAATTATTTATAAGCTAACAGCTTATACCTGTAATTAGTATAAAATTATAATATATTAGTTATAAATAACTTTATACTATTATAAGTAAACTATACTAAAGGTAATAACTTAACCTAATTTTCTTAAAAGTAATTAACGTATATTCTTATGTATTATTTTAGAGTTTAATTTATATATTCTATTTACTTATTTATCTAAAAATAAAAGCTTATTAAAAGCTTATTTTTTAACTCTAACTTAGCTAATAAGAGTTTTTAGAAATGCAATATAAATAATTTATTTTAATTAATAATAAACTCTTTAAGTTACTTATATTTTAAGACTATTATTTTTAAAATATTATATGCTAGTTCTTTAGCTAATAAATTTATAACTATTAAATTAGAATATATGTACTTAGTTAATTAATCTATAATAATAAGTATTATGTTATATTTCTTATTTGTTTCTAATTTCTAAAATAATAGTAATTTTATAATAAACTTTATTAAAACTAACTACTATAGTTATTTTAGTATTTTTAATAATTATAAAAGTCTATAATGTTTATATAATGCTAGTTTGTTCTTTTTATATTTTAGATAGATTTTAATTACTTTCTTTACTTTTTATTTTAACTCTTTAATATAGAAGTTCCTAGAAATTCGTTTTATAGTTTTTTTACTTTTTAATATTTGTGTTTAATAGCTCTATGATTCTCTTTAATTAATTCTTTATATAACTTTTTTAGTATATAAATAAGTCTATTTATGTATTAAGGTTCTAATTCTAGGTTTTAAAAATCTCGTTACTTAATATCTTCTATTTTGTTAGTTTAGTAATCTAGAATTCTTATGACTATTATAATTCTTAGTTAATTATAGCTTATAGATCTGTTTAATTCTATTAATAATACTGTGTTTAGTATTAGTTTAGGTTGTTTTATATAATCTAGTTATTAACTAAGTATATTTACTACTTTATTTTCTAATCTTTTTCTATAGAATATTCTGAAATTGTAGATAGCTAGTGTTTTTAACTAGTATATCTATTATTAGTTTAGCTTTTTTATAGTAGTAAAGCTTATTAAATTCTTATAGTTTAAAAAAACTTCTACTTAATACTTAGCTTTTTTAAGGTAAATTTACTATTTCTTAAATACTATTACTACTGTTAATAGTTTTTTATTATAAATATTATAGTTTAACTTAGCTTTTGTAAGTTTCTTTAATAAATAGTTTATAAAATAGAAATATTTATTATTATATTATTAATTATAGATTACTTTTATTACATAATTAAACGTATCTATTTTTAGTATAATTAGTAATTTTAAGTTAAACATTTTTATATTAGTGCCTAAGTGAATTTATTCTTAAGCTTTTTAAATACTTATTACTATTTTTACTTCTAATTAATTCATTATTTTTTAAGTTAATTCTGTTAAAGAAATCGTGATTTTTAAATACTTTTCTATAAACTTTCTATAAAAATTTGTAAATCCTAGAAAGGACTGTATTTCTTTAATTATTATTAGTACTAGCTAGTTTTATATTTCCACTAATTTCTTTAAATTTACTGAAATTTCTTTTCTTAAAATAATAGATTCTAGAAACTTTATTTTTATAATATAAAATTTATATTTTTCTAGCTAAATAAGAAGGTTATATTTTTTAAAGCTTTTTTAAGACCTTTTTTATATATATTTTATGCTTTTTAAGTATTCTATTTATATACACTAGCATATTATCTAGATACGCTATTATAAATATATTTAAGTATTTATAAAGTATATAATTAATAACTACTTAAAAAGTTACTAGCGCATTTATTAATTTAAATAGCATAATATAATACTTAAAGAATCTATATCTTATTTTAAATACTATTAACTATTTATATTTTTTTTTAAATTTAAATTTTGTAGTATCTCTTGTAGATATTAAATAGGCTAAATTATTAAGTTTTTTAAAGTTTATTTATTAGCTTTTAAATTAATAGTAATAGATATTAATTCTGTATTATAGCTTAATTTAATTGTTTAAAATCTATACATAATTATAGTTTCCTATTTTTTTTAAGTATAAATAATATTAGTAAAGCTATTAAGTTTTTACTTAATTATATATATTCTTTTTTAAGGTTTTATTTAATATACTATTTTAATTCTTTCTATTATACCCTTAATAGAGAATATATTAGTTTTAGTTTAAACTTTTTTTTATTTTTAACTAGTATTTTATAGTTTTAAGATTAATATTTTAAAAATATACTTTTCTTATTCTTACTAAATAAATATGCAAATTTCTTATATTCTTATGGTATTTAAACTTTAGTAGTATTTAAAGCTTATTTCTAAATTCATACTATATTAATATTTTATAGTTATTTTTTTTATAATTGTTATATAGCCTTTTATAAAATTCTTTCTATTTTAGTGTATTTTCTTATTACTTTTAGTTCCTACATTTATGCTACTTTTCTTACTAAATTATACTATTAAATAGTTTTTTATTATTAATTTATTATTAGATTATATAATAGGAGTTAATTTTATTTTAAAATTATATTAAGCTCTTTTATTATTATAGTTAGTAATAAGTAACAGTTTATTATAAATAATAATTATAATTAGAAGATAATAAACTAATTAAAGAAAAATTACTAGCTATTAGTAAAAAAGCATATGCAGAAACTTAATACTAAATAAAAAATAAAATAGACACTTTAAAGAGAATAGTAAAAAGCAAAGCTTTTAACTAATATTATTAAAATAATTAATAAAATTAATAGTAAACAGAATACGTAACAGCTTACGTGTAAAGTTATAAATATAATATAAGTAATTAAAATTAATAGAAACTACGTAGCTATAATAAAACTAAGTAGTAAGTAAACTATAAATAAAGAATTTACTATATAAAAAGCGTTTTTTTTTAGCTTTTAAATAGTTTTCTTTTTTATACTTATCTTTTAATTTCGGAGCAACTTTCTAAAATTCGTTATATAATAAATTAGTTAAACTATTACTTTATTATATCTTTATATTATTAGAATAATTATATAAGTAAGTTACTATATAATTTTAATTATTTATTAAAGTTTTAACACAAGTTGCACCTAGACTTACTATATTAAAAAAACTTATATATTATTTTTATAGTATAGTAATAAAAGCTACGTACATTTACTACATATAATAGCTATAAGTATATAAAAAATAAAGAAATGTTTTCTAGTAAATCTTTTACTACTTATTTTTAAAAAATTTAATATAAACTATAACACTATAAGTACCTATAAAGTATATAAATAGTATATAATAATAGTAAGCTTAAGTAGTTTAGTTTTAGTACTAGTATTATTTATAACTTAAATTATATAACAGTAACAGGTATAGATTATGAAGCTATAATAAATAGTTATAAAGTTAAAAAACTAAGCTAATATAAAAGTTTATATATTTAGTATTAAGGTATAATTACTAAAAAAATTTAATAGAACACGTAAATACTTTAAAGGCTTCTTAACAAAAATAGAAATATACACCTACTTTAATAAAAATACTTTTTCTAAAAATTAGAATAGGATTTTTATAGCTAGTATAAATATAAAAGATAAAACTATAAATTAGTTTAAGCTTTTAGCTAAAAACTATATAAATAAGAAAACTAAAGAAATTAATATAACTAATAAAACAAAAGTAGTTTTCTAGAGTTATAATAATTTTACAACTTAAGTAACTATAAATTTTAGAAAAATTAATAAAAAACAAACTATAAAACATAAAATACAAAACCTTGAATAAATAAAATTAGTTTTAGTATATATTATAAAAAATTTTTAATTACAGTTATAAATTGACTAAAATAATATGCTATTAGTAGCAGCTTATTATACTAAACTTAAGAATTAAATTAAAAATAAGCTAATTAGAAGAAATTAATTAAATAATTTTTACGCTTTTATAGAATTTCTTATACGTATTAATAACTAACAGTATAAGTAAAGACCTAAGTATAAAAAAGTTAAGTAATAACTATAAAAAAAATATTAACATAATAAAGTTAAGTATATAATAAAATAGATATTAATAACGTCTAAATAAAAAAGTTTAAATTATAAAAAGAGCTAAAAAAAAAAAAAAAGCTTATAACTTAAAAATTTAGAAAGTAACTTAATAAAAAAGCATATCTAAAATATAATAACATTAAATACTTTATAAAAAAAATGTTTAAATAAGAAATTAAGAATTAGAATAATTAGAATAAAACCTAAGCCTATAAAATAGAACTTATAGTAAAAAGAAACCTTATTAGTTAAAGTTATTAATAAAAGACTTAATAATAATTAATACTAGATCTATAGATTAGTAGAATATTATAAAAAGAATTATAAAAAATATTATTAAAAAACAAAGCACGAACTTATAAACAGTTAGTAATAATTATAAAAAGTATTATAAAAAGTAGTTAAAAAATAATACTATATAGTAAATACAAATGTTAAAAACCTCATACTTTAGGAAATTAATAAAGAATAATAACTATTCTAGGAAATTATATCTTTAATATATAAAACTTTTAGAATTATAACTATAATTATTTAATAAAAACTAAATAGGAACATGTACTAAATTTATAAATTAAACTAATATATAAAATTAACTTATAAAACTAAGTATTAAGAAATTATACTAGGAGAAGAGTTTTATAAGTTAAAAAACTAATTAAAGTAAGTAGCGTTTCTATAGTATAATAGTCTTATTAAAAAAATAGTATCTTAATTTCTTATAGAGGTTTAATAAGGAAAACTGTATGTTTTCTAAAATTAAGAAAAAGAATCTACTTAAAAATAAGAAACTAAGCTAGAAAGTAAGAATAATAAATATAATAAAGCAAAAACACCTTTACCTACTATATAAATTAAAAATACTAATATTTTTTAAAGATTAAAAAATTAGGAATGTTGAATTTATAAGTTAGTTAATTATATAAGAAAAACATATATATAAGTAATATATCTAATTTAAATAAAAAAACTAAAAGAATAAGAAGTATATAGAAAAGTAGTAAAAAAATAGAAACTAGATAAATAAGTTTTAAAAGCCCTAAACACTATAATTAATACAAAAAATAAAGATAATTAGTAAGATTATTAATATAAATAGTAAGATTAGAAAAAATATATACTATAATATAGATATTATAAAAAAAAAGAAAAATTAGATAGTAAAGTTATAAACTATATTACCTAGAACTTTCTTATAAGGAATATTTTCTAAAATGGAAATACCTAATACATAGAAATAAAGTAAAATAGAAGTATAGTAAAATATTATATTTAGTATACTACTATAACTACTACTTTATACATATTAAATAAAAGTACTTTAACTTAAATAATAAAAATTAGAAGTATAGAGCATGTAATTTTATATTAAAAACCTAAATAGTTATTAGTAAGAAGCTTAAGCTAGTATATAACTATTAAAGCTTTTAAACTATAATAAATATTGTAAAAACTATATTTTTATTTTAATATAAAAGTAAACAGAAAATCTCTAAAAGTACTAATAAATAGTAAAACAAATAAAACATTTATTTTAAATTAATAAATTAAATTAAATAACGTATCATATTAAAAAAAGGCGTATTTAATAAAAGTAAGGTAAGTAAATAATAGTATAATAACTTTTAGAAAAAATCTAATTAACTTAAAAACTACAGTAATAAAGTTAAAAGCAGTAAGCTATAAAAATAACTATTATCTTAATATTCTAAATATAAAAAAGCTTATTATAATTTTAAAATAAAATTAGCTCTTATTACATAATCTAATAATAAATTAGCAATAAAAAACTATTTAATAGTAGAATTTAGTAAGAAAAGTAGTATAAATATTAAAACTAAATATAATAAAAAAACCCCTTAAAATAGAAAGAATCTTATATAAAGTTATATAATAATTACAAAAATAATAACTATAGAATATTAAAGTAGTATAAATTTAGAAATAAGCTTTAAATACTATTAAAGCTTAAATACTTTAAGAATATAAGAAATTTGCATACCTATTTAGTAAGAAAAAAAATACTTTTACAATATTAATCTTAAAACTATAAAATACTAATTAAAAATAAAAAAAAAGTATAAACTAGACTTAATATATTCTCTATTATAAGTATAGAAAAAAAAATTAAAATAGTATATTAAAAAAAATCTTAAAAAGCAATACATAACTAAGTAAAAGCTTAATGACTTTACTAATATTATTTATACCTAAGAAAAATAAAAAACTATAATTATGTATAAATTTTAAAAGACTAAATTAAGTTATAATAAAGAATTAATACCTATTACTATTAATTTAAGAGGTAATAGATAGACTTTAAAAAGCTTAATAGTTTAATTTATTTAATATTTATAAGGGATACTATAGAATTTAAATTAAACAAAAATATAAATAGTTAATAGTATTTAAAATAAAATATAGACTTTTTAAGTATTATATTATACTATTTAAATTAACTAACACGCTAGAAACTTTTTAGGTAGTTATTAACTATATACTTTATAAATATTTAGATATATTTATAATAGTGTACTTAGATAACGTGCTAGTATATATAAATAGAATACTTAAAGAGTATAAAATACACGTTAAAAAGATTTTAAGAAAGCTTTAAGAATATAATTTCCTTATTTAACTAGAAAAATGTAAATTCTATGTTACAGAAACAAAGTTCCTGAAATTTATTATTTTAAGAAAAGAAATCTTAATAGATTTAAAGAAGTTAGTAGAAATACGTAACTAGTTAATACTAATAATAGTAAAAAAAGATATATAGTTCTTTTTAGAATTTATAAATTTCTATAGAAAGTTTATAAAAGAATACTTAAGAATTACAACTCCTTTAATAAAGTTAACTAAGAAAGATAATAAATTTAGTTAGAAGTAAAAATAATAGTAAGTATTTAAGAAACTTAAGAACAAGTTTACTTAAGCACTAATATTAAAAATATTTAACTTAAAATTACTAATTATACTAGAAATAAATATATTTAATTATATTATAGAAGTAATTTATAGTTAACAACACTGTAATAAACGTTTTTATTTTATAGACTATTTATTAAAGAAACTTACAAGTATTGAGTTAAATTATAATGTTTATAATAAAAAACTATTAATAGTAATAATAGTATTCAAGAAATAGTAAATTTACTTTAAAGAAGTTAAGTATTAAGTAAAAGTCTTTTTAGACTATAAGAACTTAATAAGCTTTATTATTATAAAAAAGCTAAACTAAAAATAGATACGCTAGTTAAAAATACTAGCTATCTATAATTTCAAAATATTCTATTAAAAAGAATTAGAAAATAGAGTAGTAGATGCACTTAGCTAATAATTAGACTATATAAAATAGCATAAACTAATACTAAATATAGTATTAATAATAGAATCAAACAAATTTATAAGCTATAATTAGTTAAGAATTATAATAATTACTAAATTCAGGGACTACTAGATTGAATAAATTAAATAGTATTTTAAGATAGAACGTAAAATAAACTTTGATAAGTATTTTAAAAAGTAGTCTAAATACATAAATAGACTTATTTACGTGCTAGAAATGCTATATAAGAAAGTAATTAAAGAAAATTATAAAGCTATTATATATAAATACTAAAAAATAAAAAAGACCATAAAACAAATCTCTAGAAATTTCTATATTAAGAGATTAAAATAAAAAGTAAAGAAAGTAATTAAAGCTTACTTAAAATATAAAAAAATTAAACTAGTATAACATAAGCTTTATAAACTTTTATAACTATTAAAAATACTAAAATAATTATAGTAGTTAGTTTTAATGAACTTTATTACAGAATTACTATTATTTAAGAAACTAAAAACAAATAAAGAATATAACGTAATACTTATTATTATAAATAGGATAACTAAGTATATATATTTTAATTTAATAGTTATAAATTTATTAGCAAAGAAACTAGTATATAGGATCTTAAAAATAGTAGTTTTAAGATATAAATTACTTAAAAAGTTTATTATTAATTAAGATAAATTATTTACATTGTACTTTTAAAAAAACTTATTAGTTAGATTAGAGTTAAAAAATAAGCTCTTAATAAGCTTTTATTTTTAAATAAATAGGCAAACAGAGTGTATAAATTAAACTCTAGAATAATATTTAAGAATATATATTAATTACCCTTAAGAAAATTAAGTTAAGTTATTACTTTTAGTATAGTTTACTTATAATAGTGTAAGGTTATCTATAACTAATATATTATTATTTTATACTAATTATAGATATAAGCTGTTAGCTTATAAAGAACTATATAAACTAAAAAGTAAATTATATTAAGTTTAAAATAAAATAAAACAGCTATAGAACTTATATAAATATTTTAATAGAATTATTACTTTAAAAAACTTATGAATTACAAAGGGTGCTAATAAGTTAAAAATTAAAAAACTAATTTAAAAAAAAAACAAAGTTTTCCTGCTATACAAAAATTTAAAAACTAAATAACTAAGTAAGAAACTAAATTATGTTCAAATTAAACCATTTGAAATTAATAAATTTATTAAACTAGTTAACTATAAACTAAGATTATTATAGAGTATAAAAATCTACCTAGTAGTTTATATATTATTACTTAAATTAGTATTACTAAATATACTAATAGTAATAGACATAAATATAAAGCTATACTAACTAAAGTATAAAGTTAAAGAGATTTAAGGGCTATAATAATTTAAATATTAGTAAAAATACCTAGTTAAATAAAGAAACTATAGACTAGAGGAAAATGCCTGAAAATTTATTAAAAACTTAGAATAATATTCTGAAATAATTAACTAGTTTTATTTAAAGAATTTAGTAATATTAAATCCTAGAAAAAAGTCTGTGCGGCCTTTTAGTTAAAGAAGATATTTAAGAAAAAATTAGCAAAAACAGTAGACAAGAATATTATAGATTATAATAGTTTAAAAATCTTTTATTTTTCTTTCTTTTCTAGATTCTATATCTTCTTAATTAAAGTAAGCTTATAGGTAAAGAGCTTATATTTATAATTATTAACTAAAACAAGCTATTTATATAGTTATTACTAATAAAATTAAGTTTTTAGCTTAAAGTTCTAGATAAGCTCTAGCTATTGTTAAAGCTAATATTTTTTAATAAGAAATTTATTAAACTCCTAAATAGAAACTACTAAATTATATTTCTAAGAGTACTTAATACACTTAAAGTAACAGCTAAATAATAAATCTATAAAATAATTAAAATTCTTCTTTTTATATAGACTATATAGATTTGGCATGAAATAATTATAATCATAAATTAATTTCATAAAATAATAGTTGTAAATAGTTAAAGATTTGACTTTAGATATTATTAGAGATAAAGGAAAAAAAAGATTCTGAAAGTACTTATAATATTTTTAAAGAAACTAGCTTTTCTTATACTTAAAGCCTAAAATAGAAAAACCTTTTAAGCTAAAAGTTTAAAAAAAGAGTAAGTATTACAATTAGTAATAAGTAAAAGTTTATTACAAGTAATAATTACAGTTAAAAGGTAGTAAACTAATTAAGAGAAAATTACTAGCTATTAGTAAAAATATATATATAGAAACTTAATACTAAATAAAAGGCAAAATAAACGCTATAAAGAAAATAGTAAAAAATAAAGCTTTTAACTAATATTATTAAAATAATTAATAGAATTAATAGTAAACAGGACACGTAACAGTTTATATATAAAATTATAAATATAATATAAGTAATTAAAACTAATAGAAACTAAGCAGCTATAATAGAACTAGATAGTAAGTAAATTATAAGTAGAGAATTTACTATATAAAAAGTATTCCCTTTAGCTTTTAGATAGTTTTCTCTTTTATATTTATCTTCTAATTTTAGAGCAACTCTCTAAAATTTGTTATGTAATAAATTAGTTAGACTATTACCTTATTATATCTTTATATTATTAGAATAATTATGTAAGTAAGTTATTATATAATTTTATTTATTTATTAAAACTCTAATATAAGTTATATCTATACTTACTATGTTAAAAAAAACCTATGTATTATTTTTATAATATGATAATAAAGGCTATGTATATTTACTATATATAATAACTATAAATATATAAAAGCTAAAAAAGAGTTTTCTAGTAAACTTTTTACTATTTACTTTTAGAGAACTGAACATAAACCGTAATATTTATATTTAGAATATTAATATAATAGATATTTTTATAGCCTACTACTTTTAGTTTTATTAATCTAGTTTTTAAATTAATTTAACTTTTTCTAAAAGTTACTATACTATTATCTACTTGCCTTATTTTTACTAGATACGTTTTTTTTAGTATAATACATTATTTCATTTAATTTATTAATTTGAATTAAATGTTTTATTTACTTATAATAATAAGCTTAGTTTTTATGTATTATAGTATAAATATAAGTTAATAAAATAAGTTAGCTCTATTTTAGCTATACTAAGATAAAGAGAAAAGAAATACTAAAAAAGCTTATTTCTAAAAAAAATAGTATATAGCCTAAACGTAAGCTAGACATACTTTAAGCTTTATATTAAGTTATAGCTAATATAGCTAGTTATAATATTATATAACTTATAGTAAATTAAATAAATAGTACTATTATATTATTTCTCTCTAAAAAAGGCTTATTTCTAAGTCTTTAAATTATAATCTTTTTTTTTGCTAGTTTCTGTACTATTTTCATTTTTTTAGTTATTTTATTATTTTCTTTTATTACTTTAAGGTCCTCCTTTACTTTATATACTTTTAACTAAGTATCTAGTTATACTAGTAGTTTTATTTTCTTTAAATAGGCTTTATAATAGTCTTTTATTTTATATTAAGTACCTATAAAGTCTTAAGCATTATACTAAGTAAAATTTAAGTTATAAGCTAGTTAAAATACTTTATACTATAGTTAACTATAAAATAAATAGCTATTAAAAATTTCCTATACTAGCTACTTAAGATACCCATTAATCTTAATAGGTAGTTCCTTAAGTTTAATTTAACTAAATAGTAAGTAAGTAAAAGCTTTTTATAAATAGTTTATATAAAAGATATTAAGTATACACATATACAGCAGCAGATTAAGGCAATAGAAGTATTTCTTTATACTTATAATAGAATAGAGTTTATATATCTGCTGGTTAAGCTTCTAGCTAAGTTAACTAATAGTAAAGTCTTTAAATATAATATATATCTTATCTCTTATAAAAAAGTCTAGCTTATAGTGCTTCTTATTAATCTATTAAGTCTATTACTTTTATACTTAAGTAATCTCTTATTAAGCTATTTTTATAGCTAGTTTTATTATATTATAGTAAACTTTAACGTAGCTCTACGCTTCTTCACGTGATATCTATTTATAAACTATAGTAAATACCTTTATACGTTTCTTCTAGTCCCAGTAATAGATTAGCTAGTAACTAAACTTAATTTAATAAAGTAATAAGCTTATAGTCTTATATAACAGAATTACTTAGATCTAGTCTATACAGAGTAATAGGTCTAACTAGTTGTTTTAATAATAATTAATAAATAAGTATAGGTGCTGGTTGATATACTAGTTTAAAATTTCAGTATTTCTATTAGTTTAAAGGTAATATAGTGTTAAGAGCTTTTACTTAATTCCTATTAGTTAATATAGCTTATTTATAAATGCTGAGGTGAACTAAGAACTACGGTTAGAAACTATTAATCTAAGTAAACTAAATACTTACTAGATATAATAATAGTACATATTAGCTATCTAAGTAACTATAATTATTTTATAATAAAATAATAAAAAGTAGTACTTATTTAGCTAGTTTATAATAATAAAAGCGTAGTTATATTCTTTCTTATTTAGAAGGAAAGACTTAAAGTTTATAGAAACATCTTACTATACTTACTTAGAAATTAGTAGTAGTTTAAGTAAGTTTAAGGTTTTATTATAAGATATATAGCTCTATTTATAAGCTTTATATATAGTTATATAATTATCTATATCTTTATCTATATAGCTTTAGTAGTAATGGTTGTAAAATAGTTTATTTATTTTTCTCTTATTTAAATAAGTAGTCACCTCAATAGTATAAATAGCTTAAATAAAGTAAATTCTTAAGAAGTATATAATAGGGACTATTAGCTTACTATAGTATATAAGAAGGCTCTAGCTAAGTTTTTATATTAAGTAATTACTAAAAAGAGTATACTTTTAGAATAGTTATAAGCTCTCATAACTATAATTCACCTTAATAATATAATTAATTAGTAAGTAAGGGTCATTTAAGGGTAGTAAGACTATAAAAGTATTAGTAATAGTTATTTTAATTATATTAATAGTTAACATGCCTTTTACTGATAGCATAGCTAGGTTATTACTTATAGTTTTAATAAAGCTAATATTAATTTACTCTGCTAAAAGAAAGACACGTGTGTAGACTACTTTATTTTTATTTTTTTAGATCTTTAATTTCTTTTACTTATATAAGAGCGTGTTAGCTACTATATTAGTTATACTAAAGTAATAAATAAGTATTAGATAATAATTTACTATACTTATTACTTAGTATATTTAGTAGGGAGTAAGTTTTTACTTTATAAAGAAATACTCTAGCATATAGTAGTTAGTAAGAATACTAAATAACTTTATAGTTTATAAGCTTTTAAGCTGTAAGTGCTATTCTTAAAGGCTATAAATTATAGCTAATATCTTTTTATTATATATATTATAGTTTATCTAAGGCTCGCTTATAGTCTTAGAGTAGAAAACTATAAGTTATTAAAAACTATTTTCTTAAAGCTATAATAGTATTTTTATAATGATTCTATTACTTACGTCTATCTCTATACGCGTCTAGTGGTAGGGTAAGTAGTAAACTAAGATATTATCTAATAGTATTAAATCTTTAGCTTACTAGAAAACTACTAGCTTATATTTACTAAAAGTATATTATATACCTTTCTTAAGTAACTTAGTAAGCAGTTAAATAATATATCTATAGTCTTTTAGAAAAGCTTTATAGAAATTATAGAATCTTAAGAAAGATTATAGGCTTTTAACTAATATAGGTACTAGCTATTCTTATATTATAGTAACTTTCTCAGAGTCCTTTTAGATCTCTTTTGTGCTAATAATAAGGCCTAGAAACTTCATTCTAATAATAATAAACTTACTTTTCTTAATATCTATTTAGAGACTAGTGTTTTAAAGATATTTTAGTATTTAAATAACATGCTCCTCATATTACAGCAAATCTTTAAAATAAATTAGAATATTATTAAAATAAGTAGTATAAAATTATTAAGTAGATTATAAAATATCTTATTAATATAGCACTAGAATATAGTAGGGCTATTATAGAGACTAAATAGTAGTATATAGTACTTATACTTTCTATACTAAGTATAGAACATAGTCAGGTCCTTTATATGCTTATTTAAATATATATAATAGAAAACTTATTATATATTAAGCTTAGTAAATACTTTTATATAGGCTAGTTAGATAAGGGTTTTCTAAATTAACAGAATTAAATAAGCGTTTTTTTTTTATAATAGTATTAAGTTTATAGTAGTTAACACAGAAGCGCCACCCTTCTTTAGGCTTCTTAGTAAATAATACTAAAAAAATATATAAAATATTACTATAAGTAATAACACTTTATTAAAGATAGTTATTTAAATAAGTCTTAATAAGCTATAGCTATTTAAAAAAATATATTATATAATAAACTTAACATTAGCATGTTTTTAGTTATTAATTTAATATTAAATTAATATCTTTATAATGCGGGGGCAGCACGTTTAAGTTTTTCTTTAAAAAATAAAACTTAAATTATACTAGTATAGCTAAAATAAAGTAGTTTTTATTTAATAAACTATTAAAGTTCTTTTTTTTTTTTAATAAGATTATTATTTAATTAATAGGGCCCTTCTGGCGAAGCCTTCACTAAGGGGTTTATAGAACTTTAAGAAAAGAACTTTAGATTTAGTAAATTAAGCTTATCTCTATAGTCCTAAATAAGCTTATCTATTTTATAAATATTAATATACTTTAGTATAGTTTCCTTCTATTATATGTATATTATAAAGTTAATAGTTTTTATAATATTAATCTTAAGACCTATTTTAAAGAGGTTTTTATATAAGATAGATTAAAAATAAAGAGTTTACTTACTTAGCTTTAATTACTATTATAGATAAAGCTACTCTTTTATTTTCTTAAAATTCTCTTATTATACTATTTACTAAAGTGAGTGTTAAAGTAGCCTATAGGTATATTATAAAATTACTATATTTATCAGCTCATCACGTTAGTTAGTATTAGCTTAATATAAGAGATTAATTTTAGCTAATAAGCCTTATATTAAAATAATAATATTATATTTATAGTTAATTAGCTTATTATCTAGCTATTTAAGTGCTTACTTTTTATAGTTAATTAAAATACTTATATCTTTAAACAGCTTACAGCCAATCATAAGGTTATAGCAGCTAATATTATAGAAAATAAAGTAAATTAATAAATAGTAGTTATTTAGTACTAAATTAGCCTATAAGTACTTATTTATTTATTTATTTAGTCTATTATTATAGCTAGCTAGGGGAATAGATTTTATTTAATAAATTTTTATTTTAAACTCTTTCTTAATAACGCGTATATGTTTTAGGTGTATTAGAATAAAATTACTTACTCTAGTATTAAAAAAACCACTTAGCTTTATAACTAGTCTATTAATAGAAATATAATAAAATAAAGTAAAAGCTAGTTTACTAAATAGTAGTTAGTAAAAATTAAACTAGTTAGTAGCTCTAAAAAGTAATCTTAAAAAAAATACTTTCTTTAAGGTAAGTCTTTTACTAATAGTTCCTTTATAATAAGCTAAAACTTTTTATTATTACTAGTATTCTAAAGTATATAAAGTTTTTTATTAGTATTTATAAACTTAATTACTTTAGTTATAGCTTAAGTAGGGAGTTAGTAGTCTTTTATAAAATAACTAAATTTTCTATAATTATAGTAACTAGCTAGCTTAAGGATAGATATTAGTAGAATAATAATAGTTATTATATAAATTAGGTACTTAACTTTTAGATAAAACTACTAAGTTAGTAGTAGCTAAGTTTTTTTAGTTTTTTTATTAATTTACTTAGTAGTTTTCCTAGTGCTGAGAGCTAGCTCTCTATTAAAATCTTAAACTACGTTTATATACTTATTATACTAGTTATAGTATTATTATTAGTAAATGTCTATCTGTGTACGTAGAATATTTAAGAGCTTCTTATAAAATTCTTTTATCTATTAGTTTACAGATAAGCTATGTTCTTAAGCTAGGTAAAAAAAATTACTTTAAAATATAATAAAGTTAATAAAGTCTTTAAGGTAGAGCTTTTAGAAATTATAGTAAGTATTAAGTCTCTTATATAGGTTATTATATATTCTTTTTAGGTAATTTATTATATACTAGTAGCTAACTAGCTACTTACTCTCTTTTATTATATATATAAGTATTAAGAGATACTAGTTAGCAGGACCCTTTATATATATATATATATATATATATATAAAAGATAATATTCTCCTAAATAGCTTATTTACTAGTTTTAGTAAATTAGTTTTAGTTAGTGTATACCTTATTCTCTAGAATATCTCTTTATTAATTAAAGGTAATATTCTTACTGTCTTTAAGT